>JAHLJT010009436.1:83300623-83722914 GCA_031308135.1 Acheta domesticus | reverse complement strand
GGAGCGCTAGTGAGAACTTGTTCCTTGGTTGCGTGGATCACGGAGAACTGTCCTGTATTATCTCTATTGTATTTGCTTCGGGTACTAGAGTTTAATCAACTCTACCTACATAGATCTATTTAGATGGCGTTACTTTAATTCCCGGCATACTCACGATGATGGCAGTGCCAAAACACTCAAAAACATGGTTTTGGAAATTCTTTGAATCTTCTTGCCGGATCTGATAACAAATTATGTTCCCCATCAGGAAGCAGAGACGCGTCGAATGACACTTCATATGTCTCGATTGGTGCACGAGAAGTGGTATTCTAGGAACGCAAAGAAAGCCGACTCACCGTTCCATACCATGTCAAGGTAACGCATGTTCTTAATCGCGTCATATGTGAGATGGCCGTCGTTGTCGGCCATTGCCTGGTCAAGTTCGACATGAAGGCGGTCCTGAACGTCGGGGTTGAGAGCCATCTCGTACAGAGCGAAGCTGGATGCGGCGGACGAAGTCACGAACCCGGCGATGAAGAGCCCAAACACTTGAGCGGCCAGTAAGTTATCTGTCATTTCTGCAACATATGAGGTAACAATTTCAAACCATTATTACACTACAAATAGTATGGTCACAACTACTCTTGCACTAACTGTGGCTCGTAATTTGAATTTGATCATCACATAGACGAAATCTAATAGAGTTAATTCCTTGATTGCAAATGCAGACAAACGCAGATGTATTGCTTTAATAGTTTTTCAAGAGACGTAAACAACTGGATCAGAGGAGCCACAGTTTTTTATGAATATGAGTGAGTGTGCCATGCAGCGACTAACTGGTCTAAGATTACTATTGCAATTTATTTCTCTTATCTGTTTCTATTTTCACCCGAAAAGACAAGTTATGGAATAACCGTTTTTGGCTTCCAGTATTCAAAATAACGTATGGATATCTGTCATTCCAATAATATCGACAACTATCATACTCTCTTGGAAAAAGTACGTAATAATTAAGTGGATGAGTGAATAACAGCAAAGAATCACTTAGTCGTCACGTGTTTTGAAAATATTCCACTTTTCACCACGATCAGTCAGTGTACATCGGTCCATCGGAATTTGTTAAGGCTCAACGGAAGTAGAAATGTAGATCACGGGATTTGGTCGCAGTGAATTAAAACATAGTTTCCAGAAATATTTTTATTCCATCCTTAGAATATAGTGGCAAGACTCCAACACAACTCCACATGGAGTGGTTACTATGCGAGGGTTCATCTAGCCCACGTCCATCTCAGGCCAAAGCACAATAATAAGTGAATCAAATTTGAACTGATTCTTGCCACAATGTTTTTTTAGGTTGTAACCACATGCATATCGTGTAGTCATCGAATGAAACCGAAACATCAGAAAACTGTTTTAATGTCTAAATTCACTCATACCAAATCCCATGATCAACATTTCCCAATTCTACTTCAAAGTCATGAATCTACTATGACTAACTCAACGGAATGTCAACTCGGTCGCAATCGTCCGGAAGTTTGTATAATATTATTTTGAGATTCAAATGTTACAGTGAATTCGATGCACAATGTTATTACACATCTCCCTGTAAATTTTAATTCATGTTTCAAAAACTAAATAATACGAATATACGAAACGATATTTAACAATATACGAAACTTCATTTAAAACTAAAATATGAGTAATTATATCTATTTGGAGGTAAATTGACAGGCAAGTTCCAGTTCTCCAATTTTGTGGTCGACAAAACTCTGGCTCTTGATAAGAAGAAGAAAACATGAGGAAAAGAATAAGGAGATGGAGGTGGAAGCGAAGGCGAAAGAAAAGGAGAAGGAAGAGGAGCTGGAAAAGGAGGAGGAGTAAGAGAAGGTGAAGTAGAAAAGGTGGAGTCAGGGGAGCTGGAGTAAGAGGAGGTGGAGTAAGAGGAGGTGGAGTAAGAGGAGGTGGAGTAAGAGGAGGAGGAGAGTAAGAGGAGAAACGAGCAGGAAGAGTAAGAGAAGAGGAGCGGGAATAAGAGAAGGAAGAGGAGAAAAGAAAGGAGGAGAAAATTGTAGCAGAGGCTAGGAAAGTCACTCACGGATGTCGTCGTTGCTCTTGACGGCGTTGGCGAGCAGCTGCGCGTCCTCACTGGATGCCTCCTTGTCCTCCTGCACGCTGCCGTGGCGCTTCAGCTGCAGCAGCAGGTCGATGAAGTCGTTGCGCTTGACGCCCTTCTCCTCGCGGTGCCGCACCATCTCGCGCACGGTGCGCATAAAGAAGTCGGTGACGCGCTGGCCCTCGAAGGTGACGTTCAGGGCGCGCGCCAGCGACGGGAGGAATTGTAAAGTGAGGCGACGCGCTGTGCTGGACACTGACGGTTCTAACGCCGCGCGCCCCATTTGCCGGAACTCGTTGTTAGGGTCGCCCATGGTGTGCACTTCGAGACCCATGATGCACGAAACGATCACGTCGTCGTGAACTGCGCCAGAATCTGAGCAAGCAAAGTGTGCGGCTTCAATGGTGGAACAACGGCTACCGTGTCGGACAGTCACACCCATGTTCGCGGATTCAAACTCGATCAAAGCCGTGCAATTTTGAGAGCAACAAATCATTTATACGTCCTCCTTCGGAGGAGAAGTAAATCCGGCTGTCCCATTTTGTACACGTACTTCATGTAAAATATCTTAAAGCGTTAAAAGAAACCTTCAAACTAAATTCAAATCGCCCGTTTCGTCACTCGAGTGATACCTTCTTTGGAGTGATACCTTCCCCGCAAGATGGTGAAAGGAGCGTAACAAAATTTGCGCGTGGTGGCCTGATGGCCTGAGTCTCGCCACGTAAAATAATTCCTCATTAAATTGAGAGGCATATCTATCTTCGTATTGGGTCGTTCAGATCTCATCCGGAACGAATGTAGTACTGGAAGTGGTAAGACCATTAACCACTGCACATACTGAAATTACGAAAAGAAGAATGTCCAGTAATATATATGCATTTGAATTATAGTTGCAGAACTAGTAAAGTTAGTTACTGAAGCGCCATGTAATGCGTTTTAGAAGCAAGTGAAACTCATGAGCGATTATCAAATGACTTCTGGATAGTGAAAATGATTTGTGATTCACCTACCAAGAACTCACTTTATATTCCACAAATTCCACGTGGATTGGTCAGGGACCCCAGCGTTAGAAGACGAATGCTCTAGACCAGCGTTTGAAAACTGGAGAATAAATGACGTCAGAGCACTGTTTCCCCTCCGCGAGCAGGCCTCAGAGAAGCGGTGCGAGAAAAGTGGGGAAGGAGGAAGGGGCAGACTGCGGTCGCTGGTAACTAAAAACTTGGCAGTGCTTTGCTGGTGTGTTAGGCAGCACGAGTAGGAAATCATCTACATCTATCAATTTGCTTTCTGTTTGGGAAGAAATATTTCTTTTGTAGGTACTAGAACAACGGCGAAGGGTTAGTTTGTTCAAAAGAATTGCTGTATGTTAAAACGTCCAACCTACAGATGCATTACATAGCTTTGCGACCCAGAGAAATCTGCGAGATAAAATAAATTCTGAGAATTGACATACCCCACAATCATGAGATGAATAAAAGAATATGCGGTTTTATGATTATGGAAATGTTACTGAAAATCATAAGGATTTACAACATTCTCAACAAAACTGTACATCGAAAATAATCGAGACTGGAAATTCTCTCACGTAACCCCTACCGGGTACCTGTTTGTTCGAACTAATTTGTGTCATTGTATACCATTGTATAAAATATTATTGCCCTAAAATATTAAGTGTCTTTTCCAAAAATGTTATCTAATAGAACTGAAGTGGAATTACAGCACTGGTTATGACGAGATATTGCATTGAATTATGAAATAATGTATGTTCTATTATATAATTCTTCATATTGTTATTGAATCATAAAAATTCTAAATAATATTACCATTTAAAAAACGTAATTTTTTAATTATATTATATATAATAAATGTAAATGCGCTTCACGATTCCGTGCGGAGCAGACAAGCAGATTGCTGTGACGTCACAGAGTATTGAGTTGGCAAGCACTGCTCTAGACATTACGCCATGTTTCCCCACTTTTTTAATCGTGTACTGATAAGATTATTTGCAAAGTTTGCTCGATTTTCATTACATTTTCGAGATTCGATACGTAGGCAAGAAATGAAAGACTTGACACTGTAACAAATTAAGCGACATTAGACACAGCATGCCTCCCGCTATTCCTAAATGTTAATATCTCGAATTTTGTGAAACTGTGGCTCTTCTTCTTATTATAAGCATCTTTTTCACGTTTAAAATGGCGCGCGGAAGATACAATGGACCAATTTTGAGATACTTTTAACATTTACAAATAACTAGTCTTTCTGCGGATGCTGTGGCATATCTTGATAATTTCTAAAACTCTTTAATTAATTGGGCACTACGAAACGTTTTTCCGAAACGTATTGTTGTTTTTATGAGAGAAAAAGCTTTTTGATTGAAGAGGAGCTCAATTTATTTAAATTTTTGAAATGTTAAAGGCCTCTTTGCTTTACTAAAAAACTTTCCTATTCGATTTCCTCACATAAAAACATCAGTTTTCTGCAGGGATTACTGATATAAAATATGTAAGTTATTTTGAGTTATCCTTTGAGTGATTCAAGCGAATTATATCAGAAGTCAATTTGAGTTATCTATTATCTTTTCCACAAGTTTACACGGTTACCAGTTTCCAGTTGATGAAATAACGACTGCGTTCGATAGATCAACTGCAACGCGCACTACAAAGTGAAGTAATTAGCAAAAATGATGTCAAATAACTGCTCATTCTATAAATTTTAAATCATTAATATATTGAGTTATTCTAATGTAAAATCATTTAAGATGCGGAAGTGACACACAGACTTTGGGCCCACTACCTTTCATTTAAAACTCAAATAGCAAAACTTTGGTTTTGGGAATACCGATTTTAGTAAAGATATCATTTATCTTGTTACTATACATGGCTTGCCCCGCTTTTATGAAAAACTTGAGACAATAATTAGATGAGACTTGCATCGACCAAAATAGAGATATCATCATTTACGAATTGCAAAATTTCCGTTTGGTGGTGTTGGAGGTGGAATTTGGTGAAGGTTACGCGCTTATTGTGGCTGGACACGCTTGTGACAAATGTAGCTTATCGCGTTACTGTTGCAAACCTGTCGCGGATCGGTCGGTCGGGTCGGTCGGTCGGGTCGGTCGGTGGGGTCGGTCGGTCGGGTCGGTCGGTGGGGTCGGTCGGTCGGGTCGGTCGGGTCGGTCGGTCGGTCGGGTCGGTCGGTCGGGTAGGTCGGTCGGTCGGGTCGGTCGGGCGGGACGGTCGGGCGGGTCGGTCGGGCGGGTCGGGCGGCGGGCGGGGCGGTCGGGCGGGTCGGGTGGGAGGGTCGGGCGGGTCGGGTGGGAGGGTCGGGCGGGCGGGACGGTCGGGCGGGACGGACGAGCGGGACGGTCGAGCGGCACGATCGGGCGAGACGGTAGGGCGCTGCGGTTGGGCGGAGCGATCGGGTGGAGCAGTAGGGCGGGACGGCGCGCACCTCGTGCATCTCAACGGCATCGCCGCGCGCGGCGGGCGCGTCCAGATGCTGGGAGAAGGCGTGGCCGCACTCGCTCATCAGCTGGAACATGAGGCGCATCTTGCCCGAGGTGAAGGCCGGCGTCATCTTGGCCCGCAGCGCGCGCCAGCGCCGGCCCTTCAGGTTGAACACGTGCGCGGACAGCGGCATCGCCTCCTCGTCCACGGGAAAGCCTCGGTCGTGGAACGAGTCGAAGTCCTTCACCATCACAGTCTTGATTAGGTCGAGGTCGCGCAGCAGCAGGTAGGGCTGCCGCATGCCGTAGCCGCCGATGAACCTGGAGCGGAAAAGTCTATTTTACCGGCTGAGATGGCTTAGTGATAATGAGAGGTGCTACTGCAGCGTGTCTCGCTGGAAGGTATGAAGGTTCGAGTCCTGATGGTGGAGGGTTTTCGGCACTGATTATAGGTAGATCGAATTCAGCCACTGCAAGGTGAAGACGTTTACTCTGACTGACGTGTTTTTGCGATCAACCCTACACCAATGCCGGAAATGTACCTTAATAAACGGACCATGAAACAGAAAGAAATCTTTCTTTCTGTTCCTTTTCCTATCCTCTCCCCTTACACACACATTATCTACACTATCATTGCTCCGCTGGCGTGATATATGTGATTGGGGAAAATCCCACAAGCCAACGTGTAGGTCGGTGCCGAACCTCGCCATCTAGTTGGGAAAGATTACCACCACCTCCCGGGATACAAAATATACGCTCCAATTACGGTACTACACTAACGGGAAGAATAATCTAACACTGTGCTACCATTTACAGAACACTCATTGCTCTGCTGCTCTCTTTTCTTATTATTTTAATAATTCTTTCCGTTTGTTTGTTTTTTCCTACATGAGACACATTTAGTACCTCCGGAGAATTCAAAGAAGTGTGGTGCCAGGAAAATGGAGAAATGTGATATATAGGATTTTTGATTTACTGGATTTTACTGTTGATTGTTCTTAAAGGAATTTTCCGTCGTTATGTGATACAAATATATGAACATATTGTTGTCTTTATTATGAATGTGTATATGATATCAGGAATTAACCGTGTAATGTGTATTTCTAATGAGTAGTTATTTTTGTTTTTAAACGGAAATTTATAAAGTCTGGAATGTTTGTGCTGGTCCTACGAATACACAAATAAAATCTTTCTCGTTGTAAATGAATGTTTTTAAATTTTTCGTTGTTCAGAGTTAGAAGTATGATTTAGAAGTACTTACATATCTTAAACCCGAAAATGTAGATTATCAGGAACGTGCTGTGATATCATTTTCTGAGTCAACATTGATACTTTTCCTTATGGCTGTTGGACTGTTGATACTCACCCTCATGGCATAATTCAAGGTTATTCAAAACACTGCACGTCGTGATATTAGAGATAAATAGTTCGTTATATAAAATTCTAATTTATGTTCTTATTTGTATTGAGACATATACCAACTTCTGAAAAATTATTAAAAAATCAGTTAGTTTTACATCAGCCGAATGTAGACTTTATTTTCTTCTTGTCTTAGTTTTCAAGAAAATCAGCCTACGTATTTACAAGATAGTGCCTATTGAATGATTTTGTAAGCTTTTCTAAAACAACCAAAATGAACATAATTTTACATTACATTATTTCACAAAGAAAAATAATTTATACTTTAACTGGAGAAGAAACTTATTCTCAACTCAATCAGAAATAACGTCAACAAATTAATTTATATTTTTTTTTAAATTATTAAAATCATCATTTTCATTGAAAATAATATACTTCTAGTCAAAGTTGAAGGACATCATTGTTTTAATTTAGCTTCAAGATGCATTCGTAATGGCGTGTTTTTTTCCCAAGCACTTAAAATTTTTTTGAGGAGGGAACATGAATCGGCCCATCATGGGGCCACGCGATACATGCATCCCACCGAGACTCAGACTTGATTATCGGGGTTTACTTTACTTTTTCTCTAGGAGGAATCAGGATTTTAATGTTGACTACATTTTTATACCCCAGGGTTATTAGCCCTAGGGGGTGGGATGAAATGATGAAGATGATGATGATGGATGATGAAATAGACACTCAAAAACATAAAGAGACACACACAAGACAACCATGCACGAAGCGGGATTCGAACCCGCGATCCTTTGATCCGAGACCGCTACTGCACTACTGCCTGCGCGATCTCGATGTCTTGGATCGGCTCGTGGGCTTTTATCAAATGGACATTTTTTTGTGTTATTTACTTTTTTGGCTGAAAGAACGTATAATTTAATTGAGTTCAATGATTGCCTAACAACCTCTGTTCCGATGTGCAGACGTGTACGCACGACCTTGGTTCGTCAACCTACTTTTACAGTATTGGACTGCGGCGAGACTGCGCAGAGATAAAATTACAGACGGAAAGCGAAGCCAGGATTATAGTAATTCCGGGACCATGAAGATTGAAATGGTTCATTTCTCAGAGGGGTCTCCCAATATCTAAAGGTCCTTTACAAAGAAGCGATATACTTCCTCTTGAGAACAATATTAGATGCTATAATAAGTAAACAATTGTGAATTATTTAACGCGTATCGCTTTGCGTCAATTCTATGAAAATAGTTTATTACAGGAAAACAAGTAATCTGGTATTGACATATAGTATCTCTAGTTTGTAATAGTAAGTGGATATAAATTTATGATAGTTCACATTCAGCATTCTTTCCTAATTCCTTTTTTAGTCTGTAACATACGCTGAAAAAATTACGTCATGATTTCAGCAGAGAAAGTCTTAGGTGGGCTTACTTTTAGTTCTCATATATGTTTACATAATGAGGGTATATTTCAGCTACTTTGAAAATACTTACAGTTTTGTAACTTTTAAGCACGTTGAGAAAGTTGGCTGCAACAACTGTACGTTGCTTACGTTCTGAATGAATGGAAAACAAAATGACGGCGATAAAGAGTAAAACGTAAGTGTAATAATAAGTTTATTAAAGTCTTATGTAACAAAATTCACATAATATAATAATTTGTAAAGTATGAGAATGATTATGTAATCTATTCAGAAGAAGATTGTTAGTGATTTATCAGAATCATTTCTTGTGAAGATTCATTTCATAATTGTTTTTGCATTTAATGTTTGAATTGCTTTACTGTTGGCAAATTTACTGTAATGCCATAAGTAATTATTGTTTTATTGTTTCTAATAGTTTAACAACAACGTCAATTACTACATAATAAATCAAAATCTATTTTAACGTTATTTATTCTATTATGAATCGAAAATTCAAAATAACAGGATGGAATTGGATTTATTGGATTTAACGAGAGACACCAGATAGTATTTAGAGGACCATTAACAGTTATTTACGAACTTAACAACAAATTGAGATTGGAGAATTATCAAAGGAGACCGTTAGGCCTAGTTATTCACGTTGTGCAGATTTCAATGTAAAATAATTTTCGTTTAAATTAGACTATCCATTCTACGTGCCAGACAAAAGTCCATATAGGAGGCCAGAAAATCGCAGAGCACTTGTGTTCTAGTTACTCTTACTAAGAAACTGATATCAGTTTCCTTAAGTTTCATTTTATGTCACCAAATTGGATAAAATTACTTTATAAGCAATGACTCACTTTTTGTCCGGAAATTGCTTGTATTGGTCCAAGAGGTTCTCGCCTTCGTTTTGACGCATGAGCAGGAAGTCCTTGACGGTGCCGAAAAAGGGTACAGGCTGTGGGTGGGCTACTCCTCTCTTCTTCCAGAAACCGTAGTTCCATGTCAAGTACACGTACAGTATTCCCAGCAACGCAGCGCTCCCTGCCACGAGCGCTGTCAACGCCGGGAATGTGAGTCCGAGCAGAAGAGCCATCCTGTGGAGAAGAGCTGTCTTCACCAATTAGCTCAGTGGCCCCGGTTTGGCGCTCGTAAATTACCAACGTCCATGAACATTCTAGAATTATTAGAAATACAGGAAAGTAACGAAAATAGTCCTTAGTTTAAAAAAAAATTTGGACATTTAATGTTACGCAAAGCAGTCGTTGCGTCATTAGTTTTTGCCAGGATATTAATTAAATCACTGATTGGAAAAAGGAAAAAAGTCCAATTAGCGATGTTTAGAGAAAATCTAGAAAGCTTAATATTAACCTGTGTAATATTGTTCGTACTGTTGTGGAATGTATTATAAATCTACAATACCGTGGAGTCTGGAGATAAATGCTCCAGAAGTACATACCATAGACTTAACGAGACTATGTTAGGAAATACAGTTTTAGCTTTATAATCATATTGATAATAATAGTTGTAATATTTACACCTACAGCAGATGTTGGAAATTTTTCTAACTTAAGTTACTGCATTTTCTATTTTCTAGAGACATGATATCGATTGAATTTTGACCCAGAAACCGTTACAGAAAGATAATAATGGAAGATTATTTCTCGTTTATAAGGACTAAATCAAACATTTATACACAATTAATTTGATAAAGTAATCATGTTTATGCTTTTAATGTGACAAGAAAACAAAATCATGCCCCTTCTCTTTCAACATTATCTGTAAATCGGTGATCTATGAGACTTCTAAGAAAAGTACAACTCCAGTAAAACAAAAATAACATGTATTTATGAAATGAATAAAATAAAATTGTAATATATTTATCACTAATGAAGACTTTTTTCTATTTTCAGGAGAAGGTCTTTTCCTATTTTAATTTGTGCTACAATTATATTTTTGTCTATTTTACACTTATGAAGTTTGACTATCAACACAAAAACCACTATAATATTAACTTACCAATTAATTTTAGATACCTACATTACATTTAGATATATTTGAACGAAGAGCATGCGCATGTAGATGGAATCACAAAAATTAATAAATCATTATATTCTCAAACGTTAATAACGAACGGAACAGTTTTTAGTCAGTAAAAAACAATTTTTAAATACTCACTCCTTATTTGTGCAATGTTAAAGAATAAATTGGCTATCCTGAGATAATAGAGAACATCACGAACTTGCGAGCGAAATTGCGTAGTTTGAAGTACGTGGAATGTACATGCACATACATTTTTTTACTGGCACAAGATACCAACATTAAATATTTTTAAAAATTTGCAAAATGTTAAAAATGAATTCAAACCAAATTTATTTTAAATATATTACCACTTTTTACTTTCCCGTATACGTACGTATCTACGGAGTAATATACGTAGTATAAGGGAAGTTATGTAATGCCGCGCGAAAAAAACGGCAAATTAATTATCGGCAGAAAAAAATTCATTGCCGGGTTCTGATAACGAAACTAATGGTGCTATAGAATGGCACAGACTTTCCCGTATTAGTTTTCTATTTCCGTGGGTCTGGGCAAGTTATTTGTAATTGCCACATACTCGTGCGAGCTGCCATCTATCGCCGCCCAAAGTACATTTTTTTTGACATTTTCTTAATTATTCGGTTTCCTATTGGTAGAACGGAAATATTAATTTCAAAATATTAAACTTTATTTAAAGTCATTTGAAGCATTTACACTCACAAATACAAAATGGATTACAAATTTGCTGGAAATGTGCATATAAAAGGTGTAAGAGATCTTTCAATAAAATTATATTTAAGTAATTTTTGCAAAAACAAAAAAACCCTTAAATTGAACTGTATGTCAAAACAAAGAGTGCCATTAGCACTATACGGTACAAAAGTTTAAAGAAAAAATTTAGAGTTATTTATGAGAAAATGGCGTTTGAGCGTTTCTGAAAATACGGAATTTTGAGCTAGTTTTCACAGAAAGTGTTCTCGAAAAACTTTACTCGAGTTCTCGAAAAACTTTACTTGACATTATTTGAACCACATCTACTTGTAAATATAACAGAGTGAACAAATCGTCGGTAATGTAAATATTAACGACGTAGGAGACAAGTAAAAAAATAAATTTTTGGAATTTTTGAAAAAAACAAATTAATAGAGTAATATGGCAATTACGTCATTTAATAGAGTACATTTAGCACTATCCCTAGCAACTTTAAAGAAAAAACTTGGAGCCGGTTTTGAAAAAATCTTTTGTTTTTGTATTTTTTTAAAATTGCAATTATTGCACGCAATGTTGCGCGAAAACTACAAAAATTTTCAAAACAATGTACATGACCTTAAACAAAGGACTAATATTGGAGAAAAATTTCATTTGAAGGTAAAATCTCTAACTTCAATTTTGTTGTTGGAGAAAGACGCAGAAAAAAATTCAACCTTCACAATTTTCGAAAATTCATAGATATCCGTGAAAATCGGAACTATGCCACACTTGTGTATTTTACCAAAGTATGCCACACAAGTGTATTTTACTCTACTCTTACAAGAAATTGAAAGAAAACAATTGGGGCAGTTTTTGAGAAAATTTTCAAAATGTTCGGAAGGCTTCGTGTTAAGTACCCCCAAATTTTGAAGACTCTTTTTCAAAATCTCAAAGCTCCGACTCAAACCAGATCGACCGGGGAATATCCATTTGGAAGAAATCGTACCTATTTAGGCGCTAGTAGTGTTCACAGACGGACGGACAGACGGACGGACGTTTTCCTTTAAATTGTTTTGTTATCAAGCACTTACAAACCAGGGGTTCTGGCTACACCACGTGTCAGGATATTTTTACTTTCTCGCCTTACGAATACTTCGTAAGAAGAGAAAGATATGTAATCGTGGTTTTTATTATTTTAGCAACTGGTTATATCCACTTTTTCGATAACAGGGCCCGGCAATGAATTTTTTTGACAAAAATCCGCCGTTTTTCTGAGCAGCATTACATGACTTTCCCTATACTACGTATTCTGTATAAACGTACGTATACGGGAAAGTAAAAGTGGATAAAACCAGTTGCTAAATTAAGATAAAAATCCTTTAACACGTGGTATAACCAGAATCTCTGTTTTGTGGGTCCTTGATACCGAAAAACCTACTGAAAGCAAAATGTCCGTCCGTTCCTCTGTCCGTCCCTCTGTCCGTCCCCCTGTCTGTCCCTCTGTCCGTCCCTCTGTCCGTCCCTCTGTCCATCCATCTGTCCATCCGTGTGTCCGTCCGTCTGTCCGTCCGTCTATCCGTCCATCTGTCCATCCGTCTCTTCGTCCGTCTCTCTGTCTGTCTGTCCGGTGGTATGTGAACAACACTAGCGCCTAAACTATGCGTGCGATTTTTTCCAAATTGAAGAAACCCTCGTCCATCTTGCCTGGGTCAAAGATCTGAGATTTGGAAAAACATTAATTAATTTTCGGGGTACTTTACATAAAACCCCTGGACATTTTCGAAATTTTCCATTTCCTCATTTTCATTTCTTCAATTTTCCATTTCCAAAGGCCATTTTCTCATAAATGGCTCTAAATTTTTTCTTCAATCTTTTGGAAGGGATAGTTCTAATTTCACTCTTTAATAGGATATAAAGTGTATTTTGTGGTACCTTTTTGTTTTTTAAAAAATTACACAAATATATATTTTTAAAAATATCTCTCACATCTGTAATATGCACATTATCAGCAATTTGTAAACGTTGTTATACATGTAAGTGTAAGTGTTTGAAATGACTTCAAATAAAGTGTTTCGAAAACTCAAAAATTTTTTGTGAAAAAGAGCTTTAAATTTCGGATTTTTTAGTAGCGCTAAACGTCGTTTTCTTAAAAACGTCTCGAAATTGTCAAAAGAAAATTTCCATTTAAGACAAGGTTTTAGTGTTTTTTAACATTCTAAAATTAATATTTCCGTTCTACCATTACGAAACCGAAAAATTAAGAAAAATGTCAAAAAAAGTAGTTTGGGCTGCGATAGATGGCAGCTGGCACAAGTATGTGGCAATTCCGAATAGCTAGTTGAGACCAAAAGAAACAGAAAACTAATACGGGAAAGTTTGTGCCAGTGTATAGCACCCCTTGTTTATAATTACAAATTGTATCCGTTTCTATTTATTTATATCATGTGTGTTCAATTTGGCGGTTTAACGTATTTTAATATACAATTTACGAACCAGAAATCTCAAGAGACGAGTTTGTAAATATATATTCTTAAATATATTCTGCGAAACAAAGCAATGACCTCCGGACCATCAGAGAGAATTCAAACTTACTCCTGCTTCTCAGAAATTGCGTTCTCTGAACGAATGAACACCTAGTTTGCGCCGCTGCGGCGCGCAATGTGAACACCGTGTCCGAGGTAGCTCTAATTTTACTTTGATTTAGTCTCCGTGCGATAAGCGAGTATAGTGAGGTAACTTAATTATATTATTGTACCGTCCTACAGACTAAAGTCATTAACTTAGTTAACTGCTAAAAGTGAAGTAAACAATCGTAATTAACGATGCGAGCGGATAAAGAAGGGAATAATTGCATGAGTGGTATGTTCAAGAAAACGAGCGACTGTAGGAGCCAGTTTTCTTACATAGTATCACGAGTGCAATTATACCCCACATGTTACGTTGGATATTTTTTGTGTCCATTTACGAATAATTAAAAATTTGAGAAATTTAAGCTTATCTTCACCATTCGATGACGTTGTAGTCCTTCTGAAAATATATTTTTAGTGGGCCTTGCATTGTGTTTGCTTACGAGAAATATTTATATATGAAAGCTACTGAACAAATTGCGGATAAAATATTAGAAGAATCTTACAAAGACATAAAAAAACATTTCTTTCCATGAAAAGTAAAGATAGGTATGAGAGAGAATACAACAATATAAATGTTGGGTAGTAAAAATTAGTCTAAAAATTTTGAAAATGTCCAGGTGGCTTCATGTAAAGTACCCCTAAATTTTTAAGAAATTTAATCAAAATCTCAAAGCTTGGACTCAAAGCCAGATTAACATAAGTTTCATCAATTTGAAAAAAAAATAACGAGTGGTTTAGGCGCTAGTGGTGTTCACAGACGGCCGGACAGAAGGACGGCCGGACAGAAGGACGGCCGGACAGAGAGACGGATGTTTTGCTTTCAATTGGTTTTTATGCGTCAAGGACCCACAAAACAGGGATTCTGGTTACACTTCGTGTTAGGAGATTTTTTACCTTAATTTAGCAACCGGTTTTATCCACTTTTACGTTATCAGGGCCCGAAAATTTAAGCGGCTTTTCACAGAAAACGGTTGAGATTTCGAGAAACTTTACTTGCCATTATTTAAAGCATATGCACTTATTAATGAAATAATGTGAACAAATTGCCGCTAATGTAAATATTAACGACGTGAAAGACCAGCCAAAAAAAATTACATTTTTTTAAATTTTTGAAACAGCAAACGAATAGAGCAACATGATGTTTATATCATCTCATAGAGTACAATAGGCACTATATCTACCAAAAGTTTAAAGAGAAAATTTAGAGCCCTTTTTGAGAATATCTTGTTTTGTGTTTTTTTAAATTGCACATATTGCACGCAATATTGCGCGAAAACTACTAAATTCTTCAAAACAAAGTACATGACCTTAAAAAACTCACTATGAAGGACAAATCTTATTCGAAGGAAAAATATCTATATGCAATTTTGTAGTTGAAGGAAGACGCCGAATAAAATTTTAAGTTTCGCAATTTTCGAAAATTCATAGTTAACCGTGAAAATCGGACCTATGCCACTTTAATAAGTGTATTTTAATCTATTCTTACAAGAAATTTAAAGAAAACATTTGGAGCCATTTTCGAGAAAATTTCGAAAATGCCCGGAGTTTCATGTAATGAACCCCAAAAAATTAATAAATGGTTTTCAAAATCTCAGAGCTTCGACTTAAACCAGATTGACAGGAGTTTCTTCAATTTGTAAAACATCGTTGCTGGTCCGGCGCTGGTAACCCACCTGCATAGAGACGCGCAGAATCTGCAACTAAATATGAATTAGAGAGGGAGAGAGAAGAGAGGGGGAGAGAAGAAGAGAGGGAGAGAAGAAGAGAGAGGGAGAGAAGGAGAGACGGAGATAGAGAGAGACGGAGAGAGGAAGAAACGGAGAGAGGGAGAGATGGAGAGAGGGAGAGACGGAGAGAGGGAGAGTCGGAGAGAGAGGATAAAACGGTGGGAGAGACGGAGAGAGAGGGAGAGACGGAGAGAAACGGAGAGACAGAGAGAGGGAGAGACGGAGAGAGGGAGACGATGAGGTTGAGAGTGAGGGAGATGAAGGGCAGAACAATGTATACCGGGTTCCGCTAGTGTGAAATAAATTAACGAGTCTCTCACGGACGGACAGCATTTTTTTAACAATCTTTGTTAAACCTCCAAACGTGGACGTAAGAAGTTAATGTAATTATTTCACTCTTATATAACCGAAATCCTTTCGATTAAAAAGGTTTAGTTAGGTTAAGAAGGTTAAGAATTTGAAATGTTTTTTAAGGATCATTTATTTTCTTTTTTGGAGGAAATGGTAAATAATATCGCTTTTGCAGCAATAACTGTCACCTGTCGTCTCAAAGACTGGCATGGGCCTGGTATCCAGTGACAAACCGTCACTCCAGTGTAACGATAACCATTATTATGCTACGGTATATGGAAATGGGAATTGTTATCCCTCTTGGGGTAATTAACTATCAACTGACACTCTCCGAGTCTGTTATATGACAGATATTCAGGGACAACCCGTCACTCCAGAATAATTTGTACACCCCTCACTTTTAAATATGCAGTTCTTCTGGATGCATTGACCGCGAACTCGTTATATAACATAGCCGGTTACCTTGTCTGCGACCTTCGCAAACCTGCTTTACACAAAGGAGGGAGGTTGTAGCACATTCTGTAGTAAAAGTTGTTGCAAGATCCGTCAACAAATGGCGGTGATAATTCACTATTGCTTTATGGTATGCACAGTTCATAACGTTGAGTGTCGTAACATGGAACCATTATTTTCTTTGAAACTTCAATCATCACAACGCAATTACGTTACCATATTTACGTCTTTCACCTAAGAAGGAAGTAACTGGTGGTTCTACAGAATGGTACAGATTTTCTCGTAGTGAAGTTTCCTAATTTCCTGTGTGGGGGCTAGCTTTACGGTTTTGCCTCATCCTCTTGCCAGCGGTCATCTATCGTCACCCAAAATACATTTCTTTTTAGTTTTCTCAATTTTTCGGTTTCCTAATGGTAGATTTGAAATATTACTTTTAAAATATTAAAGAAGTTTGGAAAAGAAGAGTTCGTTCTATATGGACATTTTCGTTGAAAAATTAAGAGCCGTTTTTAAGAAAAAAAAGCGTTTAATTTTCATTGCAAATGCAAAATTTGAATCTCCTCTTCAGTGTTTGGGAAGAAATGGGTTAACTCGCAAAAGCAATAATGTATACAAATTTCTTAAAATGTTCATATTAATGGCATGAAAGATATTTAAAAATATATATTTGTGTAATTGTTGACAAAAAACTAAAGACTACCCCAAAATGAACTTCTTTTCTGTTATTTAAGATCGCATTAACATGGTCACTAGCGACCACTATTGGGTTTTTAATGATATGTAATTGAAGATTAAATGATGTGGGGATGACAGGGGGTGAAAGGACGAGCAGAAATACAAACATGACCGAGATGGAACTCGAACACGCGATCCTTGGGTCCGAGATTGCTGCAATACCAGCTTAGTAATCTCGGCCACCGCGGATTGGCAAAATGAACTTGATATCATATTAAATAGTGCCATTAGCATTATCCGTTGGAAAATTTTGAAGAAAAAAGTTGGAGGCGCTTTTAAAAAAACGGCATTTGAGCATTTCTAAAAATGAAGAATTTTGAACTCACTTTCACACTAAACTTATGATTTGTCGAGAAATGTAAATGACATTGTTCAATGTACGTCTGCCCATTAACACAAGAATGTGGATAAATTGGCGTTAATATAAATATTAATGACGTTACAGAAACATCAAAAAATTACATTTGTTTCATTTTCAATTACAAATTGTTAAATTTACATGTTTCAATTACAAAAAAAAAAGGAATAGAACAATAAGGAGTTTGTGTCATATTATGGAGTACATTTAGGCCTATCTCTACCAAATGTTTGAAGAAAAAAGTTGGAGCCGTTTCTGAGAAAATCTTGTTTTAGTTATTTTTTAATATTGTACACAATATTGCGCAAAACCTACTACATTTTTCAAAAAATTGTGTATTACCCTAATAAAAGAACTAATTATAGAAGACAAGTTTCATTTCAAGGAAAAATCTCTTATCCTTATATTTGCACTTGTTGGAAGACGACGAAAACATTTCAATCATTTGCGATTTTCAAAAATTCAGAGTTAACAGTGAAAGGCGGACCTGTACTATTTTTATAAGTGTATTTGACTTTATTTCTACATGAAATTTAAACACAAAAATTTGAAGCCACTCTTGAGAACATTTTGAAAATGTATCTGGGACTTGTAAAGTACTCCCGAAAGAAAGTTTTTCAAAATTGCAGCGCCTCGAGTGGAACTAGGTCGTCCGGGGAATATATTTTGGAAAAAACCGAACGTACGATTTAGGGGGTACTTTTCAACACGCGACCCGGGGGCCGCATGTGGCCCGGTTCTTTTTGTGCGGCCCGCGACTGCTTTGAAAAATTTAATTATACCAACCAAATTCAAAGTATTTGTAGTTCTTCTGTTACGCATTTTTATAATTACATAACATAATTACATAACATATAATTAAATGTGAAATAACTTAGTGAATGAAGCTGAACGCCCTCAATTTTCTCACTAAACAATTGCACAATTTATCTTATTTTTATATAATGATATATTAATTTTCTCGTAATTTGAATGTACGTTAATCATTAAGTATGTTGAGTAAAAGTCGTATCTAATATATATTTGTTTCAGTATAATTTTAGAAGTGAGGGTAAAAACTTCTAAACTTGTATTACGGTGTGGCCCGCGGCTTAACTAGAATTTGATATGTGGCCCATAAGCCCTCCTAAGTTCGACAATGCTGGTTTAGGCGCTAGTAGTGTTCACAGAAGGATGGGCGGACAGATAGACGGACGGACGTTTTGCCGTCAATTGATTTTTCTGTATCAAGGACCTTCAAATCATGGATTCTGGCTACACCACGTGTTAGAGGATCTTTCTTCGAAATTTAGGAAATACGAAATTTTGTCATTCTATATCAGGGCCCGGCAATGGGAGTTTTTCTGCCAAAATGGTCTTTTTTTTCGCGCAGCATTACCTAACTTTCCCTCTAGTATGTAAGCGGTAGCAGAAAGTAAAAAGCGCATCCATCTATCAATAGCCTTCTGCGAGGCGATGAACTTACTTGTAATGCCACGTGCGTCGGTGTTGCTTTCGAGTGTCGGCGTGTGACTGGCGTCAGGCGGCGAGATGCGTTTATTTTTAACGCACCCGAATTGCAAGGAGCAACACCCGCGACTGTCGGGAGAGCCGGCCAAGGACCAATATGACGTGCGGTTTGTGTCGGCGACTGAGCGCGCACCTGTTGGAGGCCGACATGCAGCTGTCGGCCCCGCCCCCAACCCCTGGAGATTCCTTGTAAATTGGCGCCCGCGAAATCAGGAGTTTCGCTCACCAAGATTCCCTAGTTCGGGCATGTCAAAGTCGCGGGCAAGGTAACAAGCTTACTGGAGCTCGTGGGCATTGCGTCCAGAGAAATTGGCGCGAGATTGAAAAGTAAAGGGAGTACAAATTCCTCCGGAGAGGCGGTACGTCACTGGATAACTGGCCCCAGACAGTCTTTGGGAGAAGTTACTTGGCACTGTCACAAATTTAGCTATATTAACCCTCCGGCGGGCGCCTATCATTTCCCACCAGCACCGGCACTCCGTAGCGCATTTATCAACTTCGATTTTCGCATCAATTGTTATTACTTTTGTTATTGAATGTAAAGGAAATATTATGTATAATTTTATACATTTTATTTCATAATAACTAACTAAATACCAAACGAAATAACTGTTATAACTCAAAAACACTCACTTTCCATAAGAATATTTATTTACAAAAATCTGGGCCAACTCGGCCGCTATGTACAGTTACCACAAAACTTCATATACAAAAAACAATATGCCATCTGGCGGAAACCACGCCGAGCGCTCTACTGCCGGTGATCCTCCGTCGGCGTCCTTTTATTTGGGCCAGCTCCCGCGCAAGGCTTCCCGCGGCTTCCCCTGATTGGCCGGTTCACCAGTGCGCGGAGCCCAGGTAACAGGCGTGGCTGGTTTCTGAGCACACCCTTGGCGCGCTTGACGAAGCTCAGCGCGCCTGATGCCGACGCTCTGTGCTGCGCGCTGCCGGAGGCGGGAACATGCTGCCGGCGCTCTTTGCCGCGCAGTTAGCGCGGCAACTTTGAACTGCCGTCCGCATACTACACCCTCCCCACCGAAGTTGTGATGTAGGGGGTGAAACGACGCAGTCGGTTGCTCCTCCGCAATGCCGGCCGCTGCTGCGACTGTAGAGATGGCTCCTCGATGGTTGCGCCGGAATCCAGTGTGGGCCGCTCCTCCTGCTGGCTTGAAAAGGGAAAACGCATTACACTTTCTGTTGCCCTGCTCTGCGCTGCCCCCCCCGCCTGTTGCTTATCTACTACAGAATCGTAGTACCGTCTCCTAATCTGTGATTGATGCCGAGAGATTGATCTATCTTCTGTCCTGAGGACGTAAACTCTGCCTCCTCTTATTGCAGTTACTATTGCTGGTTGCCACTTACAATTACTTCCGTACACTCTTACCAGTACCTTATCTCCTCTCTTGAATTTAGCGCCTTTGGTTGACACTGGCACTTCTTCCGGAAATAACAAGGACAATAAGGTACGGGGCTGCCGACCATGCAATACTTGAGCGGGGCTTCTACCTGACATATTTGGTAACGTCCTATAGGTGGTCAACATGCTAAGTAACGCCTGCTCTACTGATGCACCCGCTCTAGTTGCTTTAAGCATGGCTGACTTGAACGTCTGCACTAATCTTTCCACCTCTCCATTTGACTGAGGATGGAACGGTGGAGCCAAAATGTGCTGTATCCCGCTACTTTTACAAAATTTTTGAAATTCCGCTGATATGAACTGCGGGCCGTTATCGGAGATCAATACTCGTGGGAGGCCTTCTGTTACGAAAACTTTCTTCAAAGCATCTATTGTATGTGGTGCAGTTGTGTGTTGCATGCGCATCACGTACGGATAATTTGACAATGCGTCCACTACTAACAACCACATATGCCCTAAGAAAGGACCCGCAAAATCTACATGTATGCGGTCCCACGGCTCGCAGGGTTGGGGCCATGAGCTTAAATCCGCTCTCGGCGCTGCCTGACTAGTTTGGCATGCTTCGCAATGCTTGCTCATCTCCTCTATATCTTTGGTTATTCCTGGCCAATAACAATAACGGCGGGCTGCTTGCTTTGTCCTGGCTATACCCCAATGACCCTCATGTAAAAGGCGTAATACCTTTGGTCGCAACTTATGCGGAATCACTACCCTAACTCCTTCATCGCTAGCCAGTAATAATACGCCGCCCTTAACCGACAGCCTGTGTTGGAGCTTATACCATTCCGTCAGCGCCCTGGTTCGCCTATGCGCGCTGGACCAACCAGTTTGCACGTGGTACAGCACTTGCCTGAGCTGCGGATCCTTCTTTGTTTCCTTTGCCACTTGATATGACGAGACTGGAAAACCTGATACTGCCTCCTCTTCGGCTTGGTCCAGCTGGAGACAGGCGATGTCCTCAGAGTCAAAAGTTGCATCCGGCCCTTGCGGAAGACGGGATAGTGCATCTGCGTTAGCATGCTGATATGTAGATCTGTAAAGTATCCTGTAACTATAATCAGACAGGAAAAGCGCCCACCTTTGCATCTTACGCGCCGTATTATCTGGGATACGCTTGTGTGGCGAGAACAAAGACACCAACGGCTTATGATCAGTAATGATTATGAACTTTGACCCATACAAGTATTCGTTGAATTTTCTCACGCCGTATACAATTGCTAAAGCTTCTTTTTCTATCTGAGAGTAATTCTTCTGGTGAACATTCAACGTTTTTGACACACAAGCAATTGGCCGCTCAACACCCTTAGCATCCTTCTGCGAAAGGACTGCCCCAATACCATATTCTGATGCATCTACAGCTAGTATAGTCGTTCTATCTGGCAAAAAATGTTCCAATTTAACTGCCTGCATTAAATTCTCTTTCAACCTCCGAAATGCCTTGTCACAATCTGCCGACCAATGCCATTTTACGCCTTTCTTACGCAACGCGTTGAGGGGTGCTGCTATTTCCGCCATGTTCTTGATAAATTTGCCATAGTAATTAATCTTCCCCAGAAATGACTGTAGCTGCTGCAAATTAACAGGAACCGGAAGCTGCTGAATCGCCGTTGAGTTTTCTCCGGTTGGCCTGATCCCCGAGCTATCCAACACGTGACCTAGATAAGTAATCTGTTCTTTAAAAAAATCACACTTATCCAAGTTAACCCTTAGGCCCCATTCATTTAAAGTCTTTAATAAGAGATTCAAGTTTTGTAGATGTTCCTCCTCCGACTCGCCCGTTACCACTATATCATCTAGGTAGTTGGCGCTGCCCTTCACCTGGGCTGTCAGCGTATGCAGGCAGCGCTGGAAAATAGCCGCAGCTGAAGCGACCCCGAAAGGCAACCGGTTGTATCGGTAAAGCCCGAACGGTGTGTTAATTACCAATAAGTTCGCAGACTCTTCATCTAACGGGATCTGCAGATACGCGTCCCGCAAATCTATTTTTGAAAATCTCTGCCCGCCCGCTAGCTTCTGAAAAAGCTCTTCTGCTCTGGGGATGGGGAACTGCTCTACCATGAGTTGCGCATTAACGGTGCTCTTGAAATCTCCGCACATTCTAATTTTACCGTCTTTCTTTTTTACTATGACTACTGGAGTTGCCCATGCACTAGTACTGACGGGGGTCAAGACGTCCAAATCTACTAACCTGTCGATTTCCTTTTTTACTTTATCTTTCACTGCCAGGGGAACAGGTCGTGCTTTAAAAAATTTAGGGGTGGCATCTTTCTTCAACTGCAAATGCGCCTCAAAAAATTTGCATTTTCCCAATTGCTCCGAAAAAACTTCTGAATTCAAATCTATCACATTCTTTACCTCCTTTGGCAGGGCGCTAGTCTGAATGACAAACGCGTCCTGAACCGTAAATCCAAAAATTGTGAAAACATCCATTCCTAGAATGTTAACCGCATCACGACTGTCCACAACCACCAGTGTTACTTGTCTTTCCATCGCTTTGTATTTCGCTAGCAGGCTTATCTTACCTTTCGTCTTGATTCTCTGTCTAGCATATCCATAAAAAACTGTGTTCAGCGAGGCGCAAGGCGGAGAACCCAGCTGCTCATAAGTAGTCATGCTTATTAGAGTTGCTGCTGCACCTGTATCCACCTGGAATAATACAGATTTACCACCTATTTCCAAGTTTACAAACAATTTACTTTTGTCATCACACTGCATAACTGAATAAATACAATCACCATCCCCTTCATCGATGCCTCTTTCTTGCCGCTGGCTTTCGGCATAACCACTGCTGCGTCCTTCTCTGACGTGCCCGCTCACCTCATCGATGTCCATTTCTTGTCGTCTGTTTTCAGCAGAACCACTGTTGCACACTTCTCTAATATGCCCTTTCTTACCGCACTTGTAGCACTCCGCTCTGAGGAATCTGCAAACCTTCCTGTCGTGACTAATAAAACACTGTCTACAAGACTTCAATAGCTTGCCTCTGCTGGTGGAAGGACTTTTCTTCTCCTGCTGCTTCCTGCTTCGTGGCTTGGCTACCCAATTTTCCTCCTGTACACTCATTTCCTCTACATCTCTTGCTGCTCTATCGCCTAACGTCATCTGATGCGCCGTATGCTTCGTTACCTCATACGATGTTGCTAATTTTAAGGCGTCTTCCAAAGACGGGTTGTTTTGTTGCAATAATGCCCACCGAACTTCTTTTTCCGGCGTATGCATTACCAACATGTCCCGTATCAATGACTCCGCATACGATTTCTCTGTGTTGCATTCAAACGCACAACGCTTAGCCAAACCCTTCAACTCCGTCGCCCAATCGGCATGCGTTTGGCCTGGCTTCATTCTGGATGAATAAAACTTGTAGCGTGCCGCCACTAAATGCGTCTCCCTCGAAAAATGAGCTAGCAGCCGCTGTTTAAGTATATCGTATGACACCTGCGAAATCTCTTCTTCCTTGCTTAACTTACGTAACAACCTATTTAACGGTGCGCCGATTGTGGCCAGAAAAAATGCTCTTTTACGAGATTCCTCTTTAATATCATAGCATAACAAATGTTGCTCCAATCTGGCCACATATTCTTCGCAGGTTTCCTCTGCTGCATCGTAAGTTGCGAACGGCGGGGCTGGGCTGCTCGGTCGTGAGGAAATTGCCGCTTGCTGCAATGTCTGCACCATCATCGCCATCTGCTGCTGCTGTTGCTGCTGTAGACACGCCATCAGTTGTGAAAATTGTTCCGCGTTCATTCTCCTTTTTACTCGTCGCCACTGTTATAACTCAAAAACACTCACTTTCCATAAGAATATTTATTTACAAAAATCTGGGCCAACTCGGCCGCTATGTACAGTTACCACAAAACTTCATATACAAAAAACAATATGCCATCTGGCGGAAACCACGCCGAGCGCTCTACTGCCGGTGATCCTCCGTCGGCGTCCTTTTATTTGGGCCAGCTCCCGCGCAAGGCTTCCCGCGGCTTCCCCTGATTGGCCGGTTCACCAGTGCGCGGAGCCCAGGTAACAGGCGTGGCTGGTTTCTGAGCACACCCTTGGCGCGCTTGACGAAGCTCAGCGCGCCTGATGCCGACGCTCTGTGCTGCGCGCTGCCGGAGGCGGGAACATGCTGCCGGCGCTCTTTGCCGCGCAGTTAGCGCGGCAACTTTGAACTGCCGTCCGCATACTACAATAACAATATTAATAAGAATCTGAATCATCACTTTCTTCCTCCGTGTCTTGGTACGTGTTACATGACGGGGAATAAATACGGTGCAAACGTGTCTTCTAACTTTTCTTCGAAAAAACGCATTTAAATTTGAATTAGTAGTTAGTACTCCAAAATTTGTCATAAAGCTCAATAGCAAAACAGAAGTAAGAATTCTAATGGATAAAATACGCAAATATTATACTTACATGACCAAGCTCGTGCGGTACGGAGTGCCTCAACCGTTGCAGTGTTCGAATTACTAATGAATAACTGTCGATCGGCAGTGTCTAAAATCGTGATTTGAGTGTCATCCGGATATGAGCTCAATAGTGTGACACCAATTATTTACACGAAATCAACAAAAATGTAAGAATGCGGCACTGCTACGCATCGCTACGCGCCCGCAGGAGGGTTAATTCGCATTTTCTCTTTAAGGCAAAGAATTGATCCATTTAAGTGAACTAATACGTCAGTCCGATTTCAAATTCTCAATTGAGATTAAAATTTAAAAAAAAATTAATTAAAATAATCTTCATATTGTAATCCGTTTTCTTAAGTGATATAAAAGCATGAGAATAAACGCATGACGCGTGACATAACAGCATAAAAAGCACTGTCCGTCCCTAAGCAAGAATTTTAACTTATAGATACTTGTTAATTTATTTCACATTATTGTTATATACAATAAATAACTGAATTATTTAATAACACAACAAGGAACGAAAACAAGAAAAGAATTCCGTATTCTAACATATCCCTGTCACTTTGCAAAAATGTTTATATAATGGAGAATTTAGTAAGAAAATAAACATCAAACAGTAATAAGTAGTGAAGAATATAAACATAATACAATTCTCTGTTATTTTATAGAAAAAAATCTCACAATCATATTTTCGTGTGAAGCCAATATTCACAGCCTCGCGCCGCTTCAGCCTGCGAACGTACACTCCTTTCTGAATTTTGAGGGGAAATGAGTGCAGAATCAGGGGAAGTTGCCTGTGCCCGTACGAGTCCCGGGCTCCCCAGCCGGCAAGTAGCTCGTGCGGCCGCGGTTTGGCATGCCTGCTCCAGTTGCTGCGTGAGAATGTTCCAGTGCGGCTAGTTGTAATCGGTAGTAATGACTGCGAGACAAAAAAGAGAATGCCAAGTAATGAAGATATGACCGAGAATATTACTTGCTCCTGGTGAGGATCCAAAGATTGCAGCGATCTTGAAAATAGGCAAAAGTAGACAACTATTGATATTGGTTGCTTTTTTCCTTCGTTGCAACCACATATTTCGTCTTTCCTTGCTATCGTTTGCTTTTGAATAAATTTATTGAAGAGAGCTAAGAGGTTACAGTTGTTGAAAAGGATGAAAGTAAGTTATTTTTGTCATCTAGTGAGTAACTGCTATTTACATAATATTAAAAATCATTTGTAAGAGATTTTAAGTTTTATGTGTACAACAGTAGATAGTCAACACGTTGTGAACATAAGATATGCTGAATAAAGTTATCTTAATGAATTACCAAATTGTAATACAAAAGAGAATTTAATAATAATAATAATGTATAAATATTTCTTTTGTAAATATAAATCTCATATTTCTTTTACAAAATTGATTAAACTAGATATTTTAAGATGTTATCTCAGAACAAATTAACTATAGTCTGATTAAAATAAGTTGGTGATTGACAGTTGTGCTTCTGAAGCTGTAGCTTCATATAATGTGAGTATATGGTTTGGTTTCTTTAATAAGTATTTATTTGAAGTTGTTGGAGCAAGCAAATAAACAATGCTATGTTATTCATGTGTCTTAAGAAGTTCCCGCACAACTTTCTCATGCATCTTATTTTAATTCATTGCTTCCTAGTAAGAGCGAGCCACATACAGGACCAACCATGCGCCACGCGGCCTAGTGGCTCCGTATGGTACTTCTACCGCCTTCCTTGCAAATTGAAACAAGCCCCAACGGACGAGTCTTGCGTAACGGACGCGAGGAGCGTGCATTCCCACCCCACTGGTGTTTAAACAATGAGTACAGTACCGAGGACGCCACCACGAGGGTCGGATGCGCTCCTCGTCGCCCCGTTACAGGAGGCTCGCCATCTTGCAGTCAGTCATACTGCTACGTGTACTTTTACAAGTCACATTTACAGGAGAGTATAGTTCTCCTTATATTGAACTAACTAATTATTACTGCATCACTGTGTTTATTGTTATGCCAACCGGCGTGTTTTATTCAGTGCACCAACGCACGAACTGTTTTTCTTTAAAATGTCTGGCACGTACTTCGCGTGCTCCTGCAAGTATCCTTGCATCTATGCTTATCGTTTTCTACTGGCATCATCCAGATGTGCAGCCAGCTAGTTATCACTCATCGCAACTGCCTAAACGGGCTTGAGTCTAATATACTCGCCCGTTTCGTCCAATTTCTTCATTCATCGCTGGAACTTGGTAACGTCTACATCACCACGTGGCGTCGACCATCACGCTAGTATTGTAACCAATTAGGCCATAATTATTTAGTTTAAGTCATTAGTTTTTTAAGTATTGTATATATATATTTAGTTTATTATATTCTTTCTATGTTCATTTATGTGTTGTTTTTTATTTATCTTCATTATTGTTAGAAACCCCATTCCACTTCCGAGTTAGTGGTTTAGGGCAGTAATCAACTCGGTGGTTCTCCGGAATTAATTGTGTTTTTGTTAATGAACATGATTAATAATTTAAGGTAAGACAACCCCATGAGCTACCAGGGGAGGTGGTTGTAGCAGTGCAATTCGTCCACAATGCATCTGCTTCCTCCATTTTGGTCCTCCGGGCCGGATCTATGTGTTATTTTCATACATACATAGATAAATTGAACCAGCATATGCCTATATTTATGCTCTTCGAGCTATCATTATTAAATTGTGTTTTTTCAAGCACAAAATTGTCATTTGTGGTTCACACCGGGCAAAAAAAAAATCTGTGTCATTTTCATGTATACACAGACAAATTAAACCAACATATGTCTATATTTATGTCTGTATTTATGCTCTCCGAGCTATCATTATTAAGCTGTGTTTTTTCAAACATAAAATTGTCATTGCTCCATGGGCGTACCATTTCTGGTCACTCCAGATCTATTGTCTCTTATATATCATACATATATAGACATGCTGAACTAGCGCCCTATGAATCATTTATTCCATGCCCTCAGCAAAATTGTATTCATATGTACTCAGACAAGTACCAGTGTATTTATGCTCTCCGAGCTATCATTGTTACAAGTTGTATTTTTTTTTTCTTTTCAAGCATAAAATTGTCATTTTCATTTCATGCATCTCTAGGAATTGCAATTTGGCATTCCGAGTCTTGTATGTCTGTTACAATTATATACAGACAAAACAAATTGAACCAGAAACCACTGAGCTATTTATTCCATGCTTTAAATGCCCAAACTGTTAATCTGTGTTCACATCTCAAATCTTATGTACTACATGTTTTCAAGCCTACAGTGTATTTTAAATTGAATGTTTTTTCAAACTGCAGCAAATAATATTTGCATCAGCAAATGTGTGTATCCTTAAACTGGTATTTTCTGTTTGTCACTTTACAGAGACCAGAAAATATTGATATTTGCATCAGCAAATAACCTCTTTCATGTTCTTTGAACTTATTAATGTTCAAGTTGTTTTCAATAATTTCATTATTGCATTCATATAACATACAATATTGCACAGTGCAAATATCAATTATTTAAGTGTATTTATTGTATTCAATTATCACAAACAAGGTATTTATGTTAATTGTAATGCTTCATGTAACTTGCCTGTTTTTCAAACTGCAGCAAATGGTATTTGCATCAGCAAACGTGTGTATCCTTAAACTGGTATTTTCTGTTTGTCACTTTACAGAGACCAGAAAATATTGATATTTGCATCAGCAAATAACCTCTTTCATGTTCTTTGAACTTATTAATGTTCAAGTTGTTTTCAATAATTTCATTATTGCATTCATATAACATACAATATTGCACAGTGCAAATATCAATTATTTAAGTGTATTTATTGTATTCAATTATCACAAACAAGGTATTTATGTTAATTGTAATGCTTCATGTAACTTGCCTGTTTTTTCAAACTGCAGCAAATGATATTTGCATCAGCAAATGTGTGTATCCTTAAACTGGTATTTTCTGTTTGTCACTTTACAGAGACCAGAAAATATTGATATTTGCATCAGCAAATAACC
Organism: Acheta domesticus; assembly: GCA_031308135.1. NCBI lineage: Eukaryota > Metazoa > Arthropoda > Insecta > Orthoptera > Gryllidae > Acheta > Acheta domesticus. Next base: position 83,694,266 of record JAHLJT010009436.1, on the reverse strand, counting down.
TCTTTCATGTTCTTTGAACTTATTAATGTTCAAGTTGTTTTCAATAATTTCATTATTGCATTCATATAACATACAATATTGCACAGTGCAAATATCAATTATTTAAGTGTATTTATTGTATTCAATTATTACAAACAAAGTATTTATGCTTAATTGTAATGTTCCATGTAACTCGTCTGCCACGAGCACTGACTCCACGAACAGCTGTTTACATCCTGAGTTCTTACGCAGCTGAATTTGTTCAACAAACTGTAAGTGCGAAACTTCTTAAGACACGTTTCAATTCATTAAGTCATTACGCTATTCAATTAACTTGCTTAATCACAGCTCAAGTGACTTATTATCATTTGAGTGTCAATTTACAAGTGTATTCTTATTACTCAATTAGCTTGCTTGCTCACAACTATGATTACATCACTATTCTGGTGTTAATACCAGCACACTCTTGTCAGAATTTATCATTTAAAGTGCTCCAACATTTTTTTTTTCTGAGTGTATATTTGAAGTGTTCTGTGTACAGCATCAAGTGAATTATTTGTTATTTCATGTGTTTTCTTTCAAGTGAATTATTTCAAGAGTCTATTTGAAGTGTGTTTTTTCTTTCTCTCTCAAGTGTATTATTTCAAGTGTATTATTCAGTGTTCATGTGTGCAAGTGTATTTTGGGGAAATTTTGATATATTAAGGTTAGAATTAGGGCATAGGGCTCCTTAATAACCCATTCATCTTTCTTGTACCTTCCTCTGTGTGCATTTAATTACCAATACATTCAACATGGCAACTTTACATATATTGTCTCTTATATATGTAAATTAATAATATTAAATTATTATTAAATATTAAATTACCTGAAATTAAGTTACCCACATTTGATGGTAACCAAGTCAATTGGTTAACATTCAAAAATCTCTTTGAAGGCCTTATATTCCAAAACGACATACCTGATTCAACCAAATTTTATTATTTATCAGGATCTCTTGTCGGTCAAGCTAAAGATTTATTACATAACCTCCCAATAACTAATGATAACTTCACAGTTGCATGGGAGCTATTGAAACAAAGATACGACTCCCCAAGAGCCATTGTTTCTATTCACCTCAATTCCATTTTGAACCCACCTGAACTCACAAAAGGCTCCGCCACTTCTTTGCAAAACCTGATAGACTACTTCAGGTTACATGTTAATGCAATTAAGAGCATTAAGGCTCAAACTGACTTATCAGACCTCTTGCTCGTTGCACTCATTTCTAAATATCTGCCAACGGATATACTAAAACAATGGGAACTGTCTTTAAATGACAGTGATCTCCCCACTTTTGATTCTCTGCTTCAATATTTGGAATTGCACCAAAGAAGCTTGAGAGTTTTGACAATTCAAATCAATCTCATTCTAAATCTCATAACAAACCCAATGCCTTCAAGACAGACAATGTCGCCAACATGGCAAAGAACAGAACACCAATTTGTCCAAAATGCAATTCTGAGCACTTAATTAAGCAGTGTCCTTCATTTTTAGAATTAACGCCTAAGGCTCGTTATGATTTCATCGTAAGGCATGGAAGGTGTTCTAAATGCTTTCATCCAAAGACCCATGGTCATTCTTGCACAATGAAATGTGCTATCTGTGCAAAGTCTCACCACAGACTTCTGCATTTCACTGACCACCCTCAATCTAATCAACAAACAGCATCAGCTGTTATGAGCAATGCTGCCAAATCAACTAATTCTATTCTTGTCCCCACAGCTGTGGTAAATTGTACTGCTAACAATGGCAGATCCAAACCATTTGTTGCACTTCTTGACACTGGAAGTAGTGTCAATCTCATTTCACAGAACGCAGTCAATGCATTAAAATTACCTACGGTAAAAAGGCCTGTGACGATTTCTGGTATTGGTCCAGAAGCTTTGACAAGCACCCACAGTGCCATTCTGACAGTTCGGCCATGCCATACGCTCAATGAGTGGTCATGCCAAATTACTTGTTCTATTCTAGACAACATTCCTAACCCACTGTCACACAATTTTAATTGTGACAACTGGAATCTACCTTCAAATTTAACTTATGCTGATCCTAATTTTGAACATAGCAAGCCCATCGATCTCTTACTTGGTGCAGATGTCTTCTTCGAAGTTTTACTCCCAGGAAAATTAAGCAGATCTGATGGTATCTATCCTGTCATACAGGAAACTAAGTTAGGTTGGATAGTTGCGGGTCGCACCCCACTTTCCATCTCTCCCTCACAAGCATTTTGTAATCTGATTCAGTCTCCCTTTGAGCTACCTGATCAGATTAGACATTTTTGGGAAATAGAAGAGATTTCACCTCTTAGGCCAATCCTACATGAGGAGGAAATTGTTGAATCACATTTTCGTGCTACGCATTACAGAGACGCCTCTGGCAGGTATACTGTAAAACTCCCTACTAACTCTAATTTAAATTCATTGGGCGATTCCAAACCTCAGGCAATTAAACGCTTTCTAGCAATTGAGAACAGACTTGAACGGGATCCCCAATTGAAGCAAGATTATCATAACTTCATTAACGAGTATATTCAATTAGGGCATATGCAAGCAGCACCCAGCTGCAGCAGTGCTACCAATTATTTCATTCCACATCATGCTGTCTTTAAGCCTACCAGTTCCACCACTAAAACCAGAGTTGTGTTTGATGCCTCAGCTAAAACCACCACTGGTGTTTCACTTAATGATGTATTATTAAATGGCAGCAAAATTCAGGACGATCTTTTTGATCTCCTACTTAGATTTAGAATTCACAAGATCGGTATTATTGCAGATCTCAAAATGATGTTTCGTCAAGTCAATGTACATCCCTCTGATTGGAACTTACAACGAGTTCTATGGAGAAGCTCATCTTCTCAACCTATTCAGGAATTCGTATTAACTACTGTCACATATGGGCTAAAACCAGCTACCTTTCTTGCTGTACGCACCCTGCATCAGCTGGCCACCGATGAAGCCTCTAAATTTCCAACTGGTTCACAAGTCTTAACATCCAGTTTTTACATTGATGATTTTTTGCATTCAGTTCCTGACTTGCGTACTGCTAAGCAAACAATTTCTGAATTAAACGACCTCCTGTCAAAGGGTGGTTTTCTGCTCCGTAAGTGGGCTTCAAATGACAAATCGGTCTTGTCAGACCTCCCAGATGACTTGTTGGCAACATCAAGCCACAAGATCTTCGAATCTAAGGATTCAGAATCAGTGCCTACTCTAGGTATCTCCTGGAATACTACGTCTGACATGTTCAATTTAATACTTTCAGACAAAATTAACTTCAACATGACTAAATTCACAAAACGAACTATGCTATCTGTAATATGTTCTCTATTTGATCCACTCGGATTATTAGCTCCCTCTATAATTGTATGTAAATTATTATTTCAGAAATTATGGGATTACTCACTAAGCTGGGACCAATCGCTTCCACTCAACATTGCCCCTCAATGGCAAGAAGTGTTCACATCATTAATTGATATTCCTACGATCAAGGTCCCACGATGCGTCCTACCATCTGAACATTCATTTATTGAATTTCATGGCTTCTCAGACAGCAGTCTAACAGCTTATGGAGCTGCAATTTATGTACGCTCTGCTGACAAACACGGTCATTATACCGTAAATCTTCTCTGTGCCAAGTCCAAGGTTGTACCTACTAGCATGAAATCCAAGGACAATGACACGTTAACAATTCCTCGCTTAGAATTGTGTGCTGCTGTACTCCTAACTAAGCTCATCACCAAAGTAATTAAGGTACTGTCTCATCAAATCACTCCTAGTGCAGTCCTCTTATGGACTGATTCCAAAATAGTTTTAGATTGGATTCGCTCACCACCTCTTAAGGGCAATGTGTTTGCACGCAATCGTGCCCAATTCATTAGAGAAAATGCTAACGGCTTCACGTGGTGCCATGTCCAATCTTCGCTCAATCCAGCAGACTTACTTTCGCGCGGCATTACGCCCAAGGACCTCTCAAATTCAGACATTTGGTGGCACGGTCCACATTTTCTAACATGCCATTCTAATTTATGGCCTTATGACAACATTGTTACTATTAACAATCCCTCAGTACTAATTTGTAAGCCTCATGATTCATACCTCAATGAGAGAATCTGTTCTTACTACGGTTCCTTTCAGAAGGTGCTACGTGTGATGGCATATGTGCGTCGCTTCATTGCCTCACTCAAAACCGCCAAATCAAGTTCTGTTTCAAAATCAATTGATTCATCAAAATTTACAGAACCTCTTTCTGTTCATGAACTTACTGATGCTAAACTAGCGTGTGTTAAAATTGTACAACACCATGCTTTTCTTCCTGTTATCAAGGCACTCAGGAACGATTCAATTTGTCCTACTAACAGTGGATTACATTCACTCACTCCCTTTCTTGATGACAATGGCTGCCTGCGTGTAGGTGGCAGAATTACTGAAGCCGCACTACCATTTGATACGCTTCACCCACTAATATTACCTTCTCGTCATCACTTTACTAGTGCACTCATTTTTGATGCCCACATCAAACTGGCTCATGCCAACTTACAAATCTTAACTGTTCATTTACGCCAGACTTACTGGATCATTTCAATTCGTCGTACAATCAAATCCGTCATACGGAAATGTATTACATGCTTTCGGCATACTCCCACTCCTGCACAACAGCTAATGGGAAACCTCCCAGCTATTCGTGTGAAACCAAATCCAACATTCGCCATTGTAGGAATCGATTATACAGGTTTCTTTTGGTTAAAACTTGGGATTCGTGGTAACTCCCGTGTAAAGGTTTACCTTGCACTATTTATCTGCATGGTCACCAAGGCAGTTCATATTGAAATTGTCTCCTCCTTAACCTCACAAGCCTTCATAATGGCATTAAGGCGTTTTGTCTCACGACGTGGGCTCCCTACCGTTATCCATTCAGACAATGCTACCACCTTCGTGGGAGCAAACAAGCGTTTAAACGCGCTTCATGAGTTATTTCAATCCCTAGCATTTCAAAGGGAAATAACCGAATTCTGCGCTAATTCTCACATTAGCTGGCACTTTATACCGCCCAGGTCTCCCCATGTTGGAGGCATTTGGGAATCAGGCATCAAAATTCTGAAACGCCACTTACTAAAGGAGTTAGGTGACGCCACTCTCTCTTATGAGGAACTCCTGACAGCTGTGACACATGTAGAAGCCATTCTCAATTCAAGGCCTCTCATACGTCCAACAGATGATCCATCTGAATTTAATTACCTTACACCTGGTCATTTTTTAATAGGTAGACCACTCATGGCATTACCTGACCCACGTGCACTGGATCAGCTACCATTACGGTCCCATTGGGATCATGTCCAGCTCGCACTCTCCTCCATTTGGCAAAAATGGACAAAAGAGTATTTACTCTCGTTACAGCAGCGCCTCAAATGGACCATTGCATCTCCCAACATAAAAGTTGACACTCCCGTTCTCTTAATAGACGACAACCTCCCACCTCTTCAGTGGAGGTTGGGTGTAATCACTCAACTTTTTCCTGCACGCGATGGACGTGTCAGAACTGTTGAGGTCAAAACGAAGGCTGGCTCCTTCCTCAGGCACATTAATCGCCTGTGCCCTCTCCCTATTCAGGAGTAAGGTCACACTTCAACCCTAATTTTTTATGCCATCTCTTGGCATTACGCACCGTGGGGGTGGATTCCTCCCCTTCACACATATCTTCATTTGCATCATACAATCTAGCGCTGCCCTCCAGCGCCCCTCCGTGGGGGTGAATCTCCCAAACTTATTATTCAAGGGTCATTTATGTTTCATTTGTATTTTATTCAGGTTGTAAATACATTAGGATGTTTAGGATTTAAGGCTTATTTCTTCTTTTCATTTGTATTTAGTTTAAGTTGTGTGTTAGGATATTAGTTAGTTTTTAACCTTGACGCTTCGCGTCCTCACGCGAGTTCTCCCACTTTGCGTTCCGCGCTTGCCTCCTTTCAGGCGTCCCACCTTTTATGCGTTCCGCGCTTGCCGTCTTTTCAGACGTCCTACCTTTTATGCGTTCCGCGCTTGCCGTCTTTTCACACGTCCTACCTTTTATGCGTTCCGCGCTTGCCGTCTTTTCAGGCGTCCTACCTTTTATGCGTTCCGCGCTTGCCGTCTTTTCAGGCGTCCTACCTTTTATGCTCTCCGCGCTTGCCGTCTTTCAGGCGCCTACTTTGCGTTCCGCGCTTTCTGCCTCATCAGGCACCCCTCATGTGTTTTTTTTCTCAGTTGCCCTCCTTTTCACAACCTCGTCTGGATGTGGAAATCCTTACCATTTGTTCTTTTTCACTTTAGTTTAGCCAGAAGCATCCGCTTCACAACTTAGCGTTTTCCACCACCAGGGTGTTTCACGCCCTCCCTCCTCTTTATTTTTTAAGCATCAACGTCATGCAATTGTTAATTGGTATTATGCCACTTCCTAGCACCTATCATTTATACCTACCTACCTTAGCTTGCCCCAACATCCTTTCTTTCCAGACGCCCTATGCGTCTTGTGGGGGTGTAATGTTGGAGCAAGCAAATAAACAATGCTATGTTATTCATGTGTCTTAAGAAGTTCCCGCACAACTTTCTCATGCATCTTATTTTAATTCATTGCTTCCTAGTAAGAGCGAGCCACATACAGGACCAACCATGCGCCACGCGGCCTAGTGGCTCCGTATGGTACTTCTACCGCCTTCCTTGCAAATTGAAACAAGCCCCAACGGACGAGTCTTGCGTAACGGACGCGAGGAGCGTGCATTCCCACCCCACTGGTGTTTAAACAATGAGTACAGTACCGAGGACGCCACCACGAGGGTCGGATGCGCTCCTCGTCGCCCCGTTACAGGAGGCTCGCCATCTTGCAGTCAGTCATACTGCTACGTGTACTTTTACAAGTCACATTTACAGGAGAGTATAGTTCTCCTTATATTGAACTAACTAATTATTACTGCATCACTGTGTTTATTGTTATGCCAACCGGCGTGTTTTATTCAGTGCACCAACGCACGAACTGTTTTTCTTTAAAATGTCTGGCACGTACTTCGCGTGCTCCTGCAAGTATCCTTGCATCTATGCTTATCGTTTTCTACTGGCATCATCCAGATGTGCAGCCAGCTAGTTATCACTCATCGCAACTGCCTAAACGGGCTTGAGTCTAATATACTCGCCCGTTTCGTCCAATTTCTTCATTCATCGCTGGAACTTGGTAACGTCTACATCACCACGTGGCGTCGACCATCACGCTAGTATTGTAACCAATTAGGCCATAATTATTTAGTTTAAGTCATTAGTTTTTTAAGTATTGTATATATATATTTAGTTTATTATATTCTTTCTATGTTCATTTATGTGTTGTTTTTTATTTATCTTCATTATTGTTAGAAACCCCATTCCACTTCCGAGTTAGTGGTTTAGGGCAGTAATCAACTCGGTGGTTCTCCGGAATTAATTGTGTTTTTGTTAATGAACATGATTAATAATTTAAGGTAAGACAACCCCATGAGCTACCAGGGGAGGTGGTTGTAGCAGTGCAATTCGTCCACAATGCATCTGCTTCCTCCAGAAGTGTTCATTTTCGTGTCCCAGAACACATGCTCAGTGGTACGCTGTCAACGTCGCTCCCTTTCATTCGCAACTGTCAATCACCAACTTCTTTTAATCGGACCATAAATGATAAATTACGGAAACACACTTTCTAGAGAATTAGGGATTGTGTGATCCACACGTTGCGAAAAACAACAAAACTAGTCGTGATTCAACATCATATAATTTTTCACATTATTTGTAAGGGATTTGCTATATTATATTAGTGCAAGAAGAAGCAAGTTTTCAAACTAGCAATTATATTTTCCTTGTCGAGACTTGAACTCAGGTCCATTGATTTAATTTCCCGTAAGATTTACCGCTTCACGACGCACTCACTCTGGCGTACTCAATTGGGCCGACGCGACGCTTAAAAATCGAGTCGTCTCTTTCATTATTCCCAACGCACGATTTTCGAAAATTCAGAGAGTTCAATGAAAATGAGATCATTCTTTAAGCGTCCCTTGATTTATTCGCGAAAAGAATTTAAAGGAAAATGAAGCTATTGTTATATGTGTTTTTTTATAAATATTGCATTACAATTAAGCAGAAACAACGCGAAATTTACTCATATTTTCAAAACATTGTACGTGGCTTTGTTTAAAGAGTCAATTTTTTAGAAAAAAATTGTGTAAGGCAAAACGACTAGCAAACTCCACGATTTTGTAGTTTTGAAATGTTAACATTTGATAATTTTATAACATACATAGAGTTAGTCGGAATTAATTCCATCACCAATTGCTTTTACACTTCCATGATGCATACGAGGAGAAAATGTTAAAAACTTGGAACTAATTAAAAAAGGTTAACAAATTGTCTATATTTCACCCAAAAATATGAATTCTGCTGCAGATTATTGTTTTCTAAGTTCTCGAATTTCTCCTCAAACTTATTTTTCATCTACAACAGCATATTCAATATGAGATTATTTGCATCGTCTTTCGTTGATGTCGGTTCCTGAGATTCACGATCTTGTTGCGTTGACTTCGTTACATTATGCAATGGTTCCATTTCAGTGTTTGTAATGGGTTCATTTTCGATAGTCACATCGTCATTCCCTTCAAATTCTTCCTTACCCGTCGAAAAAATTGTTTCATCGCTAGCCAGAACTTCGGACCTGCATTTCTTGCTACGAGTCTCCATTATTTCTGTTCATCCAATACTAAGCACCACACAAACTGACGTACTCATCTATTTGAGCTTTTTGATTTTCCGTTTAGTGCACATATTTTCCTTTCTTTTTCTACGGCTCTTTTTACGTGATATGCACGCTCTGGTTCACCTAAAATACAACGTGTGTGTCGAAATCGCTTCTAAATAAAGCAGCCTTAAATACAATACTCATTATTTTCTCAAGTGAAAATAATTTATATTTTATAGGCTCGAAAGTTCTAAAATAAGGGAACCATTTCTTGACAATCATGATTTCCTGAACTATAAATTATATTAGGATGCGTTTTAACGAGTTGAAATTGTGACCGTACATTTATTACACAAGTTATATGTGTATATTATAACATGTACATCAGAGACAGAAAATACAAAGCAATGCAAATAAACACAACGAAAGTTCAAAAGATCATTCGAAAAAGTAATAAATGATAGAAGATTTTACTTCGAATTGTAAAAATTTAATTACTTCATTACCAAAACACATTACAATATTTGTATTTAAGTCTACTGCCGTTCAGATACTACGATAAAGTTTAGAAGTTCGCATTGTTGCTTCACTCTCTTCATCAATATTTTTTTCAATATTTCATCTATTTTTTCCGCCTCGCACTTTCTCCTTCCTTCCACCCGTCTCCACAAGGGAAGCGGGTCAGGCAAGAGAATTACCACGCCATTCATCACAACACGTCCATTACCCGTCGCGGAAATTGAATGTATAATATATAATGAATAACGTGGGCTTGTCGCTTATATGTGCGCGAGCGCAGGCGTTGATAGCAGTGTGAAGGGGGCTGTGAGGTGCCAATGGAGACGGCGGCAGAGGGATGATGTTAAATGTAGGTGGGGGCACTAGGTTGCGTGAGTGGCAAGGGTTGTGGTAATAGTAGAGGGATCTACAATAGTTGCAGAAGGTGCAGTGGGCTAGAATTGCAGCCAGAAATGTGTTATTGCTGTTCCACAAATGGAGCGGGTGGAGTTGAACGTAATATCCAACTATGAAAGCAATGCTAGTTGTTGTAGGGAGAGCTTGTTTAGAAGAACGTAGCTAGCGTGAGTGGGGGAAGTAAGGGAGGAAGAATGGAGGCTGCTAAAGGGATTATGTCGGAAATTATGCAAGGTAGGGGGTAACGACATGGAAGATGACTATGGAATATGGAAAGCATTTGAGAGATACAGGAATGGTGATAACGAGCAAAGTGAAGTAAGGTGCTGTATATTCGTTATAAGGTAATGGATAGTACAGTAGTGGTACTCCTAAGGACTATGGCGAATGGAATTCAGCGTGGAGATGCAGCAGTGGGATGCAAGTAGCGGTATCCAAAACTATTGAAAAGGTGACGTCAAGTGCTTGGCGACAACGTGTAGAATGGATTGTGGCGCTGGCAGAAGCACGGAAGGGATCGTCTGTGACATAGGAGGTGGTGACCACGAAACGGATATTGATTGACCAGAGTATGAGAGAGGATGGAGCAAAGGTGATGATAGTGACGCACGGATTACGATTACGGCGTCACGTGTGTTGGTGGTGAGACTGACGCTATTGGTGATAATGTGCACGGCATCATTGGCGACCAAAATGACGTGAGTGGTGATGGCGACGGCACGGATCATGACGCTGGGAGATGAATTGGTGGCTGAGGATGGCAGATGGGGGATGACGACGATGTGAATGGAGATGACGGCGATGGCGACAGGAGCGATAATGACCCCAGCGGGGACGGCTTCGGTGGTGACGACGGCTGCAGCGGCGGCGACGAAACGAATTGTGGCGACGGCAACGACTGTGGCGTCAACGAACGCGTAAGTAACGCAACGCGCGATAGGCCATTATTTTTCAATGAAGACGCGCCCGACCGCCCGCAGCTTTGGGAGGCGCCATGCATAATGTATGTACGCCGCACGCGGCAAGCCGCTCGGCGACGATGTCAGCCAATTTGGTGATTAGATCTCTTAACGCCGCGCGTTGCTATGCGACGTCGCTCTCCCGCCCCGTGCCGCCATGTTTTGCGCGCCGGGGCGCCGCCGCGTGGACCTAAACGCGGCGAGAATCGCTCTCTCCGCCACTGCGCCGCGAGCGACGGTTGCGTCCTGGAAGATCAGATCGGAACGAATGCAGGAGGTTTTGCCAATTCTGCCTGGAAGCTCGGACGTTTAGCTTTGGTTTTAGAGGGATGATTTGGTAAAAAGGTGTTAAAGGATTTTGTAAAGATGTAGTAGTTTTTCTTTCTCGTATACGTACGTATATATGGAGTAATGTACATAGTATAGAGAAAGTTATGTAATGCTGCGAAAAATCGATTTCGAAATCTCAAGGGAAATACACCTTGATACCGAAACAATATTTTTTCCCAAAAATGTCCGCAAGTCTTACTTTCTGTTCGTCCCTTTGTCCGTGTGTCGTCTGTGAACAACACTAACGCCTACATTATGTGTAGATTTTTTTCCAAACTGAATAGTCCCTAACCAATGTAGCCTCACTCAAAGTTCTGCCACTATAAATAACATTCTAAAAGTTTTGGAGGTACTTTACATAAAGCTCCTGCAACATAAAAATGTTCTAAAAATGGTTCAAAATATTTTCTTTAAATTTCATGCAAAAATAGAATGAAGTACTCTGATAAAGGGGGCTTATATTTTACAGTTAACTCTGAATTTTCAAAAACTGCAAAAGTTTGAAATTTTTTCGGCGTCTTCCTAGAACTACAAAATTGAAGATAAAGATTTTTCCTTCAAATAAAATTTGTTGTCCAATGTGAGTTCTTTCATTAAGGTTATGTATATTTTTTTTTAAAGAAATAGTAGTTTTGTGCAATACTGCACGCAATATTTGCAATTTTAAAAATTTACAAAAAACAGATTTTCTCAAAAACGGCTCCAAATTTTTTCTTTAAACTTTTGTTAGGGATAGTGCTAAACGTTCTCTATGAGATGACATTAACGCCATTTTGCTCTATTCTTTTGTTTTTTCAAAAATTACAAAAATATAATTTCTTTGACTTGTCTCTCACGTCGTCAATATTTACACATTGCGCGATTAGCTCACGCGGTGAATAATGATTTAGAATAGAGCGTAAATGATAACTTGGACAATGATCTGGTGCAGAGACACCTCCTGGCAAACCAGTCTTCCCATAAAGTTACTTGGTCACGAAGGTAAGATGGGTTGCCAGTTTAAGAACTTTGATAACAAGTTACTACAAGTAAATATATGTATAATATATGTAAATATATGTAAAGATTGCAGGTAAATATATGTTGCCAGATACTCTGCCTCATCGACCGTCAACCTGAATTCTGCATCGCCAGAGATAAGTGGTCGTACTTTCTGAGGTCTGATAACAGAATATCAGACATATTTTGTACACAAGAGTGATAAGAATCTGTCGATGCGTCAATTATTTCGGTATTCATTATCAATGATACTTGCATTACAAGAAAGAGATCGATTATGGTATATAATATATATATTGAAACGAATTGTTATCATTACAATAATAACAATGCGTTCCTGAGCATGAAGAACGTTTGAACTGCGCGGTAGCGGCCGGCACGCCGACGGAATCGGGTGCCGGAATCGGTTCAGTGTGAAGAACTGAAGGCGACGGACTCACGGGACGGACCGGCAGTGGAGCGATGGCGGAGGAATGAAACGGACGGTTATGGAGTGTGTGGAAGAAAGAACATGGACAGTAGTGAAATCGGGAACCATCGTGGAGGATAGGCATCGGGAATGGTAAGATAGTGGGGAAGGGCATGAAGTGAACTAAAACGGTGATGTTGCTAAAGTGAATAAAAGACGATATCGGCGCGTAAAGATATCCACGTGGGCGAGTGCGGAGGAGCGGCTGAATGTGTATTCCCGTGCCTCAGTCCACCCGTTAATGTTTGGTATATGTAGCTTCGAGAACAGGCGGGAACAACCACCTCATCGGAGTGAGCGAGATTAATTATTGGAAGATGTTGAAAGTGGTGAACTCGGCATTGATAAAGTAACGCACGCGGGCGGACACCAGTATGGCATCGAGTGAATGTAGAGGAACAGCATTAAACAATCGGTTGTGAAACGGAGAAGAAAATAACTTATTTCGGACGGCGGAGGTGAGAAGCATTAGCGGGCAACGCACGGTAGGTCCGTTACAACGGCAGTGGACATCAAGATCTCGGCAGTCGGCGTCGTGCAGGGGCGGCGGAAGAGCATCGAAGGCGGGCGTCGAAACGGGCCCCCTCCCCACGTCGGCATCCTGCGACCCGAAGAGGCCCGAGCCCGGACGGCGCAGCGCGAAGCATCGCCCCGTCGGCGAAGGGGTGAACGCGAAGCGGCGTGGTCCGGGGACTGGAGTACTGTGAGTAAGAACGACGGAAGAATATTGGGAGGGAGGGTAACTAGACAGCAGGAGACAGTGATCTTTAGTCGAGGCCCCACAGATGTGGGAATTATAACAAATGAGTGAGATTCCAGGGTAATGAAGAGTTTACAAATGGGATGTGATTTAAAATAGGGAAAGGACAAAGTAAATGTTTTTGTGAGCAGCAAGAATCACCAATTTTGTATTGTAGTTGTTCGAGCAATAAAAATTCATGTTTACCCGTAAGTTTCCATTGTTGAACATGATTGAATCCGGAGCCCATTCCCGGGTAAGAGTCCCTGTCCCGTTTTCTAATAAATATTGTGCAGAGTCAAATCCACGACTCGTTTCAATTATATGTATATATATATATATATATATATATATATATATATAGAGAGAGAGAGAGAGAGAGAGTTAATATTATTTAACCTCATTTTTATCAACGGATTTTGGACTGAGGTGGTGCCCACGTTAACCCGCAACAATTTTATGATCATCAACTAATACTTATTTGACTCGAACAGTGTGCCACATTAGCTCGAATATGGTCAATTTTACGTTTAAACCATAAAAATAGACACTACTAAATGTACTCTATGACATGAAATAAACGCCATATTTCTCTATTCTTTCGTTTTTTTCGAAAATTACAAAAATGTAATTTTGTGACTTGTCTCTCACGTCAACATTAACGGCGATTTGTTAACATTATTATATTTGCGAGTACATGTACATTAAATAATGCTAGTAAAGTTTGTCGAGAAATCAACCTTTTCTGTGAAAACGAGCTCAAAATACCGCATTTTCAGAAACGCTCAAACGCAGCTTTCTCATAAATTGCTCCAATTGTTTGTTCAACTTTTTGGAACGGATAGTGCTAATTGCACTCTTTAATATGACGTAAAGTTCATTTTGGATTCAGTATATTTTTGTTTTTGCAAAAATTAAACAAATGTAATTTTTTTGAAAGGTCTCTCAAATTCTTATTAAGCACATCCTTATCAGTAATTTGTAAATAATATTGTATTTGTAAGCTTTAAATGACTTCCAATGAAGTGTTTCGAAAACTCAATTTTTTTGTGAAAAAGAGCTTCAAATTTTCCATTAGTAGTAGAGCTTAAACGCCATTTTCTTAAAAACGTCTACACAATTTTCAAAGTAAATTGCCATTTAAGACGAGGTTTAACTATTCTTTAACATTCTAAAATTTATATTTCGGTTCTACCATTAGAAAACAGAAAAATTAAGAAAATATAAAAAAAATGCACTTTGGGCGGCGATAGATGGTGGCTGGCACGAGTATGTGGCAATTCCAAATAGGTAGCTTAGTCCCAAGGAAACAGAAAAGTAATACGGGAAAGTCTATGCCTAAACTAGCACCACTAGTTTATTGTTGATTGAAGGTACGTTTCGAAATAGAAGTTTATTAAATAATGCTTCTATTAGTAAAGGATAATTTACTTACGTACTACGGTTTGTTCATTGTACTTAGGAAATAATAGTTTAACAAAAACAAATGGACTGAACACGTATAGATTTCCTATTTTTATGTGTATCCCCAAACTATCTACTCACCTTGACGGAACGACAACTAGGAGTCAAAAACCTCCCAGAATCATATGTAGGCGAGAAGGAGTATCACGCTGGAGCACTGTCGATCACCAACTGCAATAAACCGGAGGTAAAGCAGGCGCTGCGGCACACACGGAAGGCGTTTTTTAATGAGACGAGGAACCTGCTCTGTAACTCGTTGCTACAAGACGAGGCATCTTTTTTTACTTTGACGTATACGTACAGGGAAAGTTATGTTGTCGGATAAAGCGAACCAACTTTATAATTAAACTCTTTGCCATGGTGCAAGTGGCATCTCTTGCTTTAGAGAGTAGTGACGATTGATGATTGGGGGCGACGCTAGTATTGTGGCAGCCGAGCACGTGAGCAGTGAGCACTTTAGGTGATGCACTGAGCATAAGACAATGGCGGCGCAAACATGTGGCACGCCTTAATTTTGATCCGCCACAATCTACTTGATCTCTAAAAGTGCGGTACTCACCAGAGTTCAAAAGTGTCAATAAAACAGTACTAAATATGCAGTGATGTGTATTGTCACTAGTTATTCATCAAGTCATGTGCTTTGCTATTAAGAGATGGACATGTTTTAATAAAATTGAACTTGAAGTTGTCTAAGCAACATCAAACTGCACCTATCTGGTAATTGGTACTCCGGAAAAACTGTAAAGTAAACTTTATTGAATCTGTTTTACGTGATTTACGCGCGAGTGGAATCAATTCAGCTGCATGGCCGCGGATGTAGCCGTTTCTTCTTTTGGAACCTCTGGTCGGTGTGCATGTTGCCGGAATTTTAAATGGTGTCAACAGCTGGCAACCTTCAGGCGTTTGATCTACGGCTTGTGATATGTCATTTGACCCTTATATCATAATTTGTAATCTTACAAGTGATCTTCTGTTACGTGTTTTATATCATTTGTTTTCTTGGGGTTTTCTTTAGCGTAAAACTTCTTAATTAAGAGTGGACTGTGTCTTCAACTTGTCATTATGTATTTGTATTACCAAAAGCCTACATAGTTTAGCAAGTAAGAAAAATCCCACTCAATAATAAAGTAGTCATATGACTGCTTCTGTTAAAATTATCATCAACGTTTGAATCTTAATGTAATATTGAGGGCTCTATAATTAAATAAATTATTGTAATTGAATTGCTTTTGATTGTAAGTTATTGGAGGGAAAGGAATTTCAAGTGCCCTTAAATCCTCTCAAGAATAGTCCGCTTGCTCACGGACGCTTAAACCCTTTCATATATAATGCAGCGGAAAATCGATTTCGAGACTTTAACGGAAATACACGTTTCGGGGTCCCCTGATACCGAAAAATGTTTTTTTTAAACGTCCGTTCGTCCATCGGTCCGTCCGTCCGTCCGACAGTCCGTCCGTATGTCTATCCGTCCGTCTGTCTGTCTTCCGTCCTTCTGTCCGTCCGTCTGTCTGTCCGTCCGTCTGTCCGTCCGTCTGTCTGTCTGTCCGTCTGTCTATTCGTCTGTCCATCCGTCTGTCCGTCCGTCCGTCCGTCTGTCTGTCCGCCCGTCCGTCTGTCTGTCTGTCCGTCCGTCTGTCAGTCCATCTGTGAACAACACTAGGGCCTAAACCATTCGTGCGATTTCTTCAAAAATGGATATTCCCCGGTCGATCTGCGTTCACTCGAAGCGCCGCAATTTTGAAAAAAATTCTTCAAAAATTTGGGAACTTTACATGAAGCCCCCAGAACATTTTCAAAATGTTCACAAAATCGGATCTAACTTTTTTCTTTAAATGTTTATAAGGAGTAAACTATACTTAGTGATAAGGTGGCATTGGTCTGATTTTCACGGTTACCTCTGATTTTTCGAAAATTGCAAAAGTTTGAATTTTTTCTTCCTACAAGTACAAAATTGAAGTTAAAGAGTTTTCCTTCAAATAAAATTTGTTCTTCATAGTCAGCTCGTTCTTCAAGCTCATGTACATTTTTTAAAAATATTTTATTAGTTTTCGCGCAATATTGCGTGCAATATGTGCAATTTTAAAAAATTACACAAACTAGATTTTCTCAAAAACGCCTCAAAATATTTTCTTTATACTTTTAGTAGGGATAGTGCCTAATGCACTCTAAGAGATGACGTAAACTTCCTATTGCTCTATTCTTTTGTTTTTTCGAAAATTACAAAAAAATTTTTTTTTTGCCTTGTCTCTCACGTCATTATTTACACTAGGAAAACCCGGCAGACGTTGTTCTGCACTTCATCTCCCTCTTTCCCCTCCCATCACAGTTTCTCACTGACTCTCCCTCCCTCACCCTGTCCCTATCTGTCTCTGTGTATATCTGCTGCTCTTTCTACCTCTCATTCACATTTATTTGCAGATTATGCAAGTCTCTGAGCATGTGAGGTAATATCGGAAAGCGCAGAACCAGCAATAATGTATTAGAATTTTCGAGAAGAGCTCATTCTGTAGACTACGGTGTGAGAAACGTTTCTTTGAGGCCTTTTGGCCTCAAAATGCTAGTTCTTAAGGCCCTAAAACGTCTCGTTTAGAAGTTATTTAACAATATAGATTCAAGATGCTGCCGAGTGTGCTGCAGGTTGCATTTGACGTGAATATGTAGTGGATGTGTAGTGAATATGTAGCGCCATGTAGTGGAGTTACAACAGAATTAAGAACACATGAACCTTCTTGGTGAAAAAACACGTAGAAGTGCCAACTTTCATGGAGATCAGTCCAACGATATTGAAGTTTTGCTCTTATATACATTTCAACATCCTGTTTTATATAGAGAGAGATTACCGGTGATTTGTTCACATTATTATATTAATGAGTCCATGAGCTTTAAATAATATCAAATAATGTTTCTCCAAAATTCAACCGTTTTCTGTGAAAACTAGCTCAAAATTCCGCATTTTCAGAAACGCTCAAACGCTATTTTCTTATCAATGGCTGCAAACGTTTTCTTCAATCTTTTCGAACGGGTAGTGTATTCGAACGGGTAATTGTATTCTTTAATATGAATTAAAGTTAATTTTTGGGTATTTTTTGTTTTTGCAAACATTTCATAAATGTAATTTTTTTGAAAGATCTCTCACCCTTTTAATGTGCACATTTCCAGCAATTTCTAAACACTATTGTGTTTGTGAGTGTAAGTGCTTCAAATGACTTTAAAGATGTATTTCGAAATCTCAAAATTTTTCTGTGAAAAAGAGCTTCAAATTTTGCATTTTCAGTAGCGTTTAAACGTCATATTTTTAGAAACGGCTGCAAATGTTTCAAAGAAAATTGCTATATATGACGAAATTTAGTGTTCTTTACTATTTTAAAATTAATATTTCCGTTCTACCATTAGAAAACCGAAAAATTAATAAAATGTCAAATAAATGTACTTTGGGCGGCGATAGATGGTAGGTGGTACGAGTATGTGGCAATTTCGAATAGCTAGCCGAAACTGAAGAAAATAGAAAACTAATTCTATTTTCTATCTAAAGTCTATTCCATTCTGGAGCACCACTAGCTCTTTTCAGTCTGCTTTGACCTCCGTTCAGTTTCCGCGATATTCATGGCCTTGACCTTCTTGGCAGTGTGGATCCAGTTGGTTCAGCATAATTTAGAGAAAACAAAGTTCGTACGTAAAATCTTCACATATTTTATCGATTTCCAGAGCTCTTGTGATGATATTTCATTAAAAATCGTATGCATGAAAAACTTGTAGGTGAGAGTATTTAATCTCTAAATAACATGACATCAAATCTATGAATAACAAACATGAAAGTAACGTGATTTTCTCATAAATAGTTTCAAATTTTGTCTTCAAACGTTTCCAACGGACAGTGGTAAGTGCACTCTTTAATATGACGTAACGTTCATTTTGGGGTATACAATTGCTTTTTCTACAATTACGCTAATGTAATATTTTTGGAAAGATCTTTCACACCATTAATATGCACCTCCACAACAATTTGTAAACGATAATGTATTTGTGAATGTAAGTGTTTCGTATGTCTTCTAGTGTTTTTTTCGAAAACTCAAAAAGTTTTGAGAAAATGAGCTTCAAATTTGAAATCTACAATGGAGCTGAAACGCCATTTTCTTAAAAACTGCTCCAAATTTGCCAAAGATAATTCAATTTAGGACGGGGTTTTACTGTTCTTTAATATTCTGAAAATAATATTTCCGTTTTACTATCAGGAAACAGCAAAATTGAGAAAATGTAAAAAAAAAAATAGATTTGGCCGGCAGTAGATGGCAGATTCGTAAGTATCTGTCAAGTGCGAATCGCTAGCCGATACCAAAGGAAATAGAAAACTAATGCGGGAAAATCTGTGCCATTCTGTAGCACCACTAGTTTCTTTAAACCATTGTTAGGGATTACGTCATACGTACTCTATTAGATGACGTAAATTCTATATTGCTCAATTTTTTTTCTAAAAAATTACAAAAATGCACTTTTTTAATTGCCTCTCACGTCATTACTATTTGCAAGAGTTTGGATTTGTTCACATTAGTATATTTTTGAGTACATACTGCCATACTGTTTTAAATACTGTCATATAAAGCTTCTAGTAAACTCAACCTTTTTCTGTGAAAACGTACACAAAATTCCGCATTTTCAGAATCGTTCAAATGCCATCTTCTCATAAATGTCTCCACATTTTGTCTTTAAAGTTTATGAATAGACAGTGCTAAATGCACTTTTTTATATGATGTAAAGTTCATTTTTGGGTATTTTTGATTCCCAAAAATTACACAAATGTAATTTTTTGAAAGATCTTTCACAACGTTAATATTATTTTTTTCACAAATTTGTAAACACTATTGTATTTGTGAATTAAAATGCTTCAAATGAGATCAAATGAACATTTAGTGGGAAAACTTTAGTGGGAAAAAGAGCTTCAAATTTCGAATTTATAATAGCGCTTAAACGCCAATTTCGTAATAACGATTCGTGTCAAATTTTTGCTTACACAGTGAGTGAGCAAATAATGCTTCTCAATCCAGATCACTAAGACGATGCAGATGCAATTCGTTTCTAGTTATGTCATGGTGATAGAGGTGAAGATAAAACCCTCATCAGCGATTAATTGTCAGTCAGTGACAGTGATCAGTCAGGAGAGTAGTGAATCGGAGAGAGAGTTGGATGGCAACGATTCCTACAATAACTAGTAGTGCTACAGAATGGCATTAGACTCTACGTTATTAGTTTTTTATTTCCTTTGGTCTCGCTACCTATTCGGACCTGACATACTCTTGCCAGCTGGCATCTATCGCAATCTAAAGTACATTTGTTTTACATGTTCTTAATTTTTCGGTTTCCCAATAGTAGAATGGAAATATTTTTCCAAATTGAAATATTAGTGAACAGTGAAATTTCGTCTTCCGTAGCAATTTTCTTTCATAAATTTGGAGTGGTTTTTAAGAAAATGGCAATTATGCGGTACTGTAAATGCGAAATTTGAAGCACGTTTTCACGGAAAATATTTGAATATTCGAAAAACGTCATCAGAAAGCATTTGAAGAACATAAAATCACAAATACAATAGTGTTTATAAAATGCTGGAAATGTGAAAATTAACGGTGTAAGAGATCTTTAAAAAAATACATTTGTGTAATTATTTAAAAAAGCAAGAGAATACAACAAAATTAATTCTACGTCTTCTTAAGTGTATACGAGGGCATTAAATAGTTGAAGAGACAAATAGGACTGGAGAAATAAACGTTTACTTTTACAAAACAGGATTTTTCCTACTTTTCAATGTAATCCCCACCAACATTTATGCACTTGTCCAAACAGATTACAAGCTCTTTACACCGTCTGCAAAGTCTTTTATTTTGGTGTGTGAACCAATTTCCCACACATTTTTTTACATCTTCGTTATCCTAGAACGTCTTCCCAAGTAATGTCTCCTTCAAAGGACCAAATAAATGGAAATCAGATGGTGCTGAATGGGGGCTAAAAGAGGATGAGGCAATACCCCCCAACCCATTTTGTCGATGGTTTCACGGCTTTGTTGAGAAGTGTGAGGCCGTGTGTTGACTTGCTGGAGAATCACACCTCTCCTCTGAGATCCATGACGTTTCTTTCTTATGGCTGTGTTTACCTTGTTCAAAAGCATATCTGAGCGGTATTGGCTCTATATTGTACGATGTTTGTCAAGATTATCACAAATAAATACAACTACAGCGTCCCCAAACACCGTCAATTTGACTTTTTCTGCTCATGCGGCCAGAATGGTGTTCGTCAGCCACTGAGTCTCGACCACTTTTGAGCTGTTTTACCCCCTTGTAAAAATTTCTGTAGTTCATAAGACTTTCACCATACACTTTAGCCGTTCTAGAGTGTATATTAGCTGTTTGTTTCTCATTCAGCAAGTAAAGAACAAATCAAAGAACCTTGTTCAACCATTGTGGAATTTTCAAGTCGACTCGCCATCGATTAACTTAATTTTGAGTGTATGAACACAAAATTGCTGTTCAACCAGATGGTCAGGGCTCATTCTAGTGATGCCAACTTAGTCATAAAATTACCAAACGTGTCCTACCAACTGTTTTTTCTCCAGACCAATTTGTCTCTTTAATTATTGAATGAAATCCGTACGAAAAGTTTGAAGAAAAAAGTATAGCCCTTTGTGAAAAAAATGGCGTTTAAATCTTTCTGAAAATGCGGAATTTTGACCTAACTTCCACAGAAAAATATTTAGTTTTCGAGAAATTTTATTTGACTTTATTTAAAGCAAACGTACTCATAAATATAATAATATGAAAGAATCGCCGTTAATGTAAATATTAACGACTGAGAGACAAGTCAAAAAAATTACATTTTTATAACATTTACAAAAACCAAAGCATAGAGCATTATAGCGTTAAAGTGATCTCATAGAGTACATTTAGGACTATCCCTACGAAGAGTTTAAAGAAAAAAATTGAGCCGTTTTTGAGAAAATCTTGTTTTTGTTAATTTTGAAAACTGCATATATTGCACAAAATATTACGCGAATGCTATTAAAAATCACAAAATGTACGTGATCTTACTGAAAGAACTCACTACGAAGAACAAAACGTATTCGAACGAAAAATCTCAATTTTCAATTTTGTAGTTGTGGGAAGACGCCAAAAATTTGAAAATTTGAAAATTTTCGAAAATTCAGAGTAAACCGTGAAAATCTGACCTATGCCATCTTAAGAAGTGAATTTTACTCTATTCTTACAAGAAATTTAAAGAAAAAAATTTGAGCTGTCCTGGAAAAAATTTGAAGATGACCAGGAAGCTTCGTATAATGTACCCCCAAAAACTAATGAATGATATTCAAAATCGCAGAGCTTTGACTCATGCCAAATGGACAGAGATTTCTTCAATTTGGAGAAAATCCTACATATGGTTTAACCGCTAGTTTTGTTCACATACACAGGACAGACAGAGAGACCTACAGGCAGACAGACAGACGAATGGACGGACCGGATCGTACGCATAGTTTAGGCGTTAGTGTTGTTCACATACTCCTTACGGAGGGACAGACAGAAGGACGGACGGACATTTTGCTGTTAACTGTTTCTTCGGTATCAAGGGCTCTAAAATCGGGGATTCTGCCTACACTACGTGTTAGAGGATTTTTACTTTCCCGTACAATATATGTACGTACGTACGTATAGTATAGGGAAAGTTATGTAATGTCGTCCGAAAAAACGGCGGATTTTCGGCAGAAAAACTCTTATTACAGGGCCCTGGAAACGAAAAAGTGGATAAATCCTGTTCCTAAATTAAGAAAAAAAGTATCTCCTAACACGTGTTGCAGCCAAAATCCCTATTTGTTGGTCCTTGATACCGAAAAACCAATTGAAAGCAAAACGTCTGTCCGTCTGTCTGTGAACAACGCTAACGACTAAACCGTTCATCCTATTTGCTCCAAAATTGATACTCCCCGATCGATCTGAATGATCTCGCTGCCCCTTAAATTTGAAACGGATATTTTAATTTCGGAGGCTACTTCATATCAAGCGGCTGGGGCATTTTCAAAATTTTCAAAAAAATGGCGGCAACAATTTTGACTAAACGTTGTTGGATAGTCTGAAGGTCATTTAAGAGAATGGCGTAGGTTTCATGTTGGTTGTAAACTCTGATTTTTAAGAAATAGAAAAAATTCAAAATGTTTTCGGCATCTTGCTACAACTATAATTATGAAGATACAATTTTTGTTCTTAATGAAATGTGTTCATAAAAAGCAGATCATCAAATAAGGTGATATTCAATTAAAAACATAAGTATTTTTTTCGAAAAATTGTGTCAAATATAGACAAATTTTTCATTTTCTTTAAACAATTTTTTCTTAAAAACCGCACAACGTTTTTTTATTAAATTGGGACCTAAGATAGCATAGGGGAAGCTTAAGAGAATGGTACCGGTTTTTATGTTCGGTGAAATGCCTGATTTTGCAAAAATTTGCAAAAATTAACAAAAATTAAGTGTTTTTCTACAATTGTAAAGACACGATTGTTTTTCTTAATGAAATATGCTCAACAAAAGCAGGTCTTCAGATCATGTAAAATTGTTTGAAAATATGAGTAGATTTTTTTTGTAATTTCCTGACAAACGTCCCTACGCACTAGACATTTACGAGAAGAAGGCGTTTGAGCGTTTCTGAAAATGCGGAATTTTGAGTTCATTTCAACAGAAAACGTTTGAGTTTTCGAGAAACTTTATATGATATTATTCAAAGCACATGTTTATATAAACATAATAATATGAACTAATCGCTGGTAATGATATATTAATGACGAGAGAGACATGTCAAAGATATTATATTTTTAAAACAACATTTAGAAAAACAAACATTTACAAAAACAAGAGAATAGTGCAAAATGGCGTTTATGTCATCTCATAGAGTATCTTAGGCCTCATCCCTACCAAAGGTCAAAGAAAAATTTGGAACCGTTTCAGTTAAAAACTTGTTTTCGTTATTTTTTAGAATTGCACATATTGCAAGCAATTACTAAGGTTTCCAAAAAATGTTCAACTCCTTAAAGAAAAAAACCAATTTTGGAGAAGACATTTTAATTGAACGAAAAGTCTCTACATTTAATTTTGTAATATGAGGAAGACGCCGAAAACAATTCAAAATTTTGCATTCTTCGGACATTCAAAGTTAACCGTGAAATTAGGACATATTCCAGCTTTATAATTGTATATTACTCTATTCTTGTAAGAAATTTGAAGAAAAATTTTGGAGCTGTTTTTGAGAAAATGTTGAAGTGTCTGGGCGGCTTCACGTAAAGCACCCCTAAATTTTAGAGAATGTTTTTCAAAATCTCAAAGCTTCGACTCGAGTCATATAGACAGGAGTTTCTTCTATTTGAAACTAGTGGTGCTACAACAGCACATACTTTCCCGCGTTATTGGAAACAGCTTCGTAGTATTGAAATATTACAATCTATGCGCTACTAACATCTTAGCTATTATTTCAAAACTTCCAATTTAAGCAAGAAGGGAAAAACTCACTGTTTCCATCGCAGTGTTGTCAGTACTGTGTGAATTGTACAACTGCACAAAAATAGAATACAAAAGTTTTGTAAACCTGAATTGGAAAAAGAAGCCTGACAGCCTCGACAATTTAGAAATGCATTTCATAGGGTCATGATTAGAGAAGAGTATTCTAAAACCATGCAAGAAATACTCTACTCACTACAAATGGCACTGCATTTGGTGCGAAAACCAAATGTTTTGATGCAAATATCAACATAAATTAGACAATTGTAACTCCTTTTCATACAGCTCCATCAGGTCAGAACAATGATACGTAATTCACAGAAATTCGCGAGCGCAAACGGAATTCCATTGTTGCAAACCCTGCATTGTCGCTATTCTGAGAACTATTCATTTTCTTTCCTTTTTATTTCAAATATTTCAAAATAAATAATTTATTGAAAATGAATAACAAAATGTCGAAAGTAAGAAACGAACAAAGAAATAATATACAAAATTGCAAATTCCAATTTACGACGCATCAAGCTGTTTGAAGCGCAGTAAAAAATGCAGCGGGCTATTACGTTTGTCAGGAAATAATAGAAAAACTACTCATGTATTAAAAAATTCAACATGACCTTATTTAATGATCTGTTTTTGAGGAGCATATTTCATTAAGAAAAACAATTGTACCTGCACTATTGTAGTTGTAGAAAGACGCTGAATTTTTTATTTTTTTAAAGAGTTTTGCAAAATCAGGCATTTTAACAAACATGAAACCCGCACCATTCTCTTAAGCTTCCTTTATGCTTTCTCAGGACCTTATTTAATAAAAAAATGTTTAAATTGTTTTGCTTTGTTTAAAAGGTTTTTAGAAAAAATGGTTTAAAGCAAAGAAAGAAGAAGTGAACAACACACTGTTTCCATCGCAGTGTTGTCAGAAATATGTGAACTCCACAACTGCATACAATTTTTTTTCAGTTGTTGCAAACACGTTTTGAAAATCTGTATTGGAAAAAAAGCCTGATACAGTTATATCAATTCACAACAATGACACATAGAACGACGTTTTGCTTTCAATTAGTTTTTCGGTATCAAGGACCCACAAAATAGGGATTCTGGCTGCACCACGTGCTAGGAGATGTTTTTAAATTTAGCAACTGGATTTATCCACTTTTTCGCTACCAGGGCCCTATAGAAAAGAGTTTTTCTGCCGAAAATCCGCCGTTTTTTTCGCGCTGCATTACATAAATTTCCCTATACTGTACGTACGTACGTATAGTATACGGGAAAGTAAAAAAAGTATACATACGGTTTAGGAGTTAGTGGTTTTCACAGATGGACGGACAGACGGACCTTTTTGTTTTTAATTACTTTTTACTTTTCCGTATATGTACGTTTATACGGAGAAATATACATAGAATAGGGAAAATTATGTAATGCTGCGTAAAACTAGTGGTGCTACACAATGGCACAGACTTTTCCGTATTTGTTTTTTATTTTCTTCGGTCTCGACCAGCTATTCGGAATTGCAACATACTCGTGCCAGCTGCCATCTATCACCGCCTAAACTACATGTTTTTGACATTTTCTCAATTTTTTGGTTTCCTAATAGTAGAACAGAAACATTAATTTTAAAATATTAAAGAACACAAAAACCTCGTCCTATATGGCAATTTTCCTTTAAAAATTTGTATCCGTTTTCAGGATAATGGCGTTTAAACGCTATTAAAAATTCAAAATTTGAAGCTCATTTCCATAGAAAATTTTTGAGTTTCCAAAAAACTTCATTTAAAGTCATTTGAAGCACATTAACTAACAAATACAATAGTGTTAAAATTGCTGGTAATGTGCATATTAAAGATGTGAGCGATCTTTTAAACAAATTACATTTGTGTAATTTTTGAAAAAACAAAAAATATCCCCAAATGAAGTTAACGTCATATTAAAGAGTGCAATTACCACTATCCGTTACAGAACTTTGAAGAAAAAAAATTGAAGCCATTTATGAGAAAATAGCGTTTGAGTGTTTCTGAAAATAAGGAATTTTGAGCTAGTTTTCACAGAAAACGGATGGGTTTTCAAGAAACTTTACTTGACATTATTTAAAGCACATGTACTCTTATGAGTAATGTGCTTTCCATGTGATAATGTGAAAAAATCACCGATAATGTAAATATTAATGACGTGAGGGACAAGTCAAAAAATTACATTTTTGCAATTTTTCAAAAAACAAAAGAACAATTCCCTCGGAAGAGCTGAGTCCGTTCCCGCAATTTAGCGACTGCAACCACCTTGGCAATGCATGGAATTTACACTTATATAATAGTAATAAGTGTATGGTGGTTTATTTCTAGCGTTAGGAAGCCGGAAAATCCAGAGAATGCGTAAACAATGTCCTATGGGGGCCCAAAGAAGATATCTGCGAAGATAATCATTCATAAGGGAAAAACTAGTTCAGGCTAAAGAGATTAGAAAACTAAATTCTGCGAGAAATTCTGTGCCATTCTATAGCACCACTAGTTTATTTATATATTTGCCGTCCTTTATTACACATGTGGAGAAAATTGAAAGAAACAATTTGTAGCGGGGATTTTGCGAATTGTTTTCGTAAAGTTCAAGCCCAAATTACGTGAAAACTACTAATTTTTTCAGAAAGGTTTACATGGCATTTTTAAAGAACTAATTTTGTACAACAGATTTTGTTTGATGCAAAAATCTCTATCTACAATTTTGTAGTTTTAAAAATATTTTTTGAAATTTTCCTAAAGCCAAGAAATACCCTGACGTAGGACAAGCCTATATTTTTTTACTGTCACTTATTACATAAGGGAAGAAAATTCAAAGAAAAACTTAGGAGAGGTTTTTGAAAAATCAAATTTTGGTAAATTTCAAACGCAATTTACGCAGAAAGTAGTAATTTTTTAAAAGCATTGTATCTAACCTTATTTAAAGTGCTAATTTTGTGCAACCGACTTTGAGGCAAAAGTCTCTGTCTTTAATTTTGCAGTTTTGAAATGTTATTTTGCAGTTTTCGAAAAATTGGGGATAGCAACGAAAATAAAAACTGCATAATTCTCTTATACGTCCTTCGCACTAATCAACAACAAAATTTAATAAAAAAATTGGAGCCATTTTTTTGAAAACTTTGAAAATGTCCAAGGGGTTTTATGTAAATATCCCCCAAAGTTAAAGTATCAGTTTCAAATTCCAGGAGCCTCGACATCAGCCAATTCGGTCGGGGAGCATCAATTTTGAAGAAAATCGGCTGAACAGTTTAGGCGCTAGATTTGACCACAGACGGACAGACAAACGGATGTTTTGCTGTCAATCGATTTTTCGGTATCAAGAAGCAACAATACATGGATTTTGGTTACACTATAAGTTAGAGTTTTTTTTTTAATTTATCAACATGGTTTATCCACTTTTTCGTTACCAGACCCCTGCTATAAGAGTTTTTCTGGTGAAAATTCGCCGTTTTCCTGTGCAAGATAACGTAACTCTCTCTTCTTGCGAAGTATTCGTGAGGCGCGAAACTTATATTTTAACAAATTATTCGTAACGCGAGAAAGTAAAAAGGTGCCCTATTGGGTTGGTTTTTAAACATTACATTTTGTGTACAGTAGACTTACCTGATGCATTCAAGCGACATTTTCCTTCTCACAGAGAATTCTCCGTATTTGTTGCTAGAAATGATCAGAGTAGAAGCAAAAACGTGGCGTGTTCACCTGCATTAACGTTAATGGGATGGCATTCAGTTTTCCCTAACTTTTGAAATAGAGTAATTTTCACTATACTTTTGAACTATTTGTGAATTTTCTTTTTCGATAAGAATCAGATTGAAATATTATGGTAATATAGTGTACTGTACATGAATTTGTCTCAATTTCATGTTTAATATCTTCTGAATGAGTGGTATTTGATAGCATAAATATTGTATTAAATATGTGTTTAATGCAATTTGTGCGATCACAAGTATTGATTAGTTATAAATGTATTTACACTCGTGAGTTCAAGGATCTCTAGTTTTTTCTTTTAATTTAAGCAGCAATTTCATAAATGTTTCAGAAAATCGTAATATTTCTAATGTTTTGATTCTAATATTGGAAATTCGAACTGCAAATTCAAGATGCAGATTCTTATCCCTAACCTTTTGTTATTAATGCATATAGGAAACATT
Source organism: Acheta domesticus (assembly GCA_031308135.1). NCBI lineage: Eukaryota > Metazoa > Arthropoda > Insecta > Orthoptera > Gryllidae > Acheta > Acheta domesticus. The sequence goes on along the minus strand of JAHLJT010009436.1, from coordinate 83,665,974 downwards.
CCTCTTTCAATTATTATTTTGTATTACACACTTATCAAAACGAATTTTATTTTAAAATATAGTGCATCCAAGATTCGTGTTTTAACTTAAATTAATGTAAGAGTTTTTTTCCTAAACTTCAATAATCCTGAATTAGATAATATGAGCCGTTGAGAGCAAAGGAGGTGTAAGTCAAATTTTGGAAGATTTGAGTCAGGTGCACTGGTAAATGATTTGAACATTGTTCCATTACGGGCTGAAATGGTGTGAGGCAAACTTAAAACTTCTAAAAATTGCTCCTTGTCTGCAACCATCACACAAGAAGCATCTCGAAAAAAAATATTTAATTCCTTTTATTTATACGTGCACAGGTCAAAATTGCAACTTCAAAATTGCTCTCACTTGGTTGAAAATTGTGACAAAGTCTTATTTTTTCGTATTTTTCATCACATTACTATCTCAGACGGAAATTGAGCATGCCATTTATTTGAATGTAAGTCATTGTTTTCAGAAACGGTGTGCCCAAAAGTGGTGACAGTCAACAAAATAGTTAATTACTTAATTAACAATGTTTCTGTCAAAAATATCTGTATTAAGTTAAAAGAATATCTCCTTAACATGTTCATAACATTTTAAGTCATTTATTTCTAAGCATTATAGTTTTAAAAAGTTTTTTTCTTTTAAACTTCATTTTCCGGAATGTACGTTCTTTGACTTACACGACTCTTGCTCTCAACGGCTCATATCGTGATTATTTGATGATTCTTTGAAATAAGTGGCAACAAAGTTTATATAGAACTCATTTATTCATTCATTTTTGGAGCTGAAGTTAAGCCCTTGCTAATTATTTTTATTCGCTGATTTTATGACAATTTATTCACCTATATGATATTTTCTTCGTTTTATGGAGTTCATTACTGTGAACATTTTGCGTAAAAGTTTTAATCAATCAAAAGAATGATTCATTAACATGTACCAATCATTGTTTCATGAATGCCTTTATAATTTATAGTAAATACTTCGAATACACCGTTTTAAAGAAATTAATTTCTACTCTAACATTTCAAATGCTAGACATGCGATCAATTTTTTTATATAGCAGCGGAGATCCGATGTATAGTATACTACTATTGTAAGATATGAATATGGCACATTCGTGTTTTGAATATATTATTCCATAGCAAAGATACATGAATTGATTTCTGAAAGTGAACGTGTTTGTTTTATGTTAAAAGCTGCGTTGTGTTTGTGAGCTGAATGAACAACAGGAGAGATTGGAAGGTAAATAATACACTTGGTTAGCCTTTATGATATTTATTAATAGTAAATGGTCTTATATCTTTAAGTAATCATTAACAATAATTACCATACAATCACAATCAAGCACTAAAATGACACTTGAGTGGAGGGGGCGACGGAGGACGGGTGGGGTGGGACAGGATACGTTAAGTTAATGATTATTCCATTCTTCGTTTTGCTTCATTTCTAGATTCTGCAGTCATGAGCAGTGCCAATCAATTTCTCGGCAGGCGCCGAGCGCTTTGCGTCCGTTTAACACTTAATAATACAAACATTTGGTGGTTTCTCAGGCCAAAATATTCATTAGTATTAGTAATATTAGCAGTAGTTGGTAATTATGTCCTTGGCATTTTTACCGTTCTTATTTCAAGACTGACAAAAAACAGAAACTCAAAAGACAAATTCTGACACTAATCATGTGATGTGTATAGTACATGTTTTATTTACGTAATAGTTGGACAAAACAGTAGCAGCCTGGCTTTTTGAGGTCCATTGTCACTCGATTACATTTAGGAAAAATATTTCTTTGTTCGATGAAATCTCCCAATTTTACGTTACCAAATATACAACACAACGCGCTTAAAGCACCCCACTCCGCGAAGACAGAAATCACACATTTAGGCAGAGCGCGCGCGAGAGGCTTCGTGCTCGGCGAACCGGAAGTGGGCGGAGCCAGTGCTTCCGGTGGTGGCTTGCGCCTTGCCAGGGGGCGCCAGCGGTCTGCTAGTTCCGCTTCGGCCGCGTAGCACGAAGCGCTTGGCCGCTCGGATTGAAGAAAGGAAACCACACAAAAGTTTTTCGTTTACTGACTCATTTACTGATTCGTTCACCGCGCTCTTACGGGTGTTCGCGCACGCGCGGGCGATCGGAGTCAACGAAACAGTTCACTTGGGGGGGACAAAGGATGATGACGAACGCCGACACACGTTGGATGCATTCGACGGAGGGAAATATTTACACATCATTCAGGAAATATCTTGAAAACGGAACTAAAAACACAGTTCGGGGAGTAACTCTCCTTTGGCTACCCAAGTTAAAGAATTCCCAACACACAATTATAATAAGTATGTCCCAGTGCCTCAAAAATATACAACAATAGTTCTTTACACGATATTAGACTGTGATATAGGCCCTTGTCACACTCTAGTTCGAACCTCTCCAAAAATGGGTTACCAGTTTTTACCTAAAAGTCCATTCACTCGCCTTGCAAAGTTTTTTTTTTATTGAAAAGATTCAGCATGTTAAGTTTTACACATTCGCTGCCACTACATATCAGTCAGTGAGAACGAACCGTTTCTTCCGTCTTCTCTCCTTCAGTTAAAACGTGGAATCGCTGAGCGCTGCATCTCTCTTGGGGCCGGCCTTTCCCGATGTTGGGAAGGCCCCCGGTGTCGCGGTGCGCTGCTGGACGCGTCAAGAGGAGCGTAATAAAAGGAAGCCGAGGAACCAGACGGGCACAGTGGTGAGCTCTAAAGTCGCCTCCACCGCAAGCCGCCCGATGGTTGCTGGCCCCGGATTCGCGACCACGCGGCTCGATCTCTCAGTGCCTCCACAGCAGGAGGTCCAGAAATGGATAGACAAGCGCTGTAAAATCCGAATTTGTGGCACCAAATGAGGCAATATAAGGACGCATATTCTGCTGAGAATTTTTTCACAAACAGTGGGTCTACAGTGAAGATTTTTTTTGTAGAATTATTGTAAATCTGGTACTGTTTTGATGTTTAGAAAGCTGTCACAAGTACTACCCATGTAAACGATTTGTTAAAAATGAAGAACAATCTTTTAAAAATGACCCACCTTTGTCGGTCGCGCGATAATTTGAAGTGTTTCGCACAACTCACAAATTGGATAATTTTTAATACATTTTTATTTATCTATACTTTACATATATTCATTTCCTCCTCTGGTGCGTGATCGGATTTAACAGAGCGCAGGATATTTCTATCTATTTGCTGCAACCTGCGAGATCTAGTCACGTGGACACACACGTATATCTCACGCCAAAGCGCGGCGCTTACAGCGCCATACCAAAAAAGGAGTCCATGAGACACGGATTGGCCGCTCCTCGAACTGAAGAGTCGAAGTATTTTTTTTCCTGAACGAGCAGGTACCAGCTTGGCACTTTAAAAAAGAATTCTTCGCACTCCCAAAGACACAATCGCGCCCCCGTCGGGCCTCTTCTCTTGCACATAACACCTTCTAGTTGCTGCCGCCCCGCTGACTAAGGGCACTCCCGCCTGCATCCAGAACACGAGACGACACAACACCCAAATGTAGAAATGTGTTTTTTTGCAGTTTTTTAAATAGTTCGTTTTTCGACCAAAGTGGACACGAACGAATCGCCCTTCAATACATTCGTTTAAATATTCTTTTATGTACATACACAGTAGTCGGACAAAGTCAACTGCAGCTTCCGCACACAAGGCGCCGTATAGAATCCCCAAATCTGGTCGATATATCGATTTTTCTGCACAACAATCCATAAAATTGGGGAAGGAAATTCCCTTTCTTGAGGATATTTATCACAATTACATAAACGAGTTTTTACACTGAAAGCATAAAGAAAAATCCACAAGTAAAAATAACAATTATTGGAAAAATCGATACATCGTCGGTGATTACAATATTCTAATGTAAGTATTATTTGACAGTTATAAAAAGACGTCTACCAAATGTCCCCTTGCATTCGAAATTGCGTGACACAAACAATGAAAAATTCAGTTAGGACTATTGACGTCGTCAGATAGAGTATCGATTCTAGATCGACCCAAACTGGGAAGTCAATGAATCGCCGGCTCTGAGAGAGCAGCTGGCCTCTCCGCGTGTGCGGGCGATCGAAGCAATCGATTTTCGAGAGTGTGCCGGCTCGGCGGAAGCTGCAGCGGCGGCGTCGGCGTCGGCGTTGGCGGCGGCGTCGGCGGGTGGCGCGCGCAGGGCGGCGGGACGAGCGGGCTGGGCGGGCGGGGCGAGCGGTGGCGGGGCGGGGCGAAGGGGGGCGGCGGCGGGGGCGAGTGGGCGGGGCGGGGCTCCAGCCTACGTGTCGGTCCAGGCGAGGAGGTGGCTTGCCAGCCCGAGGGCCAGCACGGCGAGGGCGGCGGTGCGCGGCCGCAGGCAGGCGCCCAGCCCCAGGCCGGCCGACAGGTGGCTCCACCAGCGGCCCGGGATGGGCGACGCGGCGTTCTTGCCGCGTTGCATGGCGGCCGGGTGCTCGCCTGCGGACACAGGGGCGGCGCGGTCATGGCCGTACGACGCCGCGTCCCACTCTGTGGCAGAGCACAGAGCGCACAGCGCTCAGCGCACGCTGCTCCACGCACGCGCCACGCGCATGCGCACAGCGCTCGCGCCTCGCACGCACTCATCTCTAGGCACCACTGGATAGGCAACGGCGCGCTCGAACGTGTCGTCTCTACGAAAGCTTCCATTAGCAGCTTTTGTGATAAAACGGTTAATTTGTGGTATATCGGTGCTGTACTCTAGTTTGCGGCTTCAAACCCAATTGAAGCAGTGGGTTTTAAAGTGCAAAAATCCTTCGTGCCCTTTCCTTCCGAGGGAACGTAAAGCCGGCTGTCCCATGTAGATTTACTGCATGTAAAATATCCTCAAACCTAAAATAAGCCTATGAGGTGAATTTACATTGCCTGTTTCGACGCCTGAGTGAGTGATTCTTTCTTTCTCCGGTAAATGGTCAAAGGTGCTTAGCAAAATTTGTGTGGTCGCACCGAAGAGCAGGCCTGATGGCCGGAGTCTCACCCCGTAAAATAAGGTGTCATTGAATGGAATTTAGATTGCGCAGGCTTGGGAGCAAATCCAATTAAGCAGACCGATAGAAATGGTGCTCTTTTAAGCAGACGCTTTTAATTTTGTAGAAAAACTCTGAAAATGAAGAATTGTCTAAACGAAGTAGTAAATGTAATAAATATGAATAAATGACAAATATTTCTAATGTCTGTTTATCCTAAATGGAAACATGTATATTAAATATAAGCATATATATTATTTATGATGTAGGAAAAGAATAATAGTAAAAATGTGATTTTCAGATGATATATATCATAAAAAAAGGTCTTTAAAGTTTTTTTCTGGCTTCTCCTACTTAACATTGAGAGAAATGGAAACACAATATAAGCCTTTGAGATGTTAAAATTCAAAATACAAATAATTATGTAATACCTAATCTCTCATGAATAATCGAAAGCGTTTTACGTTCTATGTACACACACTCGTATATCCATATTTTAATTTTACCGCTAGAATTTTCCTCAATCGGACCTTCTAATTCAATATGGTGACAGTTGATTAATTTCTACAGTAGAACACGTTCGAGCTGCCTTTTATTTTACAAAGGCATATCCAGTAATACTAGAGATCAGTTCTCGCACTATGCTGTCGCTTGCAGTTGCCTTACAGGGTACGTCAAGTTGCTTATTTTTTCCCGAAGATGACTAAGATTTATGCAGGTTTTCGCTACCGCAATCAGTAGAGTCTTTGCACTCCGAGATATGCCGCTTTCTTCGAAGAGTTGCGAACATTTCGATTGTCATTCTGTAACCTTTTTTAGTAATAATTGCCATGAAGTATTCTTCTTCTGAAGAAAGGCGTAGAATGACAACCGAAACTTTGACAACTCTGCCTGGTATGTGGCGAATCCCGGTCTTTCATAATCTACGATAATAAACATAATTTTCTTTAAAATAAATACATATGTCTCATATTAAATGTTAACTAATTATTAAGCAACATTCCACGATTTCTCCAACAGATATCAATTTACGAATTCTTGGATATGAACTTCCGGTCAAGTATTTGACTATGAGAAGTCTTGAGACCGTTTCAAAAAGTTGTATTTACCGCCCGTTAAGTATATTTTGAAGCAACTTGACTTCAGTAAGTGACATCAGCTAAGCGACTGGATTTGCGAGCTCTAAGCGTTCTCACCATGTTGCTGTTAGTTGTCACTACGTAAGCTGCAGGGACGCTTAAGTGCATTGAAAAAGCAAAGCTTTTAATTCCATTTTTATACCTGGTATTTCATATTTTGCTGTGAATTAAACATCATGAGCTAATTTTTGTGCGTTAATATTTAACATGGCCAAAGTAAATTGAGAAGTTCATTAAAAAAGCGTGTACTTCGTGCTGCACATTTTTAAAAATTATGGAAAGTCTTGCATTTATGAAGTGAATACACGTGAATGTGAGTGTCTGTGTATGTGTGGTATTAATCGAAAATCAGTTTACAGAATTTATTGGAATTAAAGAAAAAAGTATCCTGAAAAATGTCGAAAAAAAGTATAAGGTGACACACTAACATTGAAATTGACAATTAACAAAATACGTAGTCTTACTACATCTCACTAAGTGAATGCTAACAAAATCTTAAAATAAGAATTAAAATAAGAAGAACATTTACTTTTATAGTACTAAGTCAACAAAGTATTAATCAAATTCAAAATTAAGGGACACTAGGACTGAAATTTTGACCCAAATCGGAAAAAATATCGATTTTTTGTTTTTAACATAAATACATTGTCTGAAGTATTAGGAATAAAATTAATTTACTTCCGATCGGATATCGCCATTTTTAAAGGGACAGGAGCCATTTAAATACCCCCGTGCGCTAGGCGTTTAAAGGGCCCAATCGCCCGTGTATTCGTTCGGGCCTCAAGCAAGTATGATATATGCGATTTTTATGCAGTTTTTTTTACGTAGAAGTGTATTGGAGCGCTCTCCATGAGCCATTTGACGAACTACAATTACAATAACGACAAAAGTCATAGAAGCAACGTAAATTCGGGTGTATATCTTTTGATTACATTGCTTCTTCAATACAAATATTTCATAAATAATGGGACAAGAATTAATCAGTGTATTTGTTTATTAATAAATACTTTTTAAATGATTTTGGAAAGACAATAGTGTCTTGTTTGACCACACGGGAAGGCGCCTAGGCGATATGGCAACACGTGGTTGTGTACAACATTACGTTTGCGTTTGTATCTGGTAAAGTGACGAGATTTTCTGTGATTGGTACGTGTTTGTAATTTTGTCCGAAAGTGTGGCGAAAAATGGATGTAACAAGTTCTAAGTGGCGCAAACAGAAAGGTAGGATAACAAAAAATAAAGTTTTGGCAAAGGAAAAGGCTCAGCTTCGTTGGAGATCAAAAAACGTGGCAGAAAATAATGTTTCTGAAGAACATGCCCCCTCGTCCCCGTATGTGTTATCTACACCAACAACAGAAAATACTTCTCATTCTTCAAATACGTTTCCTGAATCTAACACAGACATATCAAGGAGTGTGAAGAAGCTGTCTTATTTTGACACCAATGTATCTGGTAGTTGTGACACAGAAAGCAGTACATATTTATTAGTACATAGAAGTGTATGGGATAAGTTATTTGAAAACTTTTCGTGTAGTGAATGTGAAGAGAAATCCCTCCAAGTCAAGTTGAGTGAACAACAAGGTTGGGCAGCAAAAATTTCTGTACAATGTAGCAAATGTAATACCCTATTAGCAGAAACATATTCAAGTCCAAGAATAAAAAAGGATGACAGCCAGCGCCCACCTTTTGAAGTTAATAAAATGTCAGTGAGTGCTTTTGTGGATATAGGAGGTGGACACAGAACAATGGAAAAATTTTCTATGGGTATGCAAATAAATGTCATGGATTCTAAAACATTTGCTAGACACCAGGACATTTTAGCTTATGAAATGAGAGAGCTAAAAGAAGAGATCTTATCAAAATCAAGATCTGTTGTGAGGAAAGCGCATGAACATGTGAATATATCTCTTGCTGGCACTGACATTATTGACATCGCTGTGTCCTATGATGGGACATGGCATAAAAGAGGCCATACATCACTTTATGGGATAGGAATAGTGATAGATATTCTGACAGGTTTGGTTGTTGACTATGAGGTGATATCTAAGTATTGTTTATTGTGTCTCACTACTTGTCATGAACTTGGGGCAGAATCCCCAGAATTTGACATATGGCACAAAGGACATACTACTTCTGGAGAGTGCTGTAAAAATTATGATGGATCATCTCCTGGCATGGAAGTTTTTGCTGCAGATATTTTGTGGAAGAGGTCTGTGGCTAAATGTGGAATGCGCTATACAACACTCCTTTCCGATGGTGATGCAAAAAAAATTTACTCATTTGGTAAAAGAAGCTGTCTATGGAAATGATATCCGTATTGAAAAGGAAGAGTGCATCAACCATGTAGCAAAAAGAATAGGGACAGGATTGAGAAATTTGGTGCAAGATTGGAAGAAGAAAAATGTTAATCTTGGAGGAAGGGGTCGTGGCACTCTGAAAGAAACAAATATTGTAAAACTTACTAGTTATTACAGGAATGCGATTGTCACAAATATTCCTGATGTCCACAAAATGAAGACAGCCATTCTAGCTACACTGCATCATTATGCTTCAACTGACAATGAACCATTGCATGGTAAGTGTCCACCAGGAGAAGAGTCATGGTGCTTCTACAATAGAAGTGTTGCGAAAGGGGAAACTCCAGCTGGTCACTGTACTATGTCGATGCAGCTTCCAATAAATGTTCTGGAAAAAATGGTTCCTCTCTACAAGAGGCTTTCCAGTCCAGAACTGTTATCAAGATGTGCAAGAGGTGCAACCCAAAATGCAAATGAAAGTTTGCATTCATCGATATGGAAAAAGTGCCCCAAGGAAATATTTATATCAAAAAAAAGATTAGATGTGTCTGTTTGCAATGCTGTGGCAGAATACAATATGGGATGCTGTGCAGCTGAAGAAATTAAAATGAAATAAGGAAAACAAATGTTTCTCCAGCATCACTGACAATTGCTGCTCGTCGTGACAAGAGGAGAATTTATGAGAGTAAGCGTTCTTCCTCAGGAGCAACTAAATCAATCAGAAAAAAATTAAAGCTCACAAAATTAAAAGAAGAAGGTATTAAAAAGAAAAAGGAAGGAAAAACATATAGTTCTGGTGGTTTCTAGATGTTATTTTTAAAGTAAAATACATAATATTGTTAAAATTTGAATAAAAATTCATTTTACTCAAAACTACATTTTCTAACATTTGAAACTTCCCATGCCTACCTAAATCTTGTCCAATTTTTCTATATTTTGGCTCACATGTTGTATACATATAAATAAATAAATCTGTGCATTGATTTGTGTGTACCATTAAAGATGTGCCAAATATAACCATTTGAATATGAAAAACCTACTAAAAATGTGGTACAAAAAATTAAAATATTTGTAAAAATTCTTGAAGTTTTTTGAAAGGTCATATTTTAAAATCCATGCCCAGATTTACTTGTTATTAATTAATAAGCTTAAAAAAAATTCAAACCAGAATAAAAAAAAATTGTATGCGCATGGAACATTTTTGGTTCAACAGTGTTTCGCGTTAAATATTGTGATAAAAACTTATATATCTTTGAAACTAATTCACCAAATTTAATAAAATTTTAACCTAATAATCTCATTACTAGAACAAACAATCCTGCAAACTTTCCAAACGATTGAATAAAAAATAAAAAAGTTTCAAATTTCAGTCCTAGTGTCCCTTAAATAACTGTTTATTATTTTACCAGATTTGCCATAAGGTTATCATTTGTAACACGCAACGAACTTACTGAGATATTGATATCCTACATAGTTTTATGAATGTATCGCGTTACATTACTTAGTGTTTCATCGAATAATCCAAAATATGTAAGAGTGTGTGAGAGGTGTGTTTACTTTCAACTTGTCTCCATTCTGCGCAAGGAATACCCGGCAACGGAAGCACATGCTCCACCTGTTCACCTCATTGTGCAGATTCTGCGTCACAGGCAACGGTGCTTATCGCTGAGCATGTGCAGTGCCAGGGATGGGGAAAACAAGGAGGCAGAATGAGCTCGAGTAGTGGTTTGAACCCTCTCGCCTCTTGCTTTCCCCTCAGTTTCCCCGCCGAAAGCAATTACGTAAGGTATTTTATTGATTGAAATGTCGATATACTTCGCACCTCGCGGAGGATCTCCCTGCTAATTTACGATGATGCGTATTTTTCCGTTTCCTAAGAAAGCTCGAAGGTGTATATGAGCGTGTATCGAGGTGCATGGAGTTTTGACTGACACCTGCAAGCATATTTACGCATCCCCGCAATCCAGTACATGCCCACCCATTCAATCATCGCGTATAACACATCTTAAGAAGTGTGCCACGATACTACATCAACTTGAGTATAAACTGAAGTCTAGATGAGTGTTTATTATCGGCTTGAAGCCTACATCCTGCTCATGCAATGGCCAAATCCAAGCAAGCACTCCCCTCAGCCGCCAGTGTACAGCTCCTCTCTTGAAAGGCACTTTACTTCCACTTCACAAATGTGAATAGGCGAGTTAGTAGTTGTGTGTTTGTTTTCGACTTGACGTCTGCAACCAACACACGTAATCTTTCACATGCAAAGCGCATCCAATCATCTCTGTCCCATTTATAGAAGTGTACCACCTTGTGTGTGCCTAATGTTTGGTGACGTCAAAAGAAAGCTAGAATGTAAATACGAGAGCAAATGGTGGTGTGTTTCATTAAAAACTGACAATCGAGACACTCACTTGGAATTCCCTTCTCGCCAACAAAATGTATTTTCTCAACTTTTCAAGAATATGGTACAATTATCTCATTAAGAACAATTATTATAAAATATATTTTTAATCTTATTGCAAATTGTTTCAGTTATGCTTTATATATATATAAGCTTTATATATATATATATTATGCTTTATATTATATATATATATAATATAATTTATTTTTCATTCTGAAATTAACTACTTGTTTTATGAACGTTCTCTTACATTTTAGTGAAAGTCATCAGGAAGAAAATCATTATAAACGCTTCAGCATGGGTGCAGGACAATTTGTCAATGCTACAATGAAATAAAATAAAATAAAATACCTCCCTCCCCAAGTGAAGCACGTGCCCCAGCCTAGCGTGCAGCGTGCGTGTAGCGCAGGGTCGCTTACCGTTGAGCACGTGCAGCAGCACGGAGGCGGAGTCGAGGTTGGAGGGCGAGCACGTGTAGTTGCCCGAGTCCTCGCGCTGGCCGTTGTAGATGACGAGCGTGCCCACCGTGGTGTCGGGGCCCACGCGCTCCATGCGGATGTCCTTGGCCGTGCGGTCGTAGTTGAGCACGCGCTCGCTGTCGTGGTACCAGAAGATGTACGCGGGCTCCTCCAGCGACTGCGTGATCACGCACTTGAGGTTCACCGTGCTGCCCGTCTTCACGTAGATGTCGGACTCGCCCAGGATCTCGATCTTGGGAACTGCGGGAGGAGGTCAGACTAGCGTTAGAGCACGACTTCAAACGTGGAGCGGTGGAAAAAAACATTCAAAATAATCGCCCTTCAGGTAGGCGATTGATGTTTAAATTTAATAATAATAATAAAACAACAATAACAACAACAATATAATAATAAAAAGCCGGAACCATGACGCAGACGGTTGCGGCAGCCGTCGTCTGCGCCGAGGATGCTGCAGGTTAGAGTCCTGCTTAGGCATGGTCGCATTCGTGTTTGTCCCTTCACCCCTCATCATCATCTTATCACCTCATTATTCATACTTCAAAAAGGCGTAATAATCTTGTCATACCGAGGGATACAGCTGAAAAGCTTATCCTAAAATTTACACATGTTAATCGTGTAGCGTGGTCAGAAATGGCCGATACGCCAATAATAATAATAATAATAATAATAATAATAATAATAATAATAATAATAATAATACAATGTTGCTATGAATTGTGATCAAAACGTCGTAACCAAGGAGGCAGAAAAACGTCTTAAATACAAGAGTTTGGAAATCGAGATCAGCCGAATGTAGGGCGTAAAAGCACAGGTCGTCCCAATAGTTATCGGAGCTCTGGGATTTGTTCCGCAAAATTTGTGTAAGAACTTGGATAAACTTCCGGTCATTGAAAGGACTGGGAAGTGCAAGAAATTGCTTTACTTGGAACAGCTCACATTTTGCGCAGTATTGTGTATTTGCAAGTATTGTGGAGGCACCGACAGTACCTACATTTGCTCCTTAGGTAGCTGGTTGCAACCTGGAGTAGATTTTAAATTCAACCGACTCATAACATCTTTTGTCGTGATATACAGGGAAAATAATAATAATAATAATAATAATAATAATAATAATAATAATAGCTCTGTATCAACAAAAATGCTCCTGAAAAACAGCATACAAAATGGTTTGCAGAAAAGTATCATGCAGACTGATCAAGAAGAGCAGATAAAATATTCTCGTTTAACATAGCAATAAATTAAATATTTTAACCAAAACAGTTTCCGCAATACGAATACTGCAATAACATAGTTTAGTGTTAGTTATATGTAATGAACTGTTGTGTTTCACTATACTGTACAAAAGTTCTTTCCATACTAAGAATATACAAAAAATGCTATTCGCTATCAATTCACCTGTGTCGTTAGCAGTGACGCAGTGAATATGAGCATTCAGTCGGTATGCCCAGTAAATCGGCGGAATATAGCAAATAGATATTCGCATTTTTGGAGAAAACCAAAGCTGTTTCATTGTTTTATAATTTTTTCGAGTTATCTAGAAAAACATAGACACCTCTCACTTGGCCGGAGGCTGCATATTTTTCTTTCAATTTCTGGGCGCATTGTAAATTAGTAATGTTAAAATAAGGTTTTTGTGCAGCGGCATTAAGAGGAGGGCGCTGTAAAGCACAATATATTTTTTTGGAAATACCATTATTCTAACGTAGTTATTTTACGTAAAATCTCTGTGACCAAATGTGAAAATTTTATTTTTCCTTGAAAACTACAACATTATTTAAAAGTATTTTCAATATGAAAAACATTTATGCCTTTATACCATTGTAAATATTTTCAGAACTATTTTCTTGTGAAGTAATGTAGGCTTTCACAGCTGGATTCACAATTCGAATTACCTTCCTGGCTAGATGGTCGTGTTCCGGAGGAAATCATGTTTCCGTATCTTTCGTCTGCATCAACGGCAGACATCATCAGTGGTCAAGGGGTCTTGTGCTTTATACAATTCTTTTTAACTATTAATGAAAATATCGAACTACGATCAATGACTAATTGTTATGTTAGGATTTCAAACAGAACTGTGCTAGCCAAGCACCAGCCCAATAAAGGAGCTGAATAATAATAATTATCTTTCTACTACGAGCTGCAGACATCAGATATGATAATTATACAATGGTAGTAGAAAAATAGTTTTAATGAAAACCAGTTTTCTGACTTGTTATCTTTTATCACTGTTTTCTACCGTAGAATAAGAGGAAAAATATTGTATACGGTGTTGCATTGCGCTATCATTACTACAAGACATAATTTGGAAAGTTCTTCAAAACCTACACATTTTCAAGTTAGAAAATTACCTTAATAATAGCTAGATGATATACTTCTGAAGTACGCTAAGTAATTTTTTATGTATAAAACGTGTTGAGAAATAAATTTCAAATTAATTCCCATACCGCTGTCCTCATTAACGGAAATGAAGAATTGTAATTTCTTAAAGTTCATTTAACACCCTCTTCTTAAGAAGCAAATAAACTGGGTCACTGATAGCTGCATCTACGGTTCTTTGTAAGCGTGCTAATGTCCATCATTCATGCATGCACGCCTACATCCGACGTTCAACTTCTGAGATAACATTTATTAATTTCTTCCCTGTAATTATTAAACTTGCAAACTTTAGATATGAATTCATTTTGAAAACTAATGTTTCCCGCGTTAGGTTTTAATCCACGTTCTATGTAATTCAAATGAGAAGTGCTGAGAATGCACTGAAAAAGTACTAACCATTATAGTCAAATGAAGGTATAATGTTCACCTAGTGTACGAAAACAGAATCACTTGCATATGTACTTACGATTTATAAGCAGGCAAACTTAGCATAAGAAATCGTCACAAAGAAATAAGAAATTTCTGACTTATAAAACGCCCAGTAAAAGATTTTAGCCCAGTAAAAACTGAAAAGAAGTAAAATTTATCAAATGTCAATCAATGTAATAGCTAAAAATGGATATTTCATTTGATGGACAATAAGACAGTTAGATTAATAAACCAAATTGGCTTAGAGAAAAATGTAACAAATCCTTTTTTAGAGCGTAGGATTCCTCGGACGGAGTCAGTAGTTACTTGGCTGTTCTGGAGACGTTGCTTCCTAGGCACAGGTATCAACGTTTCAGCCACAATTATGCAACAGCTAAGTAGCTACCAAACATACACATTTTCAGATAGCGTATATTACTTACTTTCTACTTAAATTCTTATTATTCAAAATTTTTACTATATGAAGTCAGCTTCTTTAAAATCAGTTAAAGTTGGTAATTATATATTATAATTGTAAAGGAATCCAGTAAGATGTAACTACTTTTGTCGTTAATGTAATTTTATTTAACATTGAATACATAATATTTAAAGGGTTTTAAAAAAATTTCTTTATATTCTACGATGTTAAACGGCCCGGAGTTATTTTAAACTAGTGGTGATCCAACAGCATTTCGTTATATTTCTAACTAGTCCACTATATTAAACAACTACATAAACATGCAAAAGTGTTCTCAAGTAGCAAAAATTACTTTCTTCACGGAGACTCGAACTCACGTCACCTGAGTTAACTCGCTGTCGACCATATCACTAAGCCACAGAAACATCATGAGGAAGTACTTAAAAATGTAATTATCTCAAGCCAATATTTCCAACATGTAATTTTTTGGAACATTTGAAAAATCGGAGAGTTCCACGAAAGTGGAACTAACTCAACAGTTTTTACCATTCGTTGTTACATACAAGGAGAAAATTTAATGAAAACAGTTGGAGCAGTTTTGAGAAAATGTGTTTTTTTAGAAATTGCAGAACTTTTAGAAACAAATTACACGAAAACTACTTGTTTTTTCAAAAATTTGTACATGGTTTTTAAAGAGCTGATTTGATACAACAGACTTTGTCTCAGGCAAAAATCTCTGTCTTCAATTTTATAGTTTTGAAATGATCTTTTTGCGTTTTCGAAAATACGAAACGTTCGCA
Organism: Acheta domesticus; assembly: GCA_031308135.1. NCBI lineage: Eukaryota > Metazoa > Arthropoda > Insecta > Orthoptera > Gryllidae > Acheta > Acheta domesticus. The sequence continues at coordinate 83,650,636 of JAHLJT010009436.1, read as the reverse complement.
AAAATGGGATTAACAACATATTTTTTTCCGTCCCTTGATACATACGAAAAGAAAATTTAAAGAAAAACGTGGAATGGTTATTGAGAAAAAAAAGTAAAACATTTTTTTAAATGCTTGTATTTTGGGAAAAATTACGCTGACACTACTCGTGTTTTTAACATGACCTGATTTCAAGACTTGTCTTTAAAGAACAGACTTCATTAAGCCAACTCATCTCTATCTTCAAAATTGTAGTAGCAGTAAGAAGCCCTCCCCCCAAAAAATTGAACTTTTGCAATTTTCAAACATCAGAGATTTCAACGAACTGAAATATTTACGATTCTTTTGAGTATCATTTACGCTCTCTGAGGACAAAGTTTAAACAAAAAAATATGGAGCCAATTTTGAGAAAATTTTGAAAATGTTTTTGAGAATTCCTATAAAGCATCGAGCTCGATCAGATCGATTGGGGAATATAAATTTTGTGGCTGAACGGTTTAGGCGCTAGCGTTGATTACGGACAGACAGACGGAGACGGACAGACGGAGACGGACAAACGAAGAACGGACAGACGGAGACGGACAGACGAAGACGGTCAGACGGAGACGGACAGACGGAAGAATAGAAAGTCTGACGGACAGACTGACGGATAAGTAGATAGAGAGATAGTAGTAGTAGTAGTAGTAGTAGTAGTAGTAGTAGTATAGGATAGAGGAGAACAGTCGAAGGGACAGACGGACGAACATTTTGCCGTCAACCGATTTTTCGGTATCAAAATACCCACAAATAGATTCTGCCTACATCACATGTTATAGGAAGTAATTTACTATACGTAGGAAAAGGATTTATCCACTTTTTCGTTACCAGGGCCCAGCAATAGTTTTCTCCCTGATAAATACCGTTTTCCTAGACATGATTAGAATACTTTCTCTTCTCACGAAGTAAGTGCAAGAAAGTAAAAATTGGAATTATATTTTATTTCTTTAGAAAATCTGAAACCTAATCAAAGTTCAATAAAAAATGAGTCATATTTGTTCAAATACAAATAAACACAAATTTACCATCAACCAGCCAATGTTGTTAGCATTTATAGCATGAGTATTTTTACTCACTGATCAAGAAACCATTAGTACTTTCAATTTCTTACAGCATTGCAGGACACCTGACTACTAGAAAAACAAATATTCATAACAGGAAATGCACGTGTTGTCTAAATAATTGTATATCAATTAAACAAGAATAGCACAGAAAACCTGTTTTCTTAAACCACAAATTCATTGATCAAATAATTTATTTCATTACATATGGCCATTTGCACTGCGTAGTATGGGAAGAAAAAACTTACATCCAGTACTGAGCACATTGCGAGTGAACCGTATTTTACTTTACATCCTGTTTCAAATTTCAACTTGAATTCCATTAATAAAATGAGAGTCTTATTCTTATTTCTGTTATGATATGACTTAACGATAGTCAATGACATATTTGGTTAGATTTGAAACTTATAGTAACGACCGAATAAGAGCCACTTGTAGTGTCGGGGTCACTTCCGGTTGATTGATGTTTCCGGGCACGTCGATTACTATGGTCATTAGTCCTGTTGGTGAAGGGTAAATTTTACCCCGGAAGTGGCAGTGATTCCTTCCCCGTTGGATGGTTAGATCCGGCACCGCATTACTCGTCGGCTTGCGGCTTGGATTATTTCGTAATTCCGCGCGCGTCAACTGCTGTGATAATTAGTCCCGTAGGTATAGTACATGCTTATATAACAGGAGGTGGAAGTGAACTCCAGCTGGACGGTGAGATCCGGCGCCGACCTATACATCGCCTTCAGACTTGAATTTTCCGAATTTTCCCATCAGTGGGGCAACACTCCAGTCGAGTTCTGCTCCAAGCTTCCGATTGGACTTGCCATGGTGTGGTAGGTTAATTGTCAGTGTAATTGTAAGATAGTAGTAGGATAGAACAAGGAAGAGAAAGGAAATATCCGTGGCCTGTTCATTAGGGTTCTGCTCCAGCATTCACCTGGTATTGATCGGAGAAACCACGGAACACTACCATTCAGAGCAGCCGGTCTCTAGACTGCGGCTGCTTTCCTCCAGACTGCGGCTGAATTCGACCTAGCTGTCTAGTTAATGACGGAAATTTGCCACCACCGGAGCTCGAACTGTAGGACCTCCCGGTCAAGGTCATTGCAGAGGCAGAGGTATTGATGGCTCTGAGCTTCTGATCATTGGTTATCTCTCGTAAACACGATAGTGACACTGCGTCAAAGTGTGAAAATATGCAAAAACAAAAACCAATTGCAAGAGCAAGTACAGGAGCACTTAATTTTCATTTCTGAAATGAATACCAACACGTATCTTCAGCGTTATTGCACGGATCGTTTTGTTCTCTCACTCCTGGATTACCGGAAGCTTCTTGTAGGACGAAACACGTGGCGTATCCAGGAACAAAGGAAGCGTTACGAAGTTGCCCAGCCCGATTCTGTTCCGTGTTCTTCTCAGCCGCCCTCTTCGTTGGCCATCGTTTTCGCCGTCACACGTTAACGCAATTACGCACTCCTCGTGAACTAGCGGCGTGAGAGAAGGGCGAGCGCAAGGGTGGCGCGGCGCGGTGGGGTGCGGCCGCGAGGGATGCGGCCCTTGATGACGTATTACGAGGTCGCCTCACGTGTCCCGGTAAACAATTACGTCACCCCTCAAAGGCGCCACCTCTGCTCCCGGGGCCCGGCTCGGCGCGAGGGAAAGCGTCAAAGCTCAGTCACTGGAATCCGATTCTGGGCGGACGTAGGCTCCATTTCCGGGAAGAAGAAGAGCTTATCCATGGACAGGCAGCGGTGGTGGCAAACGAAAATGGCAATGCCGAGAGCGAACCGATTGTTGGGAGGTTGAGGGTTCGACTTCGTCCTACTGACAAATTTGCAGTGGTACTTAAATATTGACGAGTTTTTTGCCGCTTGTTGGATCCAGTTCCTTCATCGACTGTGCTGACCACTAATTACAGTGGTTTCTCTGGTTACTTCCGCGTGAAAGTCGAAACAGCACGCTACCAACGTGTCACGAATTGAACGGATTTTCTCTTTGTGTCAGCTCAAAACGAATTGGGAAGTCGCGCCTTGTGAGGTATTTCTTGTACCTTTCTCCTCATAGCCAACATTCGCTGGGGGGAGAACTTCGTGTTATAAAGAGCATAAAGACTTGTTAGAAATGAGAAACTAAGATTTTCTCCATTCTTTTTCCCTCATGGGGATATACATTTTGTCATTTGTCTTTTAACAACTTAAAAAAACGAATCAAACATCAATATTATTACAACCAATATTGAAGTACTGTTAGTAAATTTTAACATTCAATATTTAACTAATTTAATAAAAATAATAATTTTGAACCTGTTGGAACAAAGGTTATGACTTTAATGTTATTTTGAACAATGGGGATCAGATTTTATCCCTTTTCTCTTTGCATAAGGTATAATAAAAATAGTATTTTCTCCATAGGTGTGTCTTGGTTCAGTTTTTAGATTGCGGGCGTGTCTCTCCGAGAACCACTCACATTATTATTCGTTTTCGTATATAACTGCTTTTAATTAAGTATTTATTTTTTTAAGTATTGAAGTGACATTTCACCTTCAATTTTCAAGTAGAAGCCCTGCACTTTGAAGATACATGTTCTTTATTCGAATATAGTTTTCAAAAGCCCTGTTGATAATATTTGTACGCTCAACTGAAGATTCAAATTATGTCTTTCTTTTCTTGGAGTTCATTTCAAAATTTCATATCTTTACATCAAGAAACAAGACTTATTTAAAAATCGACATTTTGCAGGAAAACTTGTTTATTTTTGGCGAAGTCGCTATTATAAATGTTATAATTTATTATCAATATAAAATGTTCACTAAAAAAATACATTTTTAAACATATTTCTTCTCTTAAACTAAGAAAATCGTAATTTTTGAAAGATGTCACTTTTCTTGTGCGCCGATGGTGTAGAGCTTTAATAGGAAATATAGAAAATATGTAATGGAATAATGCTAATTAAGATATAGTTCATCCGACGGTGATGGTGTCATTACACTATGAAAATAATGTGATGCCTACGAGGTAAACGTTTAAGAATAGAGCGGACACCTGCAGGCAATACACTAGAAACAATCATTCCCTTTTATCTCTGAGATACACTACAACCGGGATGGTTACTGCTAGAGACCTCACAATTTCCCTGTCAAACGTGAATTATGTAGAGGTAAACTCTACAAATATCATTGCATTTGCAAAATCAGTGTAAGGGTTTGAAGCAGCAACAAAAAGAGCCCCGCCATAACGTTATACGAGAACAAGGCCACGGAAGCTTCCCTGTATTTGTAAATTTTAGTATCTCGATTTTCGTCGAAATGTGTCACCTTGTTTCTAACCCAAGCCATACATGTTGATATCAACAAGATATCAAGTCAACAAAATGTACAATATCTGGTTTATATGGCAACACGATAAGCCTCATTTTCCCTAATTAACCTTTATAAATAGTGGGAGACTGGTTGTGGCTCTGACTAGTGTGGCTTATCTTTTACTGTCCCAAGCCTTTCAATTGTAAACTGAGAAAATAAATGTGCTAATCGTAAAAAATGCGGATGCGAGATCTCTAGGCCTCGCCGCCCGCTTCCTATGATCGGGCCCGCGCAGAAGTGTAGTTTCTGCCAGTGTGCGCAGGGGTGGGCGGAGTGAGACGGCGGCCTCCGGGCCCGGTCGGCTGCTGGCTGCCGCTAATGAGAAACGAGAGCGGAGACGCCCAGCGGGGAGGGCAGGGCAGGGGTCGGGGAAGGGGACGGGGACGGGGACGGGAGAGGGGTCGGATGCAGCTTTCCTAGCTTGGTGCAGGAGGAAGGGTCAGAAAGCAAACACCGGCGACGGGGGGAGGTCATGAGAAAGAAACGGTTTGTGTTTTCTGCGCTGGTTGTGTGGACCTCTAATACAACGCCCCTGACTCGTTGGCAACAGACGACGGAAGGAGGTTTATTATAGTAGTTGTCGCCTTAAAATATGTTCAAGGGGAAAATTCCTTCCTTCCCTACATGTCTTTCCCAGTGCCCTTGCCTTTCCCACTGTGCCCATCTCTCTCTCTCTCTCTCTCTCTCCTCTCTCTCTCTCCTCTCTCGTCCGCTCTCTTCTATTATCCCTAACATCTCATTACCTTGAACTCTCTCCATCGCTTCCCTTCCTCCCTGCCACTTTCCGCCTTTTTATTCTCCCCATCTCCTCACTCCGACTACATCTTGCTCTTCATATCATCTATCCCTCTCTGTCCCTTTCACTCATTGCCCCTTTCATTCGCTCCGTCCCTTTCATTCTTTCGTATCTTTCACTCTTCTTTTTTACCATCTCTTAATCATATTTTCCCATTCTCTCCCCCTCTTCACTCTTGCTACTTACTCTCTTTCCCCAGCTCTCTCCCTCTCTTTTACTCTCTCTTTCTCTTTCTCTCTCTTTCAATACTTATCTCCCTCCCTCTCTCGGCCTATCTCTCTCTTGATTTGGCATCATTGTAATAGATAATGCAATGTGATCCACTCTAAGCCTTCCGGGTGTAGGCCCGTTTAGAGGATGAACAGCACAGCAGTCATGCAATGTAATTTATCTGGACGAGAATTTATGAGCTTGTATCCAAAGTGACGTATCTCAATTCCCGTTTGTTTTCGACATTGTCGTATCAATATAATATTACAACGCTTATCCAGAATGCTGACAATTATTGTGTTAACAAATTAAATTAAACTGTATCCGAATATCGTTGAATCATTTCTTGTATTGCAAGGCTGCAATTTTCTTCCCTGAAATATTATTGGAAATTAACTCAACTGTGACACAGCCACTAAAAGACTATGGCTTTACAATAATCTCGCTCTTTGGAGGCAGCTTTGTGTCAATTCGGCGTGTTGGTAATAGCCGAGGTTTTCAAACTGAGGTGCGCAAATTTGTAAGGGTATACAGAAGGCTAGGCTAGCTACCTAGCAGTACGTAAGTTTAGCTGATAGGTACTATAATTTCTGTAGAAACATTTACTGAAAAAATAATTTACCCTGCCCCCAAATATATTTTGAACATTAGATTTTGCGAGAAACATTCGATTTTTATATTCATGTATCCGACTCAGTAATTTCAGTATTTTTGTCTTACGTTTACGATTATTGTATAAAACTATTCAATAATATTATTGACTTCAGTTACCATGATGTTGCAAATTGTGATTATTGAAATGGAGATTAATTCCTATAAAGTATTTGAGTAACTCCTCGACTGTGCGGATGTTCGTATGAGCGGTTCCGTCACTCACGGTTATACCACTTCCTGTGTACCAATCGAGACATGCGAAGTGTCATTCGACACGTCTTGGACTCCTGATGGGGAACTGATAATTTGTTTTCGGATCCGGCCATATGATTCTCAGAAATTTCTAAAAACGAGTTTTTTAATGTTTTGGTGCTGCGATCTTGATGAGTACTCTCCGAATTCGCACATCGCCGAAAAGACGAAGGGAAATACAAAGTGAAAGAGGAAGGGAAAGACTGAGAGGTAGACAGAGAGGAAGGCGTAGAGAAAGGCAGAGAGAAATGCGGAGAGGAAGACATAGAGGAAGACGTAGTGAAAGGCGAAGACGTAGAGAAAGTCGTAGACGTAGAGAAAGTTGTAGATGTAGATAAAATCATAGACATAGAGAAAGACGTGAACGTAGAGAAAGACGCAGACGTAGAGGAAAACGCAGACGCAGAGGAAGACGCAGACGTAGAGGAAGACGCAGATGTCCTCGAAGACGTAGTCGTAGAGGAAGACGTAGAAGTCTTATAAGAGAAAGAATACGTGAATAAGAAAACGAAGCATTTCCTTTCACGGAAAGTGAACTAAATAAGTGGAGGGCCTATTGAGTTGCCCGGATGAGACGACCGTGGGTGCAAATCGCGGCACACGCTAATCATGACCCAGCATCCCAAAGACCGAAGCATTTATACAAGTTTTAACTCAAATAGTTTTGATTGAGGACAGCGTACAACTTGGCAACAACACATAACTATGACATCAGAAAACAATAAAAGAGAGATTCTGAGACATTCTATGACCTGAAAAATTTGTATGACGCTCTACCAACGGAAAACATGTTAGTTACCGGAGGGGTTGAAGGGTGTGCCACAGAGTTAACAAATTAAATATAAAAAATCCACATATTAGAAAATTTCTTGTTTAACAAAATGATTTATAAAACCCACCATTATGGGAATTTTCCTCGTGGGAATAAAGGATATTGTAATTTTAGTTGTGTGTAAAGCGTACCATCTATTTGGGACAATTGGTTTAAAGGACAATCTCATAAATGTTTCACGATGATCGAACTGCATAGAAATAATAGCGTCATTTGCTCAGGGCGTTCCTGTTTACGTACTACACGTACGTTGTTGATTGTGACAATAATGCACGACATATCAGCACTGTGTGTTGAAACGTGTAAGATAAGCAAAGCTGACGAGTTCATGGAAATCTGATGTTGTTTCTGAGACTCACGGGTATCTATAAATTCACTTGCGGTTTTAACTGAAAGTAAATTCCTAGATTCATTACATTCAATCAATCATTATATTCAAAATTAAACTAATTAAATATGACTTCATTTACTCTTATTATTTTGTACTCTTTCATTAACTACAATCAACTTAACCATACAAATCAACTACACAACAATATTGCTATTTTTCAGATATGCAATAGAAACTTGTTTTTGGAATGCAAATATTGTATTATTATTCAAAATGAAAACCACCGATAAAAGGATGCATTTTCTTACGAAATGATTTTTAAACTGTATAAACTGTAACTGTTTAATTGTGTTGTTTTTGGTTATTTTCCCCCTTGGAATAGAATTTTACGCATTTTTTTAATGAGATCATGAAGTTCCTCGCCAACTCATCTGTTTGGACTACGTCGTCAGTGTGTCTCGTGGATGCCTAGGTGTCGCGCAGTAGTCACAAGCCCGGGGCGGCGGCGGCGCGGCGCGACCGCGGGGCTCATCGGAGCGTGCAAACAAGCCGGGCTCCGGCCGGGTGCTCGTGTCTATACGCTGTGGCCGCGAAAGTCGCCGCTTTGTTTCTGTTGGGCAAACACCAACAGCGGCGGCGCCCATGGGACGCCGGAGGACAGCGCGACGCGGCGCGGCGCGGTGCGGCGCCTCGCTCCCTGGAACGGGGGCGCCCAACGACAGAGTCGGAAGCGCGTCCGATCTGTTGCCCTACCGGTGGGTGTTTTTTTGGTGAGGTCAGGGTGATTTGAGTTCCCCTCGGTCCTCCTCGGCGTCTTCCTCTACGTCCACGTCTTCCTCTACGTCTGCGTCTTTCTCTTCGTCTACGTCTTTCTCTACGTCTACGATTTTTTCTACATCTACAAATTTCTCTACGTCTACGACTTTCTCTACATCTACGCCTTTCCCTATGTCTTCCTCTACGTCTTCCTCTCCGCATTTCTCTCTGCCTTTCTCTACGCCTTCCTCTCTGTGGCAAGGGTATTGATTGATTGTTAGTGATTCCGAGTGTTTCAAACTGATAAGGTCATTAGCCCCGTAAGTGTCGTGAAACGTTCCCCCTCGGGAGGTGGCTGTGGTCTTCCCCCGCTTGACGATGAGATCCGGCGCCGACCAACAATTGGCTAGCGGGGGTTTCCCCATCAGGTATCTCTCACCAGCGGAACACCACCCAAGTCGGGACAAACTCTAAGCTTCCGACCAGTCTCCCGGCATGTATGGCAGTATAGTACATGTTAGAGTAAGAGCTTCTTCACACGCGTGTTAGTTGTGTGTTAGTATAAGTGTGCGAGGATATGACAAGGAAGAGGAAAGAAAGATCGCGCGCGATCCGTGGCCCGTTTGTGAGGGTTCTGCTCCGCCATTCGTGGGGTGTTGATCAGAGAAATCACGGAAAACTTCCGATGAGAACAGCTGGCCGCTAGAATTCTTTACCGGACAGTGACTGAATTCGACCTATCTGACAAGCTAGTGTCGAAAATCCTACTACTCGAATCCCAGAACCTCCGGAACAGAAGCACTCCAGTGACATCAGTTGATGCACAGGGGTTTGGAAGAAGGTGTCTTACCCAGGGTATAACGCAATGTGTACATGGTTTCAGGCCGACTATTCTTGATTGACTGCGCTTTCAGCGCCCACGTAGAACATCAATAGAAGTAATGCTAGCCAAGAAGTTTACACTTGTGTGAGTGGAAAGTGAAATATTTGCACATACAGAGAATGATTCCTTCACGTAGAGCTCGCAAACAAAAGTAGCAAATAAAAGAATTGTCACTTAATTCATATATCCCATTAATGGGCGCAATGATTTACAAGTCTGTATTACTGATTTCAAATAAACACATAAATTGACTGAAAACTAAGCTGCCTCTGGCATTTATATATTCAAATGGTCACTAGTCAAATTCAATGGTCTCGTAAGATACCCAGGAGCTCGCGAATAAAACGAAACAATGAATAAGCTTCCATTTTGACAAAAAAATTCAATATTTGAATATATTACTCCGTCATTTCTCGTATCTGATATTACATCTATATTCTCATACTCAGTGCCTCGCTGCTAACGTCACAGATGACATCATGTGACGAGAAAAAAAGAAAGGAGCTTCCGTAGTCACGTGTACTATTTCAGATCAACCAATTTTTGTTGCTCCAGGGCCCCGTTTTCCACACACTCGACATCAGCATTTTTGGTGCTGCAGACCACTTGTATTTTCTGTCTTCAACAGCGATGTCAGAACTCGTATCTGTTACCCTGGGAATTTAATTTTTCCCTAAAATTTTTTAAAGGTTGCATCAACTTCTAGGTCATTAGCAACCACTATTGGATGCAACGTTATGGTATGAGGATGAAACGATATGATGATCGGGAGTGAAAGGACAAACACATACAGCCATGCCCGAGGCGGAGCTCAAACCCGCGACCCCACGGTCCAAGATCACTACTGCTTTAGCGCTCTCGGCCACGGGGCCGACTACCTAAGCTTTCTGCTCGCTTTGAGAGAGTTTCGACACCCTGGCTTATAGCTTCATTGAAGAACGTGGAGATCAAGACTGATGGCTTGAGCCGCTCCTTAAGTGGGGGGAAGTTTTCACCACATGTGTAATTGTGGCGTGATTGTTATCTGGTACTTCATCTAATGCATCATCCTATCTGTAATCGATATTTCATCATAACCATTTATTACTCAGGATAAATTCCTTTCGGAGGAATCCATCCTTTCGGAGGAAGTCCAAAACAAACTACCACGTGATCGTCAGCCCAAGAAAATGGAAGGCATCAAGTCGCAAACTTCATCTTTCGCTTAGCTCTGGAATCGACTATGGCATTCATCAACATCAACATCAACATCATCATTATCTTCTTATTCTTCAAAAAGTTAAAAACAATAATAGGATGTTTTCACACACGCTCTAAGCGAAGAGTTCAAGACAAAGTTAGTTCCCCGGAAAACAGACATGAGAGCTGCCGTCTCTTTGCAGACATACAATGTATATTCATCGCAGATTCAGATTCCCCTCTTGCAATGGGTGTTTATCATGTTTTCTGTGCGTGTATGTGTCATGACGCAACAGATCTCGTGTTCCGCTATCCCTAGAACCGAGGAAGCCGCTCAGCTAGCTTTTGTGTGATTCAGGCAAAACATCGGTTGTGCGTGGCTTGGAGTAGAGGGGGAAAACATCGTATTCAAATTATTGTGAGCCTGAGCTAAAAATTCGAAATAAAAGTCAATTAACATTTTATTAGCAAGTTTTATTTACTTGCTTCACATATAATAATGTGTTGATGAATACAATTTTCGAAACATTTACTGTTTCAAAAGACTACTGCATACTTTATATACCTGCAATAAGATCGCAGCAAGCGCATTAAATAAGATTTGTCCACTTTGTTTACATTACATTATAAATAACGGTTAAGCCCCCTGGGTGCTACCATGCCACTGGATTGGTCTAGGATAGATTTACATGAACTAGGGCGGCTACAATGCTCCACCGGCAAATAATGACTGAAATTTAATATTAAATAAACTTTACAAAATACGCAAAAGAAAAATGTGAAATAGAAGAATTCTATTGCACCGAAAACTTGAATCTCATAGAAAGACATTCAATACACTATTTCCCAATAATCTGAACATTACCTTTTCAGCAATAGATAGCGAGTACGTAAATATTTAGGAATGTTGAACAGGGAGAGGTGGCTCAGGCCATCAACTGATGTCACTGCAGTGCCTCTGATTGGGAGGTCCTAAATTCAAGTCCTGATGGCGGGATATTGAACACTTTTGCCAAGAGCTAAGTCAAAATCAGTCGCTGTATGGAGGATAATTCTAGCGGTCGGTCGGTAGTTTTCCGTGTTCTTTTTTTTCGAACAACAGGTGAATGTCAGAGCAGTACCCTAACAAACGGGCCACGGACCACGCGCGATCTTTGCTTCTCGCGCTATCTTTCCTTCCTCTTTCTTGTCCAACCTCACTAATTACTTACAAAAACAATTCTTGCACTACACCACCCTACATGCGGAGAGACCCGCTGAAAACTTGGACCTTGTCCCGACTGGGGCGATGCCCTGCTGATGGCAGATACCTGGTTGGGAGGATCCCGTTAGCCGATGGGAGGAGAGAGACTCGGAGGAAACTTCAGTTGTCCATATACAAGATAGAAGTGTCTTTTATTGTAATGGTAAACCAAAGGAAGTAATTCTTGACCATTGAGCTGGCTATTACTAAATTATCTTGTTTCTTAAATTTTATTAAACAATCAACTTCCAAGTTTAAAGAAATGTATTGAATATGAACATATAAATAATTCCAGTTGAGAAAAAATTTCTCCAATAAAATATGTTTTCAAAATTTATTGTCATGAATAGTTACCATTCAATATGATAAATTGACGAGAAATACTTCTTAAATATGACAGTTTTATTTTACGACATGGCATACCACTATAAAAGTTTGCCGAAGAAATGCCTCAAGGATTCTGGAGAACCCGAACACGTGATCTCTTCTCCTGCCAATGTGTATCGAAGGGCATTTGATCGCCTCGAAAATGACAGCGTTTTCTTCCGTCACGTGCGCATCTCAGAAGGCGAATGATACAACGGACGGGCGGGATGGGATAGGGGGGGGGCAAAAGGAGCGAGCGAGGCTGCCGCGTCGATGTCGATGAAGGCGGAGCGGGGTCGAGAATGAGAATAGAGGATGTAGGAGAGAAACTGGATGGAGGTAGGGTGGTGACGGTGAAGACGTGGGAGCAAACGGAAGGTGTGGAGGCAGCGTGGAATGATGCAGGGAGGCGGGGAGAAAGCGGAGCGGGAAATGTCGGAGCGGAGGCGAAACGGGGAGAAGGATCGGAGGCGGGTCGTAGACGAGTCGGAGGCGGGTCCGAGGCGGATGCGTGGCGGGTCGGAGGCGGGTCCGAGGTGGATCGGAGGCGGGTCCGAAGCGGGTCGGAGGCGCGTCGGAGGTGGGTCGCAGGCGGGTCGGAGGCGGATCGGAGGCGGGTCGGAGGCGCGTTAGAGGTGGGTCGGAGGCGAGTCGGAGGCTGGTCGGAGGCGGGTCGGAAGCGGGTCGGAGGCGGGTCGGAGGAGGGTCGGAGGCGGGTCCGAGGCAGGTCCGAGGCGGGTCGGAGGCGGGTCGGAGGCGGGTCGGAGGCGGGTGGAGGCGGGTCGGAGGCGGGTCGGAGGCGGGTCCGAAGCGGGTCGGAGGCGGGTCGGAGGGGGGTCGGAGGCGGGTCGGAGGCGGGTCGGAGGCGGGTCGGAGGCGGGTCGCAGGCGGGTCGGAGGAGGGTCGGAGGCGCGTCGGAGGTGGGTCGCAGGCGGGTCGGAGGCGGATCGGAGGCGGGTCGGAGGCGGGTCGGAGGCGGGTCGGAGACGGGTCGGAGGCGGGTCGGAGGCGGGTCGGAGATGGGTCGGAGGCGAGTCGGATTCGGGTCGGAGGCGGGTCGGAAGCGGGTCGGAGGAGGGTCGGAGGCGGGTCCGAGGCAGGTCCCAGGCGGGTCGGAGGCGGGTGGAGGTGGGTCCGAGGCGGGTGCGAGGTGGGAGGAGGCGGGTCCGAAGCGGGGCAGAGGCGGGACGGAGGCAGAGGCAAGGAAGGGATGAGGCAAATTGAGGGCGGGACTGAGGAACGGGGGCCGGAGTAGCTGGAGAGGAGGCGAGGATGGGAACAAGGAGGCGGCAGCTTCTTCCGTGAGCCGGCGATACGCCACCGCTGCAGGGGCGGCGGGCGCGGCAGCGGCGACGTGTATCCAATTTCGCGCCCGCTAACGCGCGAATATCGCAGCGTCCGGGATTGCGGCGCCTCTCTCGAGACCTCCCCTTCCCTAAAGCGCCCCTCCCGGCCCCGCCCCGCCCCGCCCGCCCCCCGCGCCCGCTCCTCTGCCCGCCGGCGGCAGCCTCTCGATCGATAGCGCTCCGCGTGTTTTCATTGTGAGCGGAGCCGGCCCGTCCCCGTCCCCGCCCCTGCCCCGGCCCACTCCGCCCCGCCCGTTTCGTCATACGCGCGTCACACCTCCCCGTCCTCCTTTCTCCCTTTCCCTTTCTCTCCACCCGAGACAGCCATGTGTGCTCTCTCTCGCGCTCCGGGCGGCGAGGCACATCTCGCTTACGCGCACGCCACGCACTTTGCTGAATTGGGCCATATCCTGCCCCACGCCGTCGCGCGGTGAGCGCACTAATGTTAGCGCAACGTGCCACCGCGCCGTCTACATGTAATTCCACACTGATATTTGCCGTTTTATAGTGCTGCGTCGTCCGTGTGCTAAACAGGGCATTTTGTCATTACGCGACCGTGTGGCCTATTGCTGCAAACTTCCAGCATTGCACTGTACTTTGGGCACGAGTATGTCCCTCAGTCGCATACGACCCATGAATGTACCTCTTTCAACCAGGTGCCATTTCCTCTTAGCGCAAATGACAATGATGCTTAATTTTACAGGTGATGATTATCAAGTTTTCTTGAGAAGAATCGAAAACGAAAATACAATAAGGATATTTATTTTCTTAAGTGTCTATTTTGTAGTATAAGGATGGTAAAGTGATAAAATGTTTACGCGAAGATACATTTCCTAGCATTTCCTAACATTTGTCTAGTAATATTTATTTTAATCGATACGTAAATATTGGTTTTGTGTCGGTGACAATGCGGTTTACCTTTACAGTACAAAGATAGATATTTACTCAGTAAATGGTTTAGCAGAAAGGCCTATCTGGAAACATAAATGAGCAGTTATTCTTATGCGTTGACGTTGCAAATGCTTTTTAGTTGTTGGCCGAGGGCGTTTCAAAACATTCTGACCCAGTTGATTTACTCATGTTTTCCCCATTAGTATGGGGAAAATGCCACTAAAACAACTGAGTCAGGAGAGGGACGAAAAGACTAAACAGCGGTATAAACAACCTCGAAATGAGAAATCGAAGTATAAATCGGACAAATAATTAAACATACACCTAAAAAAATGTTTTTCCAAATGTTTGAATGTATACTTTCTGTACATAATTTAATCAAATTGTTTAAGTGCAAGTATTTGTGTAATGATTAATTTGTATGTGTATTACAGAAAAATGTCAAGGGAGTCGTTGAAGCACATTTAGTAAAAGGTTAGGAATATCTGCTTTAGACGAAGGATTTCGGGAGTTTTATTACGCGCGCATTTGCATGGCGGTTTCTGGGGCACGAGAGCCGCCATACGCAAGCGTGCTTTTGCTCAAACTTCGAAACTGTTAGTCCAAAGGAACAGTAAATTTGGTGTATACTTCCATTTAAATAGATTCCAATTAAAAATTCAGATGCTGAATACCTCTTACACGTTCGAGTAAGAAATAAGGACCGAGGATAAATTCATTCACAATGCCAACCGACACATTTAGATAGAATCACTCTTGGAGAGATTCACAATGTGCAACATACTGATTTCCTCGGCCCTCAGATGCAAATTGTGCACATTAATTGTTCCAGTTCTCGAAAAATGTGCTTCACCTGACCAAAGAACGAAATTACTGAGTGTTTTTTTTTTTGCATTTGCATTTGCGCAAAAAATGCCTAGAGAACTCAGAACGACGTTGTAAGTCTGTACTGCGCAAATGCTGCACTCGCTAGAAAAGGAAAAGTCGTAATCTCTCCGCATGAAATGTTCGCTACGCGAGGGACTGTGATGCATTGACCTCCCGTGCTATTTGCCTTTGGCTCGCTTTCGGGGTGTCTCGGATAATATTAGCAACTGAGTTTTCCAGACAAATGAGTCCTGAGGTGAAGCCGCGTCCTACGGGGAGAAGCCGCTCGTCCACTTGCTGTGGCCCATTTTACACGAGTACAGGCGCGTATTCCAAAGTTTAACGTAAATTATTTACAAAACTAAACGTCGAAGAGTATCCAATTTCGGCAAATTCAGTGTGTACATTACATATGGGGTAAGGTTCCAGCGTATTAGCAACGAATATCGAATCTCACTCTATATACGGACGTAAACGAGTGTAGAAGATATAATTGACAAAACTGTAAAAATAACTGTTAAACTACCAGATATGTGACGCAGAGAAATAAATTGAAATGAAAAGTGCAGTATGACGCTGAACGAAATTCATATGAGATTGGAGACATGGAGGTGCCAAGAAACAAAGATAAAAGGACTTTGATGGTTCTTGAAGTTGAGAGAAAATAAGACAATAAGGCAAATTGGGGCAACGGGAGGCAACGTGATATATGTGAGCCAAAGTAAGGCATAATGGGCAAGGTATACCAAGGCAATAGAAGGTCAAGCACAATGACGAAGCAAGGAGGCAAGGGAAGGGAAGTGAGGCAAAATAATGATAGGTATAAACATATGAAGCAAATTGAATAGAGGAGTCCCGGGCTAGGCAGAAATAGTAACAAACCAAGTAGGAGGGATCGGACCTGTTGAAACTGTATGTTGTTTATGAACTGAAATTCAAACAAAACTCGAAACTACGATTTTTTTATTATGAGTATTTTTATCAAAACTTCTACAAAGCCTTTTAGTAATAGGTACTTCTCTACCCATCTATTATCCATCATCATTTTCCTCGGAATACCAGAATCACATCACAATCAGCAAAAACAATTAACGAGCTTTTCTCAAAACTGGATTTCACGGAGATGTATCAGTATTGTAGCCTGTTACGACGCACAGAGGGACAAGGCGAGGAGAACACAGGCTAGGCAGGATAAGCCACCTTGCGAAACGCCAAGAACGAAAGTCCCCTCCACGGACTTCGAGTGCCAGGCGCGCCAGCGGCGACCGCCGCTGCCCCTTCGCGCCCCCCGCGTGCCGTCGCCGCCGGTCCCGCCGCAGGAGCGCGCGCGCCATCGAACGGCCTCGCTCGCACACGCCGCGCCGCGCCGCGCCGTGGCGGTCAGCGCTCCGCCCAATTTCTGCGCTCGGCGCGCCAGGTGGGGCGTGTTCCACGGGGTGTCGCCAGGATCACCTCACAGCCTCATATACTCCCCCATCCAACCCTCCCCCGCCTCTGCGACTCGCGCTCCAATGTTCAGAGAAGCCTTTTCTTCGGATTCCGATGCCGCGCTGCTCCGAGCTGCCCACAGGTTGCAACAGCCTCGATTGATCGATTCATTAGTGATTCCTGGATCGTCGACTAGTAAGGTCATTTGTCCCGTAAGAGTAGTGGATGATTTTATCGCGGGAGGAGACGGAGTTATTCCCTCGCTGGATAGCGAGAACCCCTGGAGCGGTTCCGCCCCACCAGGAACAAGCTCTCAGCTTCCGGCTGTTTTGTCCACATGTGTGGTAATGTAGTCGATGTAAGTGTGTGTATAAGAAAACGGTGAGAATCGGACAAGATAGGGAAAGGCGCGATCCACAGTTCTTTTGTTAGGGTTCTGCTCCGGCATTCGTCTGGCGTTAATCGAAAAAAATACGGAAAACCGCCTATCACAGTAGCTAGCCGATAGAATTGTTCTACAGACAGCGGCTGAATTCGACCTAGCTATATAATTACAATAGCTTAGTGACAATATTGTTTCTTCGCCAGCATCGTTGACCGGGAATTATAGATCGAGTCCCGACAGTGGCGAATTTTTGACTCTAGCGTCATCCGTGAATGCAATTCAGCCTCTATCTGGGGGAGAATTTTAAAACAGGCAGCTTTGTTGGATGATTTTGGAGGAATGGTGGAGCAATACTAACAAATGCGCTACTAGCCGCGTGTTCTCTTTCCTTTATCACCGAACCCTCCAGTCTCCTTAGAGCAATTTTGTTCTTGTTTTATAATTTACATGTTTATTTAATATTTGGAGATGATTTTTACATTATTTGATAACATAATTTTGTCTTTTCGTCGTCCTTTATTCTCTTTTTGGTTGCAATAATTACATTCCTTTTAGTTGAGACAAACGAACGCTTTAACACTCAGACCAAATGGTGCACTAAGCCAATGTAGGTGGGGATTGAACACTGCAACCGTTGGTCTAATGGGAAACGTTTACTATTTCAGACCAAATTTCCAACTGAATTGCTAACACGTACATTTTCATTTATCCTAAATTAACTCTAATTGCAGGGTTGAATAGATGAGCAGAGGTGTTCGTTTTCGGTTGTTTTTGGCGCGTTTTAATTCTAGTAACAAGATAAGTTTTTATAGAGCAAAACAAAAAAAAAAAAACGCTAGAGAAACTCTACTCTTGCAGTTAACGAACTCGAACGCCTCGTCAGACTTCATTTCCTTTTATTGAGCGGATCGGAGGGGGAGCCGGCGCGAAATCAATGTTTCAGCAGGAGGCATTAGACGTCCTTGCGGGGCGGGGCGGGGCTGTTGCGAGTGGCATGCAGCGGCAGGCGGGGCGCTGCGATAAGGCAAGGGCGCGGGGGTAGGG
Source organism: Acheta domesticus (assembly GCA_031308135.1). Classification (NCBI taxonomy): domain Eukaryota; kingdom Metazoa; phylum Arthropoda; class Insecta; order Orthoptera; family Gryllidae; genus Acheta; species Acheta domesticus. The sequence goes on along the minus strand of JAHLJT010009436.1, from coordinate 83,632,748 downwards.
CGCAAGGAGGGCGTCGCCGAGGGCCCTCAGAGGGCTTAACTGGGGTGACATCGTCGGTCAGGCGAGGGAGCGCCCCCAGCGGCTCAGCGAATCGCTAAGGACATGCAACGGGCGGTGAAAATGCAGGCGAGGCTCGCTGTTTTCACATTTTTCGTAATACTGTACTAATGTATCGGCATTAACGATTACCGGTGCCTCAGAGCATCTGTTGATGTCTTTGCAGTGCCTCTGACTGCCTGTCGAAGGGGTTCGAGTCCCAAAGGTAGCAGGATTTTTTGACACTAGCTAGATAGCTAGGTCCAATTCAGCCGCTGTCTGGATGAGAATTCTAGTGATCGGCTGCTCTAGACGGTAGTATTCCATGGTTACTCCGATCAATATCTGGCGAATGCTGGAGCAGAACCCTAACAAACGGGCCATAAACCGCACGCGATCTTTCCTTCCTCTTCCTTGTTCTATTCTCACCCCTTACTTACACACACACGTGCACTGCACTACCACACATGCCGGGAGACCTGTCGGGAACTTAGAGCTTCTCGGCCGGGCGGCGCCCCGCTAATTGGGTAAAAAACCCACAAGCCGAAGGGCAGGTCGGTGCCGGATTTCGCCACTCGTCATCCAGCAGGGGGAGATAACTATCACCGTGACAAAATTTACTACACTTACGGGACTAATAGTCTTAGTAGCTGACGCGCTCGCAATCACTTATAAACCAGTCAATAGATTAATTACGCAAACCTCGTATGAAAATCTGCTCTTAACGGTCAGTCACAGTTAAAAATGTGACTCGTCGTCAGTTACCAATAAAACCAAATTATTTATAGATGCACATGACGCATCAGTACTCATAATTTAAGAAACGGTATTTCTTATTTACGATTTTTCAATTTTTTTTAAAAAGGTGATGTAACGAAACATATTGAACGACACGTGGCCTACATTCCAAATAACGAACTTGGTAATAATCCTCCAAACTAATGCCTAATGACGTTATGAATGATGTCACCGTTGACTGAATTTGCAATTCTAACAATGGTCACCTGTCGATTCCTAGAAACTCGCACCCCGAAAACTTGTTTTGAGAAAGGGTTATGTGTTTTACTACAATATCTGAGAAGTGAGGGAAGTTAATTCCTGCTGTTTCATAGGTTGGTAGCGTAGGTTACATTTCATGCATGCATACAATACAGATTCTCTCACGTCGGTCTAGTATCGTCCTTTAAACCATGAAAAGCAATAATTTACAAATCAAATACCTACAAACAGAAATTTTGCGGAAAGTAACCTAACTTCCTCGTATTATCCCTCCTTTGAAATATCAATATACTTCGAAACAATTTTATAATACTTCCTATTGAAAAAATAGAATTAACTCAGATAAAGTTCCTTGTCGTATTGATTGTTCTGAAGTGCATCTCTACTCTTTTAAATGGGAATTCACGAAATAAATACCGGCTTGAGAATAATTAATTGTTTTGCTTTATTAAAATTCAAGTCATCCATTAAATTTTATCTAACCGGTACAATACTGTATTACGTATATTAGACGGTATGTGTACTTGATAACGAGGAAAATTATAAGAACCTGTGAAGTATTTTACAATATTATTCAAATTGTTAAAAAAGAAGCGCTTAGTTGGTATACTTTTTAATGAGCAAATAAAAAAAATTAATATGAATATTCAACGTTATTTTTAAGTTATTTACATGTAAATTTTCCTCAAAGTGTAAATTAATGTATGTACGGAAATGGCTGACACACTGTTCAATATCACGAACATGTTTATTTTCCCGTTTTAAATATAATTTATAATAAAACTCCAATACACGTAGAGAGCGATGAAAAAAATCCTCTTAGGAATGAAGACTACATTCTTCGAAGGAAAAAAGCATGGAAATCTTGAATTCAATAAGAGTACTATATTTAAATATCCGTTTAAACTTTTCCCACATTTAAGTAAATATCAGCCTGTTTTAAATGTTTCCCATTTGTATGATGTTTTCATAATAGTTCAAAAATATAAATCCATATATACTAATTATTTTTCTGATTAATCATATCTCACAGCTAATGACAATCTTTTAATATGTTTGGCTGTCGAAATGTAATTTATGAAGTAAATAAAAGAGTAAGAGAAAAATTATAATAAGCAATGTAACTTGGGACGGTAAATAAAATAACTGTTTATTTAATCATAAATTACTTTCATATCTAATTTCATTATCAAAAAGAAAGCACAAGAAAATGAAATAAACATGCAAATATTATTCTATGTTTACGATTGAAATATGATTGCATTTCTCGCAAAATTGTTTTAAATATCCCATTCTATTCCACAATACAGACATTGAATGGATATTAAGAGAATAAAAGAAATACATTAGAATAGTTATGACAAGTAAAAAATTATTGTTAGTGAAATGAAAAGTCGGTAAAGTTAACTGAAAAACAACTGAAGCACGGACTTAACGATTCAGATACAATTTAACAATATTTTTCATGTGTATATTACTATAGAAACTATGTTACTCGACACAGCAAGAGAAAAAATTCGAAGTGAGTCGATGAGGAATTGTGACAAATTGTGATGTGCTAAAAAGCAATAATATTGAAACAAAATTTTGAATGTAGTGGTAAATCTATGAAGTACATACACTTATAATAAACACTCTGATATAACTTTCCTGATATTAAATTGAACAAACTTTGAATACTCAAGAATTGACTTGTGAAACATTACACAGACTCAGTCTCTCGTAATCACACATGCAATATGCACTCTGGATGCTGCATGCGAGCGTGTTCAGCCCACGAGATGAGGGGGGAGGGAGGGAGAGCGGAGGCGGCGACGTGACAAAGCGGGAGCCGTTCGGCTGAGGAAGGCGGGCGGGCGGGCGCACAAGATGGGTCGGAGACGAGGACGAGGGCGAGGGCGCGGGCGCCGAGTGGCTGAGGACGGCGGCGGCGGCGCCGCGGGCACTCACCGACGACGTTGAGGGTGATGAAGTGGCTCATCTTGGGCTCCGTGCTGACCTGGCACTCGTACTGGCCCGCGTCGCGCGCCTGCACGTACTTGATCTGCAGCGTCCACGTGTCCGTGGCCTCCACCAGGAACGCCTGGAAGCGCTCGTCGGCGATGAACGTGTACCGGTCCACGGTGAGGATGTGCGCGTCGCGCCGCCGGATCCACGACACCTGCGCACGGAGGGGTTTGGTGAACAAAAATGATTAATGCAATGCTCTTAAAATGTTTTGAAAACGCCCTAAAAGCAAATAAAAATTATGTAAAAATGTGATCAAAACCAACAAAGTCAACAAATCAAGCTGTTGGATACATTTCTGATACAATCGAGTCTTCTTCCCTTTGTTCAAGTAAACTCACCTTTCAAACTTTAGCTTTAGACTGTTTTTTACCAGGAAATCTCTGCATTTATTAATTCTCAAATAAGCGGAATCACCAATGGCGATAACAGGCGTCAGAGGAACCTTAGTCTACATACTCTCTCACAATGACTGACTCCACAACTTTTGAGCGAAGAGATTGAATAGGCTACCAGGTGTAGGGACTCAGGAATTTATTATTACATCTCAAAAATATTATTTGACACTAGTACCATTAAAATCGATGAAATCAGCAAAAATTGCATTAAAATGATGGGAAAAGATAAAAAATGACTTATTTATCGATATTGTCGAAAAAAGACAAAAATAATGAGGTATTGACGTACAAAAAATTGGACATTACCTTTTGTCATAACGTAAAATAAATTTCTATATTAAACGAAATTTTTCTAAAATGGAAAGGGAAAAAATGTCGTTCCATTAAAATCTGCCCTCTATTCATAAGCGTGGGCCTTGGTTCGAGCTCCAGGGGATGATCAGATTGGTTGGTTGATGTTCCCGAACACGCCAACTGCTACGGCCGTTAGTACCGTTCGTGTAGTTGGTTTTATTCCAGGACGTAGCGATGTCCTTCTCTGGATATGGAGATCCGGCGCCAACCTACCCGCCAAAGTCAGGGCAATTTTCCTCTTCATGTACCTCCCCCAGTGGGGCTCTGGCCGGACACGCTCTAAACTCCCAACTGGTCTAGCGACATGTGTGATTGTGTAATGTATCGTATCCGTTTAGCATATGAATTGGCTAATTTTCTTACGTGTCTAAAATACGATTCCCAACTTTTCTTTTCTAAGTAGTTATCCTCATTGTCACCAATAGAGTATGATGAAAAAGGATATTAAAGGATATACAGGATTGATTAAACAAATACTTTCCAATATAGATATACCGAGAAAGAGTATAATCTAAAAATTGATTTCTCTCAAAAATAACATACAGTACGACACACGTAATGAATAAATAAATATTGAAATTTTAAAAATAACGAAGGGTATATTACTTTCATATCTCATCGGTATTTTAAAATTCTTGATTATAATAGTATTTCATATAAGTTAAACTTTTGACATTCATATTTTGCCTTTCTGGACTATTCCACTTTTTGGTAAATATTCTCTTAATTCCTATGAAAATTGTTCCGCATGTGATATCGTTTCAAAATTGCATTACACGCCCTCACAGCTGCGGCAAAAACTTTTACTTATAAATCTGCAGCAACGTGAAAATTAGCTATTGAGTTGCCCGAGGGGAACCTATGTGAAATGGTGTCCCTGTCTCTCCGCAAATGTGAACACACATTCGAATGCCTCTGGTGTGCAATTTTGTTCCGAGTTGGAAAATTCTCTAATTCCTTGTGCAATACAGATGCGAAAAAATGACGCCAGAAGTTTAAATGCATCCAGAAAAAATATTACCATGTGTTTTCACGCTGTATCGAAACGCGAATTCACTAGCAGATGTTTCAAATCCATGTCCAGTTTTTAATTATGCATGTTTCTGGTTGCGTACATTTCGATAATATCAATTGCTCATCCAATGTTAATTTTGATTTGAAGGTTTATTCAGCCTTTGATTTTGTTTATTTTGCATACACCTTTATATTCAGAATGAGCTAAAAGAAACTTTTTTCCTCTGGATAGCCAATTTATTCGCTTTCTTGTAGCGAAAAGTATAATATTTATCACATTCTAAAACTAATAATGCAATATTAGAAATCACAATTTGAAGACAAATCTATTATCATACGTTGCATATTGTGCAATACATGCATATATTTGTTTGTTCGCAGAAGAATATACAGAAAAAAGGAAGGCAGTAGAACACATTCTTCCTTCCATATAGTCTATTCTGTCATTATTAAGGGTATTCGATTTCTACAACTGTAATAAAAGATTTTTTAAAGAAAGCATATTTTTTGCCGCTAGAAGCTTCTGGATTGAAGGCAATAAGACAAAATTAATCCCCGAGGTAAAAATAGACTGGATTTACGTTGACGTCGGACATGGAGTTTCCGAGCAATTTTCTCGTCGAACTCCCTCCTAACAAAAGGGTGACCGCGCATTGGATTTCAAATCCAAAGTCATATCCGGGCCCAATGAACCAAAATTGCATCCACGTCCAACCTCCGATCGGTGCTCTTCTCTTCGCCGCCCCCGCTAAATTCTTGGGGATCGCCCTTTCCCAAGCGCCGTAAAGACACAAGGGACCGCCGTGGCACGCCGACGCCGCGGCGAAGGCGGCCGTTACGTCGACAACCCTTTCTCCGATGTGCACGGCCCGCCCTGCACCCCGCCCTGAACCTTGTCGCCGCCCTCCGGCTCCTCCCGGCGAAGCCCTCCCCCCATCCACACTGCCTTTTCCCGCTCTCTTCACATCACCCATTCCTGTCCCTCCCCTCACCATCCTGCCCCGTCCTTCCCCGTTCAACTCCGGCCCATCTTGTCCTCTTCTCCATATGCCAGTTCGTCCGATTCGTCGAATCCCTCCTTGACTGTATACGACGCTTCCTCCCTCTTCACTCTCCTCCCATTTTTTCCCTTTCTCTCACCGCTTGAGAGGGATACAAGAGGATGTGGCCATCCCTTTCCGTTCCTCATCCAGCTCCTTGCCTTCCCACTGGAAGACGCCCCTCCACACTCTGGATCCTTTCCTTCGCCCGACGGCGGCGAGGCCCGTCGTCGCCTCTCTGAGGTGGAGAAGGCCCCACGCCTGGGGACATTTTTTCGAATGCCGCCCTCTCCCGCTTTCAATCACGGCCGCCTCAAATGGATGTCCCCTGGCGGGAGGGCGGGCGGGAGAGCGGATGGGGAGTGGCTGGGCGGGCGGCGGAGGCGAAGGGGGCGCCAGGGCGCAGGTAACATTTGCGGCACGTGCGCCGCGCCGGGGGCCGTCAGCGCTGCGTCAGCGCCCGCCCCCGCGCTGACGGATGCGCCGCGCGCCCGCCCCCGCATGCTAATGCTCTCTCCTCGCCAGCCGCCGCCCGGGCTTCTTCCGACGCCCTCACCCCCGCCCCGCCCCCTCCCCCTCCCTCGCCGCCGCTGAGCGACTGGCCTGCTTTCAAGGGCAGCGCGGGGCGCAGACTGGGAGGGCGCGGCAGGGACAGAATGGGCGGGGCATGGCAGGATGGGGCAAAACTGGGCCGAGCGAGGCTGGACGGCGTGAAGAAGGCTAGATGGGCGTGGCGGCGGGCTGGACAGGGTTGAGAAGAGCGGGTTATGGCGGAGAAGAGCCTAGAGAAGGAAGATATGGAGGGGGAGGGCATGGCGGCGAGTGGAAACGAGGGAAGGGCGTAACTGGGTAGGGCGTGCAGGGAAGGACATGAAGGGAAGGGTATAATGAAAATGGGCATGGAGGGGTACGGTGTCGACGCAAGAGCTGCTGAGAAGGAGCTGGAAGGGAAGGGGAGGGCGAGGAAGAGAGCGGGAAAGGAATGAACGGGGCGGGAGGGGCCGAGAAGGCTGTGTGGGGCACGACAGAGGAAGCGGGGGCAGGAAAAGAGAGAGCAAGGACGGGAAAACAGATCATGAAAGAGGAGAGGGCAGGGACGAGGAGGAGCGACGGGGCGATGTGGAGTGGAGAAGGGTACAACTTCGTGCACGGGCCGGCTGCACGGGCGAAGTGGAGCAGTGTGAGTCGCCTTGTGGCATTCGTCTCCGAGGAAATTGTCGTTCTCGATTACTGACGCTTTATACTGAGGTTGTTAAGTGTCTTAGTAAGTGGAACATTTATCGTATATCGTGATTAAAAACTGTTTTTTTTCAACTTGAAGGATCACAGTCGCTCCAGCGTACTGCGTGAGTGCACTCCATTACGTAATATATAAAAATAAATATATCTTCATGTTTCACGGAAACCTTTGAACTAATGACATTCAATTTTTTTACGAAAACGTCTAAGCAGTCAAGGAAAATCATACGTGGGGGGTGATGTACGAAAATGTTTCTTTTCACGAAATGTAGTTAAATGCAATCCTCAACGCCGGTAGAAGGTATTTTGTGTGGCGGGGAGCGGGGATGGTCGGGGCTGGGCGGGGCCGAATGGGGTGCGTGGAGCGGACGGAACCGTGAGGTGCGGGCGGTGAATTAGAAACGGCAGGGGCAGAAGGAGCAAAGGGGAGGAAAGAATTGAGGAGAGGAAGGGGCAAAAGGGAAGATCGTAGTGTTAGGAGTGAACGGTGGGAAAAGAAGCGGGAGGGCGCGACGGGCGAAGAAAGCAAAGTGGGAAATGCAAGGTGCGGTGCTTAATAAATGATATTCTTAAATAAATAGAAGATAATCGCCTGTTAATCAGCTAATATACTGTTGACGCAGTATAAATATTACAACTTCTAGAGCATGTGGGGTGGGGGATAGAATGCTCAATTTTTGCCAATCAACATACAGCGGGGAAATGCAGATAACGAAGTTGTTTGCTTTTATAAAAGTGACAGATCATATACCAAGCGAAGTCATAAGAAACAAAAAGCTACAAGACGCAGTACAACAAACTGAAAAACTAAAATGGAAATGGATCGGACACATCATTAGGCAAAATAATTACCGATGGGAACATGCAATAAAGTTGCAACCCAAGTTCAGGTTGGAGACAAGGAAGACAGAAGAATAGAAGGCAAGACAGCTTTATACAGACATCAGGACCCCTAGAGACAAAAGTGGTTCTAGGTAGGACGAAGTGGAAGTGATACATAAAAAAACTCAAATGTAAATAAGCTTACACATACAAATTTCATTAGGACTCATTATTCGTGAAAATAAACATATAGAATTTAAATTATGACTAGCATGTAAGATTTTAAAATTGTATTGATGAAATTTCAACTGTAAATTAAAAAAAGAAACATGTGCATGAATAAGAATTGTAAACCCAACTACCAACTACATTGGTAAAAAAAACGATCATTTTCGTTCCCTCTACATGCCTTAGAAATTTATGACGTTTATTCTTACATATTCTGTATACTATATTTGAAGACTTGTCTGAGTTCCTCATATTTATATCCTTTATCTTTGACGTTTACTCTTTATTAACATCGAATAAGTTGGAGCATTTTTGTAAATATCTATTTTTCATTGATCAGAAAGGTAAAACAAAGCGCTTTTATTGATTTTCTAAACGTAAATAGAAATGTAACAGTTTTATTCTTCATAGCTCATAAATATCAGCTTCCGGCGTTGCCCTATCTACGGATCACACGGCGCATCCACTGACCTCAAAATGAGGATATATCTTTTACGGTTAGCCGTTCAAATTATGATATAAATACCCTGTACATACTCAACTAGTCATTTACAATTTGTACTAAATTTCTGGAATTATTTTTTTCTACTCTGAGTGGTGATGTTTGTTAACGTTGATAGAACCAAACGGGAACACCTCCGGGAATCGAAATTGGGAACATTCTCCCACGAGACCTACTGTTAGCTCCGAGTAAGCTGCTCGAAGTGTCCTTATGGATTTCTAGCGCACTGTAATTTATCTGGGGAATATATAATTTCCAGTGCATTCTTTCGTAAGAGGCCATCATCAATTAACATGTTAAAACAACGAAGCATACGTGATGTCAGTGACCTGTGGTGGTTTCTGACAACACAGCGACCCAAAAAAAGCAAGGTGAAGATAATACGTCCTACAAAATAACTTTTATAAATTTGTCTTATGTTTCTTGTCATGTATCTATTTGCTGCTGAAATAGTCTTGTCTTTCAAGTTACTTATGCTATTTTAAGTTCTTTGTCATGTAAAATTGTGTACCAAAGAGTTGTTTATACTCATTAAACGTTTTAAAAATTGAATAAATTATTCCTGAGAGTTTCTGGTTTTAGTAATGAAATTGATTTTCCTTTAAAATGTTTTTCAATTAGTTGGTTGGAACCGTTTTCTTCATTTTCAATGATTATGACAATCCATTGTAAAGAAATAAATAGGAAAACTAGGCCTGTGGTGTATTTTTGGAATTTGGAAACATACATTATTCTAAACCAAAATTCTCCACACTGTTCTGATGGCAGGTACAGAGACCTTGTATTGCCTGGTTAATTGGTTAAAAGGCTACAGAACGTCCTGGGTTGTAACAGTAGTCAATTTAATAATGTTCTCAGTTGTTTTCCCAGTCCTGAAAAGAGACCCCACATTACCGCATATTCTTTGCGAGGCATATAATATTACAGGTATTCATTACGGAATTAAAGTGAATCTCACAAAGAGAGGAATTTATTTCGAATTGAAAGGTGACCTTTAGAATCGCATTTAGCACGAAAAAGAAGCGGATGTCTTTAAATGAATAAAGATTTTTCTATTTGGGATAGAAATGTTTACTTTAAATGTTTTAATGTTCAGTAAATACTTTATCATTGAAGTATGAAACTGGATTACAGAAATTTAATCCTGGTGAAGTACAATGCGCTTTAAATGAAATGTTTAAGTTTCTTTTTATAATTTCTTAGGCTTACATTCTTATACACACTTCTACAATCACCACTTCTTGCATGTCAATTATCACAAACAAAAAAGTAAAAAAAGATTTTTTTCGTGTCTGAGGCACAGATGTCTGAAATTATAAAAGTGATTCTTTTATTTTGTACTGTTTTTGCTCCAATCCTTTCTGCTGACGAGATGTTTCATGACAAACAAAACTTTTGTATTTTCATCAACTCGGCAATTGTTCCATAGTGTTTCTTTGTCTCATGAATCTCAGTTGTGCGCAGCGCAAGAACAGCGCCAACATTAAATTTCAAAGCGTTAAAAAAAAGGCCAGGAGAGAAAGTTGAACACGGGCCCTTGGCTAATTAGTCGACAGGTCTTGCAAGTGAGACTCCCACCCTCGCTCTTTTCATCAATTGGCATTTTTCCTCGCGCAAGTACTTCTGCCTTGAAAAAAAGAGGAATTTAAATCTCATTACGTATTTGTTAATTAGTTGGAAGGAATGGTACTCTGCTGGCGCGCGACGGACCGGGGGTGCAGGGGAAAGTAGGGGGAGGAAGGGTATGAGAGAGGCACGGTAGATGGATAGATGAAACCAGAGATAGCGGGAAAAAGATTGGAAAGGAGATGGAATGAGGTGCTGAGACCATGATATTGAGTAACGAAGTAGCGGTCTTGAAGGAAAATCTAGAGCAAGAGAAGTACAAAGGAAGAAAATACGAGATTTGGTGGTGGTGGTGGTGATGGCGGAGAAGAGAAACCGGATTACAAGAGAGGCATGCACCAATATGAGATAAAGCAAGTGGATATCAGGGAGCGAATGGAAAGGATATGGCGAAGAATGCCATCGGGCAGAATGCGATGTTGAAGGGTGCAAATCCCCGAGACAAGCCGTACGAAATGGGTATGGTTGAGAACCGATACCGTCAAGGTGGGAAGCGCGATATCGGAAAGTAAAGCCCAGAGCGAGGAGACTGTAAAGGGGAGGGGGCAGGGAGGCATTTTAATTAAATCAAAGATCGTTCTTCGGCTTCATTCGTTAATTAATCTTCTCCTCTACCTGGGATCTCTGGCGCGCGCACGTGGCGGATCTAGCAGCGTAGCAGCGACGCGACTGCAGCAGTCGCAGTCGCAGCAATAGGAGCGTCTCAGTTGCACGCGCCCGTGTTTATGACGTCGCAGAGAAATTAGCCGCGTGGCGCTGTCGCACGGCGAGCGGTCGACGATTGGATGCGCCTCGGCGCACACTGTTTTAACCACGCCGTGTTTATAATTGAAATCTCGAAATTAGTTCTCAGCGGAGCAGCTGTTACGATGAATTAACGCATTTCCTTTTCTCTGCAGAGTCCGGACGATAATTAAATTTCCTCAATATTTATAATGTACGATGCACAATATGTGCCCAAACTTTATACAACATTCGCATTCAACATTTTCTGAAAGTTGAAATTGTTTCCGGTGTTTTAGGAGTTGACTGTCGTGGCAGTATTTGCACATCCGATACACATTCTCTGTCGTATTTAAAATTTGGCTGCTTCTTTTACACCACCTATGTTGTCATATTAAATTATTTTAATGAAATACGTTAATAATTATTCTAAGGATATAGATTAACGAATTTACTTAATATCACATCTAATAAGCAAGCGTTTAAACGAAATTATGATTTATTTAGGTTAACTGACACTCCAAAGAATGAATGCTAGATAATCTAGAATTACTGGTACATTTGTGACCAGTTTACCAACGCGAACTTCATACTTAATTTAATTCTATTATCTTATTTATAATGTGAGCCAGCATAGATAAAACAAAATCTTGAAGATTCCTTACAACTAATAGACATTCTTCATTTACTTTTTAATTTCATGAATATAATTATGTTTTGAAATTGCTTCTGTGAACATATATGTTGCATGCTTTCCGGTAAAGAATGTGTCAATGTCTCATTCTTTCGAACGGTTAAGGGATATTAATTTTTAAAAAAGTTCATGTCTATTAACATTGTAAAAGGCACGACACCTAGCGATGAGGTAAATGAGTACTATTTTCTGATTCTTAGAATTGTCCAATCTTGACCTTTGCCCAGTATTCGACTTCTCTTCGCCACCGACGAGTCAAATATCTTCTCTTCACGGGCAAACTTCAATTCAACATCGAAAACAGGGAGGAGTGGCGTTTCCAAACAATGCCCGGATTGCCTGAGCACGATGGCAAAGTGTTGCAACAAGCAACTTATTTTCCGTTCGGGAGAATCGGTTTTTGAAACCTTAGAAAATTACCCTTCGAACTCACTCTGCCAGCAGCTTGTTGATCTCGCGAACGCCTGGGCAGGGGGAGTGGGAGTGGGAAGGGAAGGATGGGAAAGGAAAGAGGAGGGGGAGAGGCGTCAGCGTTCGCTGTTCCATTATTTAAGGCAACGTCCTTGCCTCTGCGCAACTGAAAGGGAGGGGGCATGACATCGGGGCTAGCGGGGGCCAGTGACCTGCCGGGAAAGGACGGGGAGAGGGAAGGGGAGAGCGAGGACATCGCGGGCAGAGGGATGGGAGAGGGTACGGAAAGTGCGGAGAGTGATTGGAGGCACTGATGGAGAAAGAGGAGGAAAACGCGAAGAGGACGGGGAGATGGCATAGAGAGAACGAGGAGGGAGCGGGCAGTGGGCAGAGACAGGCTGGGATTGGCGGTGGGTGACGAGGATTGGGCGGGGAAAGTAAGGAAACGACGGGGAGGGCGACTACTCCATTATTTCTTCACGGGCCTTTCATTCGTCCCGCGGCCTCGGCGCCAACTTTCGCCAAAACTCGTAATGAGTTTCTGCAGCTTTCGCCATCGTTTCACTCGAGTTCGGGTCGGCGCGGGCGGCGGCAGGGGCGGCGACGGCGGTGGCAACGCCGGCGGCGGCAGCGCCAGGACACTGCGACTCCCGCGACGATACTTATTAACCGTATTCGCGCCCTCGGCCTCGGGGGCCCCTCGGCGCCGCCGGTCGCTCGGGCTCTTATCTGCGACAAATGGCGACGCCCCGAACTCCCAATTCAGAGCGGCGCCCCCTCCCGCCCCGCGCAAGGAAAAAAATATCAAGTATTTATTATTCTGATTTAAACTCGGAGAACAAACGACGCCGCGGAGCCAGAGAACTTTTCCAATTAGTCCGCGCGAATGGGCACGCCGCGGTGACAAAAGAATAACGAAATGAAACGCTTGAGCAGAACAGTGGCGCGCTCACGCGGGCTGTTGCATGACCCTGACCGTCGTATGTTTCGGGGCGGTCGGTTTGGGTAGAGCAATACGCGGAAACGGAGCTTAGTGAAGCAACCGTTGGCCGTAGTTCAGACATGTAGAAAATACATGATGTTTAAGATGGGTGCCTGAACATTACGCCTTTACAATCATAAACGCGTTGAACTAAATGAGATGTGCCGTGATTCAAAAGTTGATAAATAGCTGTTTAAAAAAATCACCTTCCCAACTGTGACACAGTAGTGTTGACTTAGGGAATAATACTAAAATGGAAGATTTAACATAATGTATAGAGAAACTTCATATCTAAATTCACTGTCTGTATTTACAATATTTACCTCTTATCAAAACAGAGCTCGAAGAAACTTGATCGAAGAAGATTTGAAAGTTGAATCCCAGATAGAAACCCGATCGCACATGTAGCGAAATATACAAAGTAGTGATCCAATGGATTTGAATCTATACGAGAGCTATGTAATATGTACTACGCATTTAGATTTATCTTTATAAAATAATGAAACTTGAAACTAGATGATTTCTGTTCAAAATAATTAACGGAAAGGTTTGATTTGAATAATTGAAATTGTGTTTGAGCGATTGATACACAAATACTTTTTGAGGACATTAATCTTTATTCTTCTTCTTCTCTCGGTTAGTGCAAATGACGATCTAAACTCTCTCTGAAAGGTCTTTGATTCAAAGATCGTATTTGCCTTAGTTATTTTCATGTTTATTTTGTGTTTTTTTTTGCCGTAAAGAACATTGATTTTTGGTGACTCATATCCCAGGTGCACGCATGTGTATTTTAGATACACCTTTCAGGAATTAATAAAGATAAGTAGTTTGAACTGCAAAAATCCTAATAATGAAAATGATTTCATTTACTTATGATTTGCTATGTTAATTCTCCATATCAATGAAATATGGCGTACATTTTGTGACACATTATGTGTCTCCAAGAGGGTGGTTAAGATTGGAAACTGTGTGCCATTTATGCTTATATTTACTATATGAAGCCTGAGGTATTATATGTCCAATAAATTATCTCGACAGAAGCAGACAAATTAGAAAAATATGAATATATAAACAGATCATTTATTTATAAACGTTACGTGCAATTCATGGAGAATGATTTGACATTTCAACGATATCCATTCTTCAGCGGAAAGCCATGAAAGGTTTTTGTAATAAATTGCTCGGACGACCATTTTGGGGTTGTATTTCTATGTGAATTTCATAACTACCTAACATGACGTATTTCCAACCAGTAGAGAAAAGGAAACCTGTAGTTTGCATGTAGTTCCATGACACGAAATTCTTAGGTTAACTCCTTTTATTCGTGCAACGGCAGACATGAACCTTTTCCCTGTGCATTACTCCTTCTATCAGCATGTTGTTTATACGGGCTATTTGAGTTAGGAACATTTTATAGCATGAAAATTCTTGCCAAAGTTGGCAACAAGAAGATACGCTTGTAACACGGAACTGTAAATTTTCTAACTTTAATCTCCAAAGCGAGAAGTTTAGGATGTTGCAGTACCATGCCTCACTAACGACATATCGGCCAATTTGAAGGAATTTACTTTGCGCAATTTGGCAACGATATTGTAAGAGAAATAAAGCTAGCGTTTGGCACACCAAGGTTGACTCAAACACATTTCATTCTTCCGTTTTGTACTTGTCCGTAATTCATATTTTTATGTTCTCGGGGTTAATATTTTAATATGCATTACATTTATGAAATTATTTAATACAGGAGGTAACTGAACAGTTAATTAGTGAATTGCGAGTATTAGAAGTCAACTGAAGCAGATGTGGACTAAAACTACCAAAATATTTAGCCGATATAATCTCAAGGTCACGTATTTAACAATGATCATTATCAATATTGCTTTCTTCTTTACGTAGTAAATTATTTCAATTCTGTCTTCCAATAATTACATAAACGTGAAATGCAAAGCAACAAGATAAAAATACCGTTGTATTAAAATATTTCTTTCATTTTCCCAAACAAATAGGAAGTAAATTTCCTGTGTTCCAGTTAACATCATCATGAACATCACCCCTTTCAAAGCCCAGAAGCAACAGTGCATTTGAATCCACTATGTCAAAACTGCCATATTGCCAGGTGGCGACACTAGCACGCAAACAGCTGACGCACAATCATCGACAAGCCTCAATAAACAAAAGCAAAGCGAGCATCGCGGCATAGTCTTACCCTTTATTGGAAATTAAATTAGAATACAACTGAAAACCCACTCACTAGTGAGTGCATTGTGGCGTGCAAGTACATTGTAAACAATCTCCTGTCAATATTGGAGTTCAACTGAAACTATTTGTATTAATATTCGCATATTATTTCCTTTTGTGCGGCCGTTTCACGGCGTATTGTCGCAAGCCAAGCGTGCGTAGGCTGTGTAATGAAGCCTGACTGCCGACGGCCTGGTGGCGGGCGCGCGGGTTTGTGAAAGAGCAAGGAATGTATTTACATATTTTGCGGAATAATTTATGCCATGCATAATTCTGCACACAGTTTTAAAACAACCGAACGGCAGCAATTCCATAAGAGATGAGGTAACCATGGGCGGTCTGCTGTCTTTTTGCGCATGAAATTCTCTGCTCTTGCGTATTGCGATGTGCAGCGTTGTCATGTGCATGCACACCTGGGTCGTGGATTTGTCTTAAGGCAACCGTAGAAAATGCATAAACAGATACTAATAAAACATATTATATCCATTTGTGGAATTTGGAATATTCAACTTTAATCATGAGTTCATATTTCTTCTGCTATAAGTTATTTTGAACATTTTAGAAAAATACTGAAGATGATGCAAAGGAGAAAAACTGTTCTCAAGGATATGTTTCACAAAATTCTTTTTCTTTAGCTAGGTTCATTTTGTTTTGAAGTTACAAGCAAACATTCTGAAAAAATCATGCGATAGTCGACCGTTTAATCAAATACCACCTCTCATTAAAGTGAAATAAGTGTAACATCCATATTTAAATCTGAAAGGAAGAATAGACTTCATTTCTATTCAGATTTCGAAACTTCTCAAATATTTTTGATTGATAACATTGGACTATATCATGTAAATCATGTAAATTTCGATTGAAGTTATTGCAATGTAATTTTCACGAAAGTGCATGAGGGAATGGCACTAATTGATGTATGAGTTCGTTGCCATTTTACCACTTGTATTTTAAGAGATATTGTGGTAACTTTGTTTTTCCATATGGAACCATGCTTATTTTTAGTCTATAATGGCGAGAATAAAAAGTCAAATCAATGATATTCATATCTTCATATGTTAGATAAACATTTTTTGTGTAATTTTGACTTTTTGCGACTAGTATTTAAGGAATATTTTGAATGTAAGTGTTCCATCCAAGGTCACGCAGCGCTCTCCCTGCTAATGCGTGCTTGGCGCGTTACAATATACGTAAAATACAAGTGATAAAATGGAAATGAATATATGTATAAACTAGCTCCATTCCCCCTCGCACTTCTGTGAAAACTGCATTGCAATAACTTCATCCATTCAAAACTTGCAGGAGACGCTAAAGTTACGTGACTCGCCCTGTATGTAGAAACTTAAGTAATAATTCTAATATTAATATCTCTTAGCATTATATAATCAGATAGACAGATATATCTCCAAAATGGTTTTTCATAAAACGTTTTAAACATAAAATGAGATGTATCTATTGAAATATTGGTACAACAATCTTTAATAGCATCGTAGTATATTTAGATATATTAATTCATCTGTCTCAAACATTTCAAATTAATTCATTTCAATTACTCAACTGTTTATAAGTAAAGAACTGTCGAAACACAGGCGGCAGTGATCCTTGATGTTGAAGCGCTCTTAAACTCATCATTTATTTAAATATTTTTACGCTGAATTGAATATGCGTCCAAATATAACCATACTTTCCACCCACTCGCAGTCAAATATAGAAACGAACAGCTCCTTCAGAACGTGATGGTTATAACAGTATCTTTATTGACCCGCAGCTTCACAGGAGAGCCTTTCTGTTTCATTTTGTACAATTCTTCTCATGAGATACTTAAGGACCACAGTTCGCCGAGATACAAAGTCGCTTCATATACACATTTACTCCATCCGCTTTAGAAGTTCAGTTCAAAGAATGCCAGTGTTCTTCCTTTCTCCAAAGCAGAGAGATGTAAGGGAGCAGATCGTGGCAAGGGCAGGTGAAGACCTAGTGAAATACGTGACAGCAGATGAAGGCAATCTTCAAGTGAAGTGTAGGTGATATGCTTTAAGGTATTTTCGTCCAAACGTTTTTGCTCAATAAACGTAAATTCATTGGAGTGAATCATTCTCTCCAACAGTCTGGATATTTTTGAGAGCTCGGAAATTTGATCTAAGGTACATAATGTCCGATCCTAATTAATGACAACGTGGCGAAGCCCCAATGCTACAATACTGTATGTATGCAGAAATTTGACATTGTATGTTTGCAGGTATTTGACATCGTATGTTTGCAGGTATTTGACATTGTATGTTTGCAGGTATTTGACATTTTGAGTCGATTGTCCGACTCTACCGGCGAGCTGACGGCGTACCCCGTGTCTGGGTCTAGTTTAATTCACACTTTTGGGGTATAAGAGATTTATGTGGCGAACATGACATATTCTCTTCATATCTCACAAACTTGGCCTGCCTAAACTTTTCTTCGTCACACAGCTGTAGAAACTGAAACGATTTTACAGAAAAGCTTCCACTCTATTTTTGCCCCGATCGGGAATCGAATTCGGGATCGCACCAACGGAAGCGTGCCCATGTACGCTGCCCATGAGCCACCTTAGGGCTAGTACTACTTTGACAGATAATTTATTCGGAAATTTCCAATTCACTAGTACTATTTAATACGACTATTTCATAAATGAATTCTGACCAATTGTGTTTAGGAAGAAGTAAAATTGTAATTATATTATAGGTTTCATTCAACTTCCTTTAATATGAAGATAGTTCTACCATACCCATCTGATAATTTGCTCCTGCGGTTGATATATCGTAGCTTAATATTGACTAGAAGAGGGAAGGGGAACGAAAATCATGTAGAAAAATCGATAATTATTTTTAGATTCACCTCCTTCCTTGGTGATACCACACGTATGATTTAAACACGTATGACTTAAATAGAGGTAATACCATGGAATGATTAAAAATCTCCGACAAGTTCACGACTTAGGAGGTGGCGAGGGAATTTATTTGGAAATGTTGAATATACGAGCTGTATTTAATAAAACTCTTCCACAAATTAAATTACGTCCAGCAGTTTCAGAATGCGTCGTATATTAATTATATTGATGTGATTTGCTCAGTGCCCGTTAGTTTCTCGTTTGTTCATGAACTTCTGATATTTCTACTAATTCAACACTGGGATCGATACATCCATCACCTTGTATTATTAACGTATAAGGTCAAATTTGAGGAGGATTGCAAGACCAAAATTTTTTCAATATAAATAAAATGAAGTGAATATACTGATTCAAGTTTCTTAAGACTTATAATCCTCTTTATCATTATGACTGATTATTACACGTCTCAGCTTTTATAGTTGTGTGACGAAAAAAGCTGAGGCAGGCCAAGTATGGTAGATACAGTAAAAGGAATTCTTGTTTGTCATATGTCTCTCTTACCCCCGGCGTGTATAGTAAATAAAATCATGACAGAGGCCTGGAAACACCGCCAGCTGGTAGAAGTCGGATTAATCTAACCCTAAAATTCCATGTACATGCACATTATTATTATTATTATTACTATTATTATTATTATTATTATTATTACTATTATTATTATTATTACTATTATTATTATTATTATTATTATTATTTCTTATTCTGGAAGAACGCGATTCCAATAAACACAGCAGATATTCCCCAAATAATAGCCAGTTACTAACACTTCAATGCTTCCATACGTCTCGGGATGTGAGAGTACTTTGTACCCTGTACAAAGGCACAATAACTTGAATCGAACTGTTGACGCCAAGAGATCGAGACGCTGGCCCCAGGAATCTCTCTTCATACTGGCGTTGCTGACTGGACAGTGTCTGATGTAGCACTTCCAAAAAATGTTGAGATAGAATTTCGTGGAATGGAAATGGTGTTTCATTCAAATGATTCATATCCATTTCTTGTCAGATTTTTCCACTTATTTGTAAGTTTTGCGTACAAATTTTGTATAAAACGTGGTTACTATGCCGTATTAACACGTTTTATATAAATGTGAACATTGAACGAAGGTAGAAGTATTGAGGGGGAGGGGGGGAACTGACTGCTCTTGCTACTCCCCTACAAAGTTCCGCCTATGGCACAATGACGCAGTCACCGCCCGCGAGTGCCGCCCGCGGCAAGCGCTCTGCTCCGCCGCACCCCCACCCCACCCCGCCGCGCCGCTCCACGCCACGCCACGCCACGCAGCGCCGCGCCGAGCCGCGCAACGTCGCCGGGGAATTGTTGTCAAAACGGGCGCCCACTAAAATGATATTTATGAACACCACGCTTGCGTCGGCGCGTCCCTCGCGTAAATCTGCTCTTGTTTTGTGGGAGAGAGATTTCACATTCATCTCGCCCTGCGTTTGCTTGCTGTTTTTGCGGAGATTCGCCCTCTTCTCTGTGCGTGCTGCCGCCTCACCCTCCTCGTGCTTGCTCCGCCTGTGGCGCTCCCCTCGCCATCTCGTGGCGCCGAGACTCCTTTTCGTGAGGCGTACCGCCACGGGGGAAGGTTTAAGGGAACGGCCGGGCGTTTATGAAGACGGTCGTGATGATGGTGACGGTCGTGATGATGATAGTTTAGGTGCTGACGGTTGAGGAGTTGGAGTCTGGTAGCAGTTGTTGGTTTGTGGACGGGGTGAGTTCTGTGCATCATAGTGGAGGATATTGCATTGACGCTGGTGGCGTAAAGGAGTTACTCTAACAAGGGACTGATTGTCAGGTCGGGAAATGAATGAACGTCATGCAGATCGATGGCATTGCAAGAGAGGTGATGAAGCCATTTACAAATGAGCTAACAGTAAACAAATTCACTGACGAAATGAGAGCAAAGACATAACCAGTAATTAAGTTGTCAGCAGAGGCCAAGCAGTTGCCGTCAATATACCATCCTTACAGTAATCTCTCGATAGTAGCTGTTGTAACTGCTTTAGCATAGTTATATAGATGATGACATTGCTTGGACAATTTGAGGCAGTGGTGCTCACTGTGGTGAAAAGTCAGACATTGTGGTGGTGGCTGACGTATTTGGTATCTTTGATGAGGGGGTGGGTGCAGCACCCATAATGTGAGGAGGTAACAGAAACAGTGAGATCGTTAGCGGACGTGACATCTGTGAGGCTCATAAGGATGATGGTGCTGGTTGAGGTTGCTGGCGGTGATGGTAGCGACGGTAGCGGAGTCGGAGGCGTCGGCGGTAGTGGCGGTGGGGGCTGTTGTTGCGTGGGCAGCCACTACGGAGGCAGAGGGGCGGCTAACTTATGTTTCGTGATTTAAGCTGCGCGCGACACAACCCGGTTAAGTGAGGGTCCAGATTAGCCCGGCTTTCGGCGGCGCTGAGGGGGAATGCAGCGCAGAAGGAGCCTCCGCCCTCGCTGCTTCCTCCCTCGTCCAGCCACCGCTAATGCCACTGCCACTGCCACCGCCACCACCGCCGCCTGTGCTACCGCCCCCATCCGGCCCTCCCCCCCCCCCACCGCCCCCACAACCTCCACCACCGCCACCACAACCACGCATCGCCGCCACCACGGCTCTCGGCGCCTTCTTCGCGTCCTCCACCCCCGCCGCCGCCGCCGCCCGCTTTGTCCACGGCGCGAGCAAAGCACCGCCTTCGCCGCCGCCCGTACTACGTCTTAAGTGCCGCGGATTCTTCTCCTCGGCCTTTCTGTTCTTTTGATGCTATCGGCCGCCTTGTTTGTGGATCCGGGAGCGCCCGCTTCAGTGGCGGCCGCAGCAGGGGCGGGGCGGGGCGACGCGGCGCCTCCTAACAATAATCGTCACCATGGCTGGCGCCGGCGGCTGCGACGGGCCGTTTGCGTCGAGTGTCCATGGCGGCGAACGTACGTCCCCGCCGCCGCCGCCGCCGGCGTCGTTCTCGCCCGCGAGAACTGCAAATGAAACGACCGCGTTCCGCCCCCGCCCCGGCGCCCGCCGCCGCTCGCGCCGCCTCCGCCGCCCGCGGCGCGAGTGTCGCGGTGCGCGCCAGGTGCGGCCTACACTCAACGCGCCCTCCGCCGCCGCGCCGCCGTGTGGAGCGAGGGGAGTGGCAAGTGGAGATGACATGTCGAAAGGAGGGGCCGAGGATGAGAAATGTTTGTGAAGCGCTGGAAAATAAGCAGAACATATAATGGAAGGAACGGAGAATAGGGAAGCAAAAAAATGGACTGATGCGTGTATAGAGCTAGGGGAATAAAAAGAACATTCGGGGGAGTGGGAATGTAACCACTTGAAGTAAAAAAAGATAGAGGGGGGGAATCACACAAAACTGCATCATAAAAACGAAATTGTGAATACGATGTGAAATACAAGAACAGATTTGATTATTATTTTATATTATATTTGTTGATATAATTGAAGCTGATTTACGCCTAAAGTATTCATTTAATTTTCTTTCATAAAAAGCTTCAGAATAATTGTACAGGTAACACATTTTCACACACGTAGTAAGTTCAAAGGTCACATTTTAAACAATGTCTTCGAAAAATGTCCTTTGTTTAAAGGTAAGTGTTTTTAATTCAATCCGCATCAACAGACAAAATTTTTAAAACATCTCTGAGCATGTATACGAGTATTAAATTATACATGAGCAGATTCAGTTTTCCACAAATGATATCAGAAATAAAACATACAAACATCAAAACTCATAAAATTTAGCAAACAAGGAAATGTTTTTATAAAACAAATGGCTGGAATTTCAAAATGTATTTTAGACTAAAATACCGGTAAAAGTGTTTATATTTCACAACGTTAAAATGTGTTAAATCATAATATAAGGAAGGCTTCATCGGTGGAAAGGTTCCCCGAAAAAAACGCTCTTTTTCCCCAGAACCATCCGGAACGGCGGCCGGCAGCACATGACGCGAAACGACCCCATACTCCACTTTTTCCCTCGCACAACCCTCCCCGGTGCCCGTCAGTTCTTTTACAACAGGCCGTGCGTTAAAGCTATTATACAGTCGGCCAGCGGAAGACGCGAATCTCGCGTAAGCCTTTTAGAGCAGCGGGCCTAATTCAAAAATCAAGGGGCGAGCAAAGCGGTGAATCGCTGCAAAACGCTCCCACTTTTTAGTTCGCTCACTTCACCTCCCCGCCTCCCTCGCTCCCACTTCACCCCCGCCCCGAGGAGAGACCTGCGCGGGCAGCGCTCCCAGCGAGTAATCTCCTTCATACAGCATTAGCTCATCATTTATTCATCGGATTTCCTCTGTCGGAGACACGGGACGGCCAGGAAGCCGCTGGCAATTATTTCGCGAGCAAGAAGCGCCCGCTGCCGCCTTGCTCTGCGTTTAAACCGCGGCAATTTCTGAAGCCTAATCCTGCGCGCAGCACACCGCGGTTCCGGAGTCGACCCATGCGAACGCTCTCCCCGCCGGTTCAGAAGAGTTGACAGTCCGGCTTACAGCGGAGGCGGACACGGCAGTTGCGACGGTGGTGCTGGTGATGATAGTTGTGGTACTGGTGATGGGAACAATGATGGTGAATGTTGTGGTTTATGTTGTTGGAGGTGTTGGTGGTAGTGTGAGTGGTCGAAGTAGTGGTAGTGGTGGCGGCGAGGGCGGCGGCTGTGGTGGTGGTAAGTGAAGGTAGAGATGAAGGTAGAGGTAAAAATGAAAGTGAAGGTGACGGAGGTGAAGGTGAAAATAGTTGGAAGTGGAGGTGGATGTGGTGGTAGTAGTGGTAATAGTGGTGATAGTAGTAGTAGTAGTAGTAGTAGTAGTAGTAGTTGTAGTTGTGGCGGTGTTTGTGGTGGTGAGACTGGTGCTGGTGAAGATGGAGATGGAAGTTTTGGTGTTGGAGAGTACGCAGGTAGGTTGAAAAAAAAAAGAAAATACTTGTGAAAAGGGAAGAAGAGGCATTCTAGTGTCATCGAGGAAACAGTGGAGATGGAACATTTTTAGAGCAATGCCAAAAAGAAGATATTTTGTTGTAATTGCTCGTGATGTTAGGATTACTTTGGTTGACGTCCTAACCCACATCTTATTCTTCACTTATTTTTCTTCAGTTTTCTCCCCCCAGATCTATATCTTTTCTATTAAGAGTAAGACAATGTTTCGAAAGTAATTTATTCTGTCAATTATTTCTATTTACAGACGATATTGAATAACAATATATGTTGAACACTGTCAATTACGTCATTGGAGGGGGTTATGAGGAGCCAGGAGGGGACGGAAGCAGGAGAGTTTGCCCTGCCGGGTGAGTGGGCGTGGTTGTCAGCGTCGACGTTCGCTCTCCGCTCACGAGGTATGGCTTCACTCGCATAGCTATGTGAAGTAAGCAGGGGGAAGGCGGTAAGGGAAACTGCCTGAAGAGCTAGAAGAGGCACAGCTTGTGGAGGAAGTGCATGTGCAACAGGAGACCGAAGCAACGCAGCAAACACAGAAAGTAGCCTAAAGCAGAGAGGCGGAAACAGGAGAGGAAGTAAATTTGGAAGAGGAAAGGGTGGAGGAAGGGCTAGGTGGTAGAATAGTGCTGAAGTGATGGTGAAAGTGCAGACAATTGAAGGAGAAACGTACGTAGTAAAGAAGTGGTAAAGAGGTGGAAGTAAAGGAACTGGAAGTGGCGTAGCAGATCATTAAGCTCTCGCAGTCGGAAGAGAAAACGGGCGGTGTGGGAATTAAAGATAAATGTAGGGAGCGGGGAGGGAAAGAACGTGGAGCAAAGGACGGAGGAAGAAAAATGTTGGAGGAGGGGCAAAAGGGACGAGGCTGCGGAAAACACGAAGGCGGCGGCTTAGAAATCTCAGGCAGAGGAGGGCTCGCAGACGGTGGGGTATGTGGCGGTGCAGGAAGCATAAAAGGTAGGAAGCGGGGATGTGGAGACGGTGAAGAAAATTCAAGTGGTAAAGAAACATGTGGATGAAGGCTTGGGAACAATAGAGACAGTAAGGGCAGTTAAGAAGACGGTAGAAACAAGAGTAGGTAGAGGCCGTGGAAGCGGTTAGGAGAATGTGAAGGCAGCGCAGGCAGTGACACCCACGCAGAATCGTAGGCAATGGGGGAAACGGAGGGAGGCCCTTCGGTGGGGCGGTCCTTCGAGGGCAACAGAGTCAAAAAACGCAACGCGAGCGTCGGAGTGGAGCGATGCGAGGGGCGCTGCGAGGGGACGGTGCGAGGGGACGGTGCGAGGGGACGGTGCGAGGGGACGGTGCGGGGGGACGGTGCGAGGGGACGGTGCGAGGGGACGGTGCGAGGGGACGGTGCGGTGCGGGTGGTGCGGGGGGACGGTGCGAGGGGACGGTGCGAGGGGACGGTGCGAGGGGACGGTGCGAGGGGACGGTGTGACGGGACGGGGCGGAGCGGGGTGGAGCGGGGCGGAGCGGGGCGGGGCGGGGCGGGGCGGCGCGGGGCGGGGCAGAGCAGTGCGGTGCCTGGCGTGCTGCGGCGGTGCGAGGGGGGGAGGAGCGCGGTGGAGCGAGAGGGAGCGTGGTTCGCGAGCGCGTGGGAGGCGAGGGGCGGCCGTGGCGTTTTGTTTACGCAGACGATGGCGCTGGACTGCGCTCGAGTTGCCGGAGCCACACCCTCGCCCGACCGGGTCGACTCCACGGCGCTTTTATCCGCCCGCTGGCTTTCTACGGCTTACCGGAGGCACACCGGCCCCACCGAGACTGCCGCCGCCCCCCGCCCCTCCCCCCCTGCCAGACAAGTTTGCCTTCGCGAAGACGCTCTGCGCGATCCGACCGGAGGATCTCGGGTGACTCACGTCTGATGGACGCAGTGGCGGCATGAGTAAGCAAGACTCAAAGCACATACAGAAGCTCTAAAGGTTTTGTGTGGTTTATAATCAAGCCATTAGTATCTGCTAATAATATGAAAATATTATTAATATAAATTTACAACCATATTGAGAACATTTTCAAAAGATTAGTATGTATTTAATTAACTTCTATGGATATATGGATTATGATTCTCATGACTGATAATCATTGTTAATTCACTGAATATGAACTGCCGTTAAATAGTGGCAATAAATGTAGTGTAATATATCAAGAAACCAAGTTTTAAGAATAGTACAAAGTAGTAGCTAAAGTAGCCTGGTGCTCTCCGAGTATTTTTATGGCAGGGGTGTCCAACTTGCTAGGCCTCAAGGGCCACAACTACAACCTTGCGGGCCATAATTACAGTACTCTGGCGATCCTCACCTGATATTCCCGTATTGTCGATCTCGTCTGTTTGTCCGGCTGCTCCAAAAGGGGGCGAATAGAACCATGCGTGATATCAGGTCGTACCATGCATACTACAAGGAAACACATTGGGATGATTTTGAACTTCTGAATTTACAAGGGAAAAAAATTGTTTAAGCTAAACTTAACCTATTTTTACATTAAGCAGATGCTAACCCCGGCAGGGCGCGTGCGCTAGGCGCGCGTTGTTCTCGTCATGGATGCAAAGAAATTCCACTTTCGACTAATAACCTTTCGCGGGCCACAATAAACGGCACCGCGATCCGCATACGGCTCGCACTGTTGGACAACCCTGCTTTATAACAGTAATCTGATGGACCGGAAACGAAAATATGTCTATCAATGTGATAAACAGATATTTTTATTAACATTCCTGCCTTACCGACTCCGTTCCGACGCGCCCACTCTGCCGCGCTGTGCTGGCTGATACGGCCACTCCCACACTGCCCCTTCCCCTCCTTTACCCATCCAGCTCGCACCGCTCCCCCACAATCCCCAATACGTCGATGCATGGGGGAATGCATGTTGGTGGCGGCGGAGGTGGAAGAACGAGCGGGTGTGGTGGTGGACACTGAGGTGGTGATGATGCGTGAAGGTGGTGATGATCGGTGTGTCGGCAATGGAGTGTAGGCAGAGAGTCGGGGATGGTGAGTTGAGTTGAAGGTGAAGCAAAAACAAATACTTTTGTTATACTGCGAATTTCTTAACTTTTCCCCTGACAGGAATCAGCTGTTAACGGTTTTATCCAATTAGGGGCTTGAACGTCACCATAGTGACGTCACTATCGCGAAATATAAGCCCCCGATTGGATGGCAGCGAAACAGCTGATTTCCGTTGGGGGCAAAGTTACGAACATCGCAGTATAAACCAAAAACTTCGCTCTTAACGTGCCCACATATATTTATCCCTTCATTAAACATTTCACCTTTTCAAAAATTACAATTCATCATTTGCTACTTCACTTTTACACAATTGTAAAGTAAAATAAGTTGAAAATGTACTTAGGAAAGTAAGAAAGCCATTTTTAAGTTTTCTTTTAAAAATAATTTTCAAGAAAACACTATTTAGATTAATTAAATTTGGATTATTATTAAACATACTCTCAAAGGTGCCTACACTTGCTTTGTCAAAGAAAAGCCACAATCCTCTCCTTCGCGTTTCCGTCTTTCCCAGAAAACACATCTCATATAATACGAGTTTGGAAAGCAGCACCCAGCTCAAAATTGGCACCCTCCACGGAACAGGCCGCATATTCTTTCAGAAGGTTGAGGACGGCGTCGGGCTCGCGAGCCACGCCGGGGGCGGCGAGGGCGGACGGGACAGCCCGAGGGTGGACGCGGGAGCGGGGGCGGGGGCGGGGGCGGGGGCGAGGGCAGATGGGCGGGGGCGGGGGCGGTCTCTGGCGCCGCTGTCAGTGCTTGTCGAAGTCTGCCCGTCGAGCCCATGAATAATGTATGCAGAAACAAAGAAGAGGCGATGGCAGCGCGGGATTTCCGCGCCGCGAGGAGGCTTGTCAGCGCCCCCGCCCCCACCGCCATGTTTCGCCTCGTGCGCTGTCTCTAGGATGCGCCTGTGTTCGCTCTGCCTCACTAGCAGGGGTCGCTGACTGTTGGCGGTATGCAATCGCAATACGTAATTCCTCACGATGATTCGAAAGGAAGGGCTACATACAGTACATTCTCCACCAAAAGACATCATGGGGTAGACAGATAAAGAGAGTTATGTAGCTTAGCAAGTCGTATTTGCTGACGCAGAATATTATGTGTCATTTTTCGAGAAATATGTTATCCTGCGGTTAAGTCACAATTTGAAGTACGGGTATCAGAGTAAAGAAATCTACATTTACGCTATAACGTGGTGAAGCTTTACTATCGTGACGCGCGAAGCCATTTTGTATTTTTTCAGCACTTGCGCAAGGAAGTTAGTACTTACCTTCACTGTTTATTGATTGAATTCTTTTTCTTTGGGATTTGCGTTCGGCAAAATGTATTTTGTCGTATTTGTACCGCAATGAAGTTATGGTCATATGAAACAACTGGGTACCAAAGTAAATAAAACACTGGGTCAACAGCAATCAACGTTGAAACGTATGTCGCATATTGAAAATTATCCCAATAGGATAGACTTAAAAGTTTCATTCAAATCATTCTAAAAAATAACATTCGAACTCGTGCAAGAGTCTTTGGCGCACGCATGCCAAAATTCCGGTATTTGCTCCTGTAGTCTCCTCGTCCTTCGGTATTGTCATTCGTAGTACGCCAAACACTTTCTGTACTAATTACGTTATTACTTGTGTTTAGCACCTGCATTTTAAAATTTTATTATTCTTATATTTGTCTTAGACAACTGGCATCAGTATATTGCTTAATCAGATATGTATTCTATTCAACTTAAATTACGATACTTTTTTTACTGAGTGATCTTTATGTAGTGAATCCTCACACGTAATATATTTGTTCTGTGGAGTTTTTTAACAAGTCTTGCAAAAGATGAATGCCTATGAATAGTTGTTATTTTTTATTGCAATTACATTTATGGTCACAAATTGAAATATAATTCAAGTAGAATCACCTTTAAAAACATATGTATCCATATATTAATAGTTCACAAAACTCTTGTTTTCTTTTACTCAATTTTCAAAGCTACTGCACTGCAAATAAATATGTTTATCAATATAAAAAATCTTCATAATTGAACTTTTGATTGCTGGTGAAAAATCCACTAATTTTGGCTCATTTTATGAGCGAATATTAGTTATTTTCTGTATTTTATGCGTATTTATATTACGATTTACTAGAAATGGCAATTATTTTGAATGGTGCAAGTATTTAGAGCGATTTGTTCCATAAAATAATTTGCACAGATGTGTTTGTCTATCCTGTTGGCCCTATGCTATCATTTTTATTAGAAGTAGATGCATTTCAATAATAAACGAGGTCAAATATGAATGATTAGTAATATATAGAGTTAGAAAGTTCAATATGTTTAACATTATAATAAGCTGAAAAATTAATAACTGATACTTCCGTGATGGCGAGAGCAGATTTTGGCTGGACATTTCTTGAATTGCGGGACTGAACAACCACCAAATATAAATAAAAAATATTTTGCTTGTGAATAATTGTATACAGCAAAATAAAACATCGTCCATGCATTAGGTAGTTACAGAGGCAACTAGTAATATTTTATCAAATTTTCTCTTCAGTTACAAATACAGTAACTTTCAGCATCTCTATACTACGAGGAATACGAATACAGTCAGATTGGTACTCACCGATTTGTTACCAAGCTGCTTGACTTTGCAAGGCAGGTAGGCGTGTGTGCCCAGCTGCGTGGTGATGTTGGTGGAGGTGGTGGGGTCAAAGTAGGGCCCTGTGTATAGCCCGCTGAACCGCTTCACCCGCTGCGGCAGCGGGCTCAATGCCGCCACGCTCTCTGCTCCCAGGGCTGCCAACAAACAACAAAGCACTGGTCAACAAAACACTTTCAGATATAGCAAGACATGACATCACAATAGTTGAAGCCGTGTTGCCTCTGGGGAAAAGCCAATAGATATGAAATTCAGTAGTTTGCATCATTGGTTATTTAGGGGCAAGAAATAACAATGAAGACCATCAGAAAAAAAGGTTAACTCGGCTTTGAAAAGGTTTGCAATTCAACAAATGGACCTTTAAGTACTTGATAGAGGTAAGACTAATAACATTATTGCAAAGATATAAAATAATTCAAATCGCAAATTAAACGATGTCTAATACTAACTTTGTAAAGCAAGATTTTTGTTCTAAAACATAGTTGAAAAATTGCCAACTGTAGAGATTGAAATACTTGTTGGAAATGATCACAGGTAGCCGTTTTAGTAACTGCTCAGCCAGGTGGATCCAGCTGTGCACACGCGCGAGATCGACACGGTGCCTCATAAGGCAGGCAGTGGGCCAAAATGACATCAATATCTGGCATAATATACATACACATTCAACCGCCGTAAAAATACGGAAAAAAATTGTTGAGTTACTTTATATTTAAGGTAATTTTCCCCCTTAAATATTGAGCGATCTTCATCCAGGGTACCTTCCACCAGTCTCGGTAATACCGATTACTTCATGTCTGCATTATAATACAAACCGAACCATTTCGGTAGATTTGTGTCCCTCATGACCTCGGTCACGTAGTGCCGTCACTCTCCTCGATGAATGAATGACTGGCAGTTCAGATATGATGCGTGGTAATGTAACGTAACAACCATTCCTCAGCCACATGACACAAAAATGTTACGTAAGATATGCGGAACCATTTCTCTTCGTCTGGTTTCTGCTTTCACAGGCTACGATACCCAGAGTGGCCAAAGGAAAAATATGGAACACGCTTCAGTAACAATAGAACTCGACAGTTATGCTGCTGTTCGTTTCACATAAAATTTTCCTATGACCAATCTTAACTTTCAGCATGTTCTAATGAGACATGTGCAATGTCACTGACAATTGTATTTTTCTTTCACCCTCAGAAAGAAGTATACGACAGAAGTTCCCTAGCTACATTTTGTGTTCACTAGAGATTTTTTTGTACTATTTTTCAACGAAAGTTTGGGTGAAGTTTCTCCAGACGTGCAAATATTAGGATGAACCATACACATATACACACACACACTCACACACTTTCTCTCTCTCCCTCTCTCTCTCCCGCTCTCTCATACACACACACACATTTTACATTTACAGTTCACACGCGTTTACTTGCTTATTTGCATATTTTTGCATGCTTATTTTCATACTCATTGATTTGTCCGTTCTGCATGCTTATTTACCTACTCATTTACTTGCTTATTTATTACCGTGAAGCCCGTTTTTCGGGCCAGTGTGCAGCGGGGCCGCGCGCGGCGGGTGACGAACGGCTCCGCCCTGCGCCGCTTTATTTCGCCTATTTATCTCGCGCCCGCGTCGACGCGCGCACGGCGCCGGCGTCGCCGAGAGGGGCACCGGGCGCAGAGGGGGGGGCTCAGGAGCTTAGCACGGAAATCCCCCCTTCACCCCCTCGCCACCAGCATCTGCATTTCAAACATTCATCAAAACTTATGAATCACAAGTCGGCGAAAGGAACGCAGACGCGCGTGCGGCGGAGGTGGGACGAGGCAGGCGAAGGAGACAACAAAAGGCACGCACAAGAATGCACAGCACTTCAAAAGGTTCTTTTTTACTTATTCCTGCTTCGTAGCTTCATCAACTTTTTCTCTTCTTTTATAAACACATGTTACATTCATCTCGTTTCGTTGCTGGGGGTAATATAAAAGTTTCTTCGCCGTGGTCTTCGCTTATGTGTGTGCATGCGCATTTCGTTCTTTCTAGCGTCGCGGCCTCGTGTCCGCTCTGGGTTCAATTGAGGCGTTTCCAAAGAAGGCTAAAAAGAAAGAGAGCAAGAAAAGGTAGAGGAAAGAAAGGAAAGGAGGATGGGGTATCCGTCGCGATAAAATATATATAAAAGTATATCCCGGAGGGGCATAAAAGAGAGGAAGTCGTTAGGGAGTGGCGCACGGCAACCTGCCGTCCATCAAAGGGCGCCGCGTGCACGCGGCCACCTCCGCCGCCGCCGCCGCCACGACGCCCTCGGCGCCCTCGCGAGCCGGTCACGTGCCCTGTGCGGCGCCCCGAGGCGACCCCGCGGGAGGAGGACACGGCCCAATTGAGGCCGTGATGCGTGGAGGCGCTGGATGGCAGTGCAGAATTCTCGAAAACCGCGGTTTCCAACCCAGCTAGGTGTGGCGGTGGGTGGACGGCTAAGTGGCTAGGACGGCTGTGGCGGTGGCGGTAGTGGTAGCGATGGCAGTGGCGAGGGCTATGGCGGCTGTGGCTACAGTGGTGGTGGTTGTTGTGACGGTAACAATTTAGGGAGAGGTACTAGAGAAATATATCATTTATTTTGCTCCAGATTTGTGAGGGCGAATGCTGAATTAAGGGGACTGGAAACATGAGGTAAGAAGGCGTTGCGAGCAACTGCTGTGGGAAGTTGATGAAGAGGAAGAAGTGGAAGGGTGAAAGGGGCTGTTGAGGACAGACGCCTGCTCAAGTGCTTCTGGAAATTACACTACGCGTAAAGGATATGGAATATTTTGCAAAATAAAATATATACGAAAGTGTCAATTATATGATGTCAAGGATAAAATTTTACTTCTTAATTTTTAGCGGACAATTATATGCTTTAAATTACAACAAGACGAAATTAACAACCGAATCCATATTATTTTCTGTAGATTAAAACATTGAAATTTCGGAGTTTTGTTATGTAATATCTAAAATTATGTTTTCGTTTGCGTTAACATTCTTTCTCAGCATTTACCGAGCGAAGCGGCTCAGTGCGTAGCGCGCTGGATTCGCAATAGGGAGGTCCGGGTTCGATCCCCGGGCCGGCCATCCTGACCGGGGTTTTCGTGGTTTCCCTTTGTCATAAGGCGAATGCTAGGATGGTTCAAAAATTCCACGAACACCTCCCACCTACCGGCACCTACCATCATCCTAGTTCTATCACCCCTCATCACTGTATCACTTTAATAATAATAATAATAATAATAAGTATTGTAGACGCACTGACTCACCTTAGGTAGCTGGTTGCAACCTGGAGTAGATTTTGTATTCAGCCGATTCATAACATCTTTAGTCGTGATGTAGAGGAAATAATAATAATAATAATAAGTCATCTTGAATGATGTAAAGAAACGAAAGCGAAATTTGAGCATGGCTTGGATTGACAGTAAAAGGCCTTTGATAGAGCATCACACTAATGGATTTTGAAGACTCTGGAGATCTATCTATTTCACTCTAGACTTATTGAGTCTTGCAAGGCTAGTATGAAGTCGTGGAGTACCAGGTTACTAATACACAGCGGAAAGAAACCAGTAGAAACCAGAAGTATTCAGATTAACCAGGGTATTTTTCAAGGAGATTCGGTATCCCCTTTGCTGTTTTGCATTAGTTTGATCCCACTATCTAGACAGTTGTCGCACACTGGCGTTGATTACATGTTTCATAGTGACGAAAGAGCAGTATCACATTTGTTTTACGTGGATGCTCTTAAAGTGTTTGCTAAGAATGAAGTGAATCTCTCCCAAATGCTGTCTGTCGTGAATTCTTTAGCAATGAAATCCGCATGAAGTTTGGTCTTGACAAGCGTGCAAAAATCAATAAATCAATTTAAAAAGAGACAACTGACAAAGTCAGAGAGCAATGAAGTTGATATGCACACTGTGATTCAAGATCTTGAGCCAGGTAAAACTTGCAAATATCTTGGCCTTGAAGAATGTGAGAACATTTCGAACGACATAGTGAAAGAGAGAATTGGCAGGGAGTATTATAGAAGAGTGAGATTGTTCCCCGCAGTCCGCTCTGAAATCCAGGAATAAAATAGCATCAATAGGTAGTTTGGCAGTGCGTGTAGTCGATTAGTTTCGGTCTAGTGGACTGCAGTGAGCATGAAATTCAAATCATGGATCGAAAAAACAGAAAACTGCTTACAATGCATCATGTTGCCCACTCTCGAGATGATGTACATAGACTTTATTGTGTCACATAAGGAAGGAATTTATGTGTCACGTAAGGAAGGAGGAAGAGGCCTCGGACAAATTGAGGACTTCTGGCACAATGCAATTGGCGGAATGGAAAAGTATGTAGTCAGCCATTAAGATTACCCTCTAATGAGGCAGGTCATGAAATCTGACAGAAGAATGGGAAATAGGCATTGTTAGTTTAGCAAGAAACATGACACAGAAGCAGTAGTAAGAAGCACAGACACTGAAACACTAATGCTACTAAACATGAAATGTGAGACACAAAAAATGTTAAAGAATTCGTGGAGAGACAAACCACAGTGGTGGAACGACAGTGGTGGTCAACTGGTGGTGTGGTGGAAGGGGAGGGGGAAGGGGGAGGGGGAAGGGGGAGGGGGAAGGAGGGGGAGTCGGGGAGGGTGGCCGCGAGGGGCGCTCGCAGCGGTCGAGGGGGCGGAAACGGCTGCTGCTCTTGCGGCTAGGTTTGCGAATGGGAGGGGCGGCGGAGGAGGGGATCATTTAAGAGGCCGTATAGATGTACTGGGAAGAGGGAGATATTCGATAAGAAATACTAATCGAAATTTGTTTCGCCTTCACAAACTCTCTATAATTTGTAATTAAATGACTAACTAAATAGTCTTACATCGTTTTCCACCTACATGAGTAGTACCTTTTAAACAACTGAAACAAATAATTAATTGTAAATTTTCCATTCTACGTCTAGGCTAGAATACGTTAGGCTAGACTTGCGGATGGAAAAACAGGAGGTGGGGAGAATGTTTTTTCTAGGTGAATATTTGCTTATAAAGTATTTAAATAAATTATTAATTGCGTAAAATTCTGCACCGTGTCTAGACTAGGATTTGGGGTGAAAGGGGAAGAGATGAAACTCATTTAGGAGGTCGGGGAGATAGGTACACTGGGAGTGGGAAATCCTTCAAAAACCATGCAGGACAACATGTTTCACCAGCATACACTCTCTGTCGTCGTACGTGATTATGATGATCAAAATTTCCCCCTTAGATGAGTAATTACATCTAAAACATTTAAATAAATTGTTACTTGTTCTGTACTACGTCAAGGCTACTCTTGTGGTAAGCAAGGATAAGGTAGGCTTCCCGCCGAACTTGTTCAGTGCCGCTCTCTTCAGGAAGGCAAGAGGAATTCAATTAACAGTTATTTCTTGAGAAAAAAAAAACAAAAAACAACAGTAGCTCATTACTGATGTCAGCATGTGAATCAAAAACTGTTTCATCAACGTGTTATTTACAAGGTGTAGATGAATAATCTATGCCAGTGAAACAAATTATTGGTTATTTTCTATCGGTTGTTGGTTAATTTACTTATTTAATTTATTTACTTGGTATTAATGTATTAAAAATATATTTCTTTCAATGAGTACGATAAACGCAAAAGTAAATGAATTTGTGTGATTGAAAAGTATACATTACGCATATCCTCCCATATTTTTGTGCTATGTGTTTATAACGTTCGGACTGATAAAATCTTAAGATTATAAGTATTTTCCTTCCGTGGTAGTAGTAATCTGCATTGGAATTCATTGTTCCACTCTGATTGTAATTTCCATAATTTAGTCTGGAAAGTTGATCCCAACACATAGTCGAAGCCCAAAAGGGGACTCAAGTGCCCTTGTGGAATTGCTGCGCAATTGCTTGAAAAATATAAGAAATCAATTCGTAATGAGTTCCAAGAAAACAGTGTAAGCATTGTGTAGGTTAAACTGAAGGGAAACAATGAACATGTACTACATAAATAACACAATGTGAATGTACTGATTCGGTTTTGTTACATTATTCTTAATTTTTTTTCCTGATTCCATTCATTTGATTTCTCTGTATTTATACCACGAAACTATTTATAATGTTAATTGAAGCTTTATTAAAAGAATACACTATCTGGAAATGAAAAGAAATGCCTTCCTTTAAGATAAGAGAATCTTCATGATTTTACCGTACAAGTAACGAAATCAAAATTGAGGCACTACAATTAATGTTAATGGCGTACCTTAACATTATAATATAAACCTTAAAATAGTTGTAAATTTGAGAAGGCACGTGTTTTGATAAAGTAGAGATTTTGGATCCAAAGGTATGAATATTACAAAAATAATAAAATTAATGCATTAAATGCAATATCTTTCGCAACAGGTGTAAAACACCCAGAATTTTGTATTAATCTCTCTTTCACAACAAATGAACCTAGGAACTGATTTAACTGCAAAAGTAGTTTCAAAGAGCGCTATGGCGCGCTCAGATCGCTAGGGTGGGATGAGGACGGAGAATTGGCAAGCAGCTGGGTGAGGACGACGAGAGTGAGGATGAGAACGAGGGTGAGGCGTGGACGAGGAAAGGGCGGAGAAGAGCGGGGAGAGATGGAAAGGGGCGAGAGCGGGCGCGGGCGGGGCGAGGATGAGGCGAGGGCGGGGATAGAGTGGAGCGAGGACGTGGAGAAGGTGGGCGTGGTGGGGGCGGGGCGCGGCGGGGTGAGGGCGGGGTGAAAGAGTACCGGGTGGGGCGAGGGCGAGACGAGGGCGAGGCGAGGGCGGACTGAGGGAGTGGGCTGGTTGAAGGGGCTGGCTGAGGGGGCGGGCGAGTGCGGGGCGAGGACGGGGGAATACAGGGACATACCTGTGCGAGAGCAGGGAGCGGGCGAGGACAACGGTGAGGACGAAGGCGAGGACGAGTGTGGGGGAACGACAGAGTGCGGACGAGAGGACGATGCAGACCCGATAGGTGGCGACGCCTTTAAGGCGACCGCTATCGATTTCTGCGCGATGTAATTAACTTTTTAAGCCGCCACGGCCGTATCGAACGCCTCACAGTTTACAAAGCGAGGGCTTAATTGGATTTACCTAACTTTTATTAGACGCGCGCGAGGACGCGCTGCAAAGGGCAGGAGGGAGGGCGGGAGGCGAGGACGCGTTGGCCGAGGGTGGGGGTGAGAACGGGGGCCCGAAACAGGCGGAAAAAGTGCATAGATTGCGATGGGAGACGGGATATAGGGATTCGGAGTCCGAGAATTTGAGCTGAACAGTAGTTGTGGAAAAGCGCATTGATCAATAACAGGGCCGAGCCAAAGGAGAAAGGTGGTTAGAAAACAGGAAAGAACAGCAGGGATTCTGTTGCGATGCTAAATTGTGTATGCCTGTAGGCTGATGTAAGAATGAAAAATAGGTCTGACGATAGGAGTCAGAAGAATTTGTAAGATTGTGATAAAAGGAGCACGAAAAGAAAGTGAGATTGTTCAGGATCCTCGAGATAATGGCGCATGTGTAATATTTTACCATTTGAATGCGGATTGATGATTAAAAGATTAAGTGTGATATTATTAATAATAAATTGTTTATTTATCTGCGGTTGATATTTTAATACAGCTACAAATAATTACAAAAAGTGTAAAACAATGTTTGATCCGATAGTTATGGCTAGGGTTTCTCATTGGCAATTTTTAAATAATTTATTATAGGTAGTATTTACGTTTTTATTTTAGACTTTGTAAACATCTAAGGTCATTAGCGACCACATGATTTACACCAAAGATATTTTTCATAAATTAAAACAGAAATATTAAGTACAATAAATTTTTATAATAATTCATATAATTTTATCAAAACCAGCAATATTAAGTTAATTTAACATTGACTTGCAACCTTCAATTGACTTAAATATTTCATTTGTATCGTTTTTGATGTCAAGAGAGTATCTAGATTTTGGAGGTATAAACATCCAAGGATTATGTAAGCTGTGAATAACTTTCCTTCACATTTGGGACTAATATAACATGTTGTTATGGTATAAAATAATTTGTGCTTTCGTAATTTTTATGAAATTCATTATCAAAACTTAATAAGTATTAATTACATCTATTGTCAAATTAGAATTAATTAAAAATTATTTTAATGAAGTAGCATTTAAGCAAGTAACTTAGATGGTTTTGTGAGTGAAATGAACTGAATTGATTTTTAAATTATTCATATAAATGAGTTAATTAGGTTACCTTGAAAATAGGCGTCGTGCCTCCATCCGAGAAAGATCAGTAGGATGATTTTGAAAATGAAATTAGCAGTAATGCAATTGGCTTACTTTTGATAGTTCTTGACCTGTTTTGAGATTCTCTTGAACAACATTCCGAACTATTTTTTAAAAATATTTTTGCTTCAATCATTTACCAGTTTCTCGTTCGGCTATTAAGACTTTCAACGATGTGAATGCAATTGTCACAACTTAATTTGGAGGTCTAGGAAACCACAACCGTCTGATTCCTCACCATTTTTAATTAAATATTATAAATTTGATCACAATTAAATTTGGTAAAGAATTTATCATATTAATCAATGGTTTTAATTCTTGGTTAAATTTTTCAAATATTGAAGGTGTGCAAAATTTATCTTTTAGAATATTTTTAAGCCGATTAGTGAGCACGAAACTACGGCCGAAATTCAACTTTCGAATTAAAATAAATTAATGAAGAGGAGTCATTAAAATACAATCAAGACTTTAATTAGATAACATACGTATCATTTTATTTTTTAAGTTTGGTACAAACGAAGAGGATTAAAGTGTCATCCTGAGACATTTATTCCTCTGAGTAATTTCTCTTTTCATGAAGCTGCAACTTTAATCCATATTGGACAGGCATATTAAAGGTTATAAAATTACAGAAATGGAAAACACAAATTAAATTAAATTTTTAATTGAGAGGTCCTACTTATGAAGGTGCATAATTTTATAATATTCCATTACGCCTGATTAATCATCCGCAAAATGGGAGGTTTCAACTTTAATCTTTTAACAAACACCTAAATAATTAATCGGTCCATTAGTTCATACATTGAAGATAATTTATAAATTTACGATAAATATTAGATCTTCGAAGTTTGTATATTTTAGTTTGCTTTTACTGGGATTTAATTTTAGTTTCCTGTAACCGATAAACGTTTACCTTTACTTAAGGTGCGAAGAGATTACCTAAAAAACATTTCAAACACTTTAAAATCAACTGTATGCATTTTAAATAAAATTGGATCATGAAAAATGTAAATATAACCTTTTTATTATATAATATCACGTCAGCTGCACAATACTTCTGGAGCCCTCCTCCTCAAAGAAATATCCAGATTGCATCACTTGTATATTGTATCTTTTAATCAGTCACGATATTTCGTTCTTCCACTATATTTTAAAGTGTTTGAAATATTTTATTGGAAATCTCTTAATTTTTTAAGTTAAAAGTTATTGTTATTGGTTGATTTATAGATATTTAAATTGTATTCAACTGAGATATTGAAAATATTTTGTTTATAATTAGTAAAAATTATTTGCGATAATGTGCCATCGACTTTTTGGGGA
This sequence comes from Acheta domesticus, assembly GCA_031308135.1. Classification (NCBI taxonomy): domain Eukaryota; kingdom Metazoa; phylum Arthropoda; class Insecta; order Orthoptera; family Gryllidae; genus Acheta; species Acheta domesticus. The sequence goes on along the minus strand of JAHLJT010009436.1, from coordinate 83,594,363 downwards.
TATGAAGCTAAAAAGAGTCAATTTTGAGTGCACCTTTGCAATAAGGATAAAGAAAAACATAATATTTAATTAACTTAAATATGTAAATAGCTAAAAATGTATATCAACGGTCATTCAATAAATGAGAAAAAGATATATAATGAAGAAATATAAAGAATAAGATATATAATGAATTAGTTTATGTTTGCATTGTATACATTTAAAAAAATATTGAATACGCCTGTAACAAGTAATGTACTTCAGCTTCCGGGTCAATGACCCCCATCTCGATCAGGTTTTTGTCCAGTTTCTCTGATCCATTGAGCAAATGCTGAGATGGCCCCTTGTTTTGCTTCTGGACGTAAATGTAGCTTCACTGTGCGCACGTTTTGTTGAGCACTCCTTTTGCTTGTAGTTCATTTACAGTTAAAATTGATTTTCTATAACTCGGGAAAAAACATTTTTCAAATATCTTTATTTTTCTAAAATAATTATTTTCTAAATTCATTTTTTCGTTGTTTTTTTTCGTTTTTTTTTATTTTGTTTTTTAAATTTCTGGCCCTCAAGAAAATGTGCGCAGATAAATTTCTTTCCCCACACGTCATATACAGTTTTTACTGTTTTTTTTGACAAATAAATAAATAAATAAATAAATAAATAAGGAGATCTTAGTAGCAGGTGAATAAGTTGCTGAAAGTGCACTTGATTGAGCATGTAGAAGGATTGGTTAGTACAAAGATATATTTATGGACTTGTTTACTAACGGAAAAGAGATTCTTGTGAAAAATAGTGAAAAAATAGAAATTAGCGAAAGCTAGTTGTGAAAAAATATAGTTTTACATACAAGTAGATTAGTTACTTATAAATAAATTGATATAAAGGATCTAGTTTTGAAAATTTTGCAATATGTAATACTGAAGCAAGTGAAGGAAGCTTGGAATAATAGACAGAGACCACAGTAAAACGTACTAATAGAGAATGACTAACGTAAGAACGACATAAACAAAAGTCAAAGTTAGGTGTTTTGTGGTCATCCAATGTATGTAATAGCAGTGAAAGACGGAAAGTGTGTAGATTTGTTGTGTAGTGGTCTATATGGAGATATTGTGAAAAATATGAAACAACATTACATTTGAAAGACCGAGAGAGATGGCTCAGTGCATCAACTGATGTCACTGCAGTCCCTCTGACCGGGAGGTCTTAGGTTCGAGTACCGACGATGCGACGGCATGCTTTTCGACACTAGCTTGTCAGCTAGGTCGAATTCAGCGGCTGGCTGCTCTTATGGGTAGTTTTCCGTGGTTTCTTCGATCAACACCAGGCGAATGCCTGAGCAGTACCTTAACAAACGGGCCATGGCCGCGCGCGATCCCTCCTTCATCTTCCTTGTCCTATCCTCACCCCTTACACACACACACACACACACACACTAACATGCACTACACTACCACACATGCCGGGAGACTAGTCGGGAGCTTAGAGCTTGTCCCGACTTGGGCGGTGTTCTGCTGTTTCCCCTGTTTGAGGGGAAAACCCCGCCAGTCGACAGTATTGACTATCGAATTAATAACATTGAAATCTTTGTTAACGGAAAAGTAGTTGTGTTTATGGACAGTACATAACTATCCCGTATTTGGTCACCACTTAATTTATTGACTTTATTGTAAACTCGTACTACGGTAGAGATTTACGATTGATGTTACGTGAAGTGAGAACGAGTCATTGTATTACAAGATTTGAAGTCTTGATACAAGAGGGCCAAATTGAAGATTGTTTGAACGTGCTATAAGTACATGGGAATCTAGTTGTCGGTAATACCAGGGATTTAGGAAGATAAGTTGGAGTTAAGATTGTAACTTAACTGTTAGATAACTTAAGTTAGGTAAATAAAGCCAAGGTACTGTCCACGAGTATAAATTCTTCATGAAGATCATTTAATAATTACCTTCCACGAACATTGACGAATTTAAAGAAAACTTTCGTACAAAAGGGTTATTAAATTGTGACGAAACTTATAATTGGAAATTGTTAAATTTAGTGAGTGGAGCGTAGAAGAACCATTTTATCTTCGTTTCTTTGAGTACTATTGGTTCAGTAGTTTATTATATTTATTTTGAACTCTCAATAAAAACATTCAATAAAATAACTTCTCAATAAAAACATTCATAAAAATTTGTGTTTTCAATCACAATTTTCTCTGTTCAGTAATATGTCCGAGCAACGTCACTGATGTATATCTTAACCTCACTATTTATCGTTTCCTTTCAGTTTAGACTTCATAGTCATTCAGTAGATATTTCAATTCTTTATTGAGAGTCTAACTAGAAAAATAATATTTCAATTGAAATTTCAAACATGAACTAGTAGTTTATTGAAAAAATTATATAGCGGGGAAAGTGAGAATAATACTAGGATTTTTCGGACTCTAATATCAGTCAGAAATATATTCCTTATCCTCATTGGGATAAACAACTAAATAATTTCAAACACTCATTCGAGCTACTGATTAAACAGAAGTGGAAAAATTGACCAACTGATACGTCAATGCCCATTTTAATATGATTCTGTATCTGAGCGAATGTAATGTTCTCTGAAAGAGCGAATGCGTTAGTGGTAAGGTGAGAAAATCCTGATGATAGCACTATAAGGATAATGATAGAAAAATAACACTGAAAGAGGCAGGGAAACCAGAAAAATTCTTTAAAAAATTACTGCAATTTCTCTATGTTGACCTCAAATTTCAAATGAAATTGTCGGAATTTGAACCGCGGTATATCCCATATCGGAAATGTGAGGCTCTGTGATCTGTGCTGCTGGCCATCGAACTTCCAGCGCGACGCGAACGTTCTTGCAAGAACATCTTCACTTTACCCAGTGCGCGTAAGAATCGTGGCCTCAGCCACCGGGTCGCGGCGTCACTACACGAGTACTTTTAACGCGCCCCCGCCAGAAGTTGCGTGCGCGGCTGACAGGTGCGTGTGATGGAAAGGCGCCAACGACGCGACCCCGCCCCCTCTTTACGACCCCTCTCCGCCCGCCCCTCCGCGCCGCTCCCGCGAGGTATACGGCGCCGGGCGTCTCGAGTTATTGCTCCTTCCGGAAGACCTCTTGGCGCCCACCTCCGCCGCCCTCGCCCCCGCCGCCCTCGCCACGACCTTCGCCCGCGCCGCGCTGCGCCGCGCCGGGCGCCGTCCGCCGCCGTCTACTCTCCGGCGCTCGTCCGTTGCGGGACCACCGCCGCCACCGCCGCGGTGTAACCTCCCTGGAACTTATTAGTACTCTAATTCTCCGGCCCAATCGTGACCCGGGCTCCTTTCGTCCCGAGCACGCATCGTTACAGGAAGTTGGACACTTAAGATTTCACGCCTGGCGCGGCGGCCTGGAGGCGATGAAATTTACATGAGGGCTGGATTGCCCCGCGGCGACGGAGAGGGGGAGAGAGGGAGGAGGAGGGTGAAGAGGCTGTGCTCGGGTAAGAGGGGTCGGGTTAGTCAGGTGGCATCGAGTGTACAGGCGAGCACGGGGGGCACGGTGGGAAGGTGGGCGTGACATGAGGCGCCCGGGGGTGCGAGCGAGCGACGCGTGAAGAGTGCGGGGGCGGCGGGGGTGACGCGAGGGTGACGTCGGGAGGGAGCGTGAGACAAGGGCTGAGACACGCCCCAGCATTCCTCCTCGCGACGCCCGCCGGATACGTTCCCATAAACACGCCCGTTGCGGAAATTTCGGCTCGTAGAGAAGGGATAACGTCGCAGCCGCTTGTCGCAAAACTGTCTCCCACCTGCACCTGCCCCGGCGGATTACGAATGGGTGATTTCAATAGGGGTTTATGTCGATCGTTACCAACCCAAATTACGTGGATCGTTGAGCTATCCGAAAACTTTGCATAGTTGGCGCTCGGTGCTCGCCTCCGGATCCATTTCGTACTTCAAGGCGTTGTTCGTATGTTCTGATTTACGTCCTTCAAAATCTTGATCTACGGCGGAAAGTTCCTTGAAGTGTTTCTTCACTAAAGACCACTCAAATACTTCCTTGGATGTTAGACCCCTGTTTATGCTGTCAATAAAAATCCTCTTGACTTTACAGACGGGGAGTTTCTTTGAAATGAGAACATAAATGTAGTAAGGGAATGTCTTGCTTGATATTTATTTTCTAGAATGCTGCACGTTAGGTCTAACATGAATGTAATAACGGACTTGAAATATTTTCTGCTAAGACGCCAGGAACTAACATGTTTGCGTGCAAAAGAATTTGCAGCTAAGTAAAGAAAGCTGTTTCATAAAGTCCATGCATGGCTTGTAACCATGCAATTAAACTCATACTAAGGAGAGCATTGGTTATCACCAGAGTTTTATAATCTTTGGTTTATTGCAGAGGAAAACACTCAGGATAAAATTCACAGAAATCATAAAATCAATAGTTGTAAATATAATCATTGAATAAGATAATTATTGCACAACACTATAAAAGTAATTTCTAAATTGTAGTAAAATGAAAACAAAAATGAAAACAATTTTTTAGTAAACATTTAATACTTTTTTCTAGTATAAAAAAAATTAAAATAACGCCTTAAGTCACATGGTCCCGACAACCTACACTTACATTGTAGTTCTGGACTATTTCACATATCATTACAAAATATCAGTAATTACGTAGTCTGTTATCGTATTTATACGAGTAGTGGACAAATGAGTAATATGAGTAATTCACAAATAATGCTGCTAAAGTAGTGGTAATAGTTTGTTTGCTTCTGATAAAATGTACCCAACGATAGGATATTTACTGAAAGACGTTTTGCGGTTGTGTTATAAAAAAGAATCATATTTTTCTTTCTAGAAAAAAATTCTCCGAGTTTCTCTGCACCTATTTATGTAGCGCGAGACCAGGGTTGACGACCTGCGCACGACGGTAAGCACGCGCCACTAATTCATGAGCGGAGAGAACAAATAACAGAAATTCCGCCGCTGCAGTAAACGCACGTAATTCCAGCTAAGCATCTAGCAAGGTGAAACAGTCTACCGAGGACTTGCAGGGTATTTGCTCAACGGGAGTTCCCCGGGGTTTCGCGCACTATCCGCCGACAGCGCTGCAACGGGACTTCCCTCGGGCTGGGAAGCGTAGGCAGCGCTCCCGCTCCCCTCGGCCGCTAGGCGAACTACGAGCGACGCGTGCAACCACATAGTGCACGCGAGGCGGCGCGGAGTGCAGTGGAGGGGAGCAAACCCTCCCCACGCCCCTAATGCGCCAGAGAAGTTGTATTTAGCCCTCCGCCGTCCTCTGGTTTTACTACCAAGTTTTTGTGTTCTATAAATCTTAATAACCTGCTATCTCGACTTACAAACCAACACGAACTATGAAGAAAATTTATTAGAAAAGAAATATGAGACGGTAATTTGGAGGATGTAAATAATGTTTGCGTTTAGATATATGAGAAACATTGATTAGAACTTACAATAAAAATGAATTACCTTGAGAAGACGAAAATTTATTGTCACTAAATTGTTACTGAAGCAATGGATTTTGTAAATATAACTTTTATATTTCATGATTTTCTCTAAATTATTACATTTTACACATTAAACTAATTATTTTTACACTAACTAATACAAAGAATCCAAGTATAATGGTTGTAGTAATATACAGGAAAGTGGGTTAAATTGAATGGTTACTGTGACCAAAGGGAAAAGTAGACATCAATATATAACTCTAATGCCACATGATCGTATCATCTCCAAATGAGATGCACCCACAACAATTTGCATAATTTGGATTCCTTTTGAAATTTTTAATACCTTAAGATTCAGAGTCATATCCCTGGGTATGCTAAGTATTACAACAATATTTCTTAGAAGGTTCCTGTCTCAGCAATTGTTTAACTGTTCCTCTCCTCTATTCATCACATCTTTTCTGTGTTTTGGATGCAAGACTATTATTATTTTAAACATCATCAATTAACGATACTAAATATTTACAATAATGCAACTGAAGATATTATAACGTAAAAAAAACATTCCATAGCTACGATAAGTTCATTTTCAATCAAGGCAATGTGTCAAGGTTTGTCAAGTCTTTTCACAACTTCCGCAGCTCCCCAATTTGCTTCGGAGAGCAGTCCTGAGAAGAAGTTTTTACTCCTCCGCGCCAACGCATGCAGCGCACGCGTGCGCCAACGCGTGCAAACGCCCTCGTATGCAGACACGGCCCCGCCCCCTACCGCGTCGCCCCGCCCCCCTGCAAAGCTCCGCTCCCCGCCGCCGCCGCCCCCGCCTCTACGCCACCTCCAGCCCCCCCTCGCCGCCTACTAGTTCCCTACCACGTTACTGCCCCCGTCCCGTCCACCCCGCCTGCTCTGCCCCAACAACGCCATCGCCCATCACCGTCCCGCCCTTACCACGCTATCTCCCTGCCCCACCCCGCCCTATGCCACGGCCTCGCTCTGCCCCGCCACGGCCCCGCGGCACCCGCCCTGCCCCACGCCAACTCCCCACCCACTGCTCTCCACCCCGCCCTGCTCGCCCCCACCCCCACCCGCCCTATGCCACGCCCTCGCTCTGCCCCGCCACCGCCCCGCGGCACCCGCCCTGCCCCACGCCAACTCCCCACCCACTGCTCTCCACCCCGCCCTGCTCGCCCCCACCCCCACCCGCCCTATGCCACGCCCTCGCTCTGCCCCGCCACCGCCCCGCGGCACCCGCCCTGCCCCATGTCAACTCCCCACCCACTGCTGTCCACCCCGCCCTGCTCGCCCCCCCCCACCCCCACCCGCCCTATGCCACGGCCCCGAAGAGAGTCAAGGCGTCTCTTCCACGCGCCGAGAGCTCCTCACCTGGCCTCGGGAAATGAAATATTCGTGCGCGAAGAGGCTGCAGCGGCGAGGCAATACGTTTCGCTCCTCCCCACTTCCCCTGTCTTAGTCTCCACCAAGGCGGACGCTTCCCTCGCTCACACAGCTGCTATCACCCTCCGAAGCATCCACCTCTAACGCTGCTCTTCACCCATTATCTGGCTCCACCAGTATCGAGGATCGCTCATCTATCATTACTCTTTGCACATGAATCCCCATTACCACTTTTACTTCTATTTCTACTTCCGTGTGCCTCTCAAACGTACTAAACAGAATCTCCTTGACTGCACTAATTTCGATTCCTTCACACCTCAGCCGCTGAATCCCGTGCATATCATCTACATCTATCGTAATCTCTGCCTCCATCACCGTCTTCTCCAGCGCTCTTCCCTCTGAGGACGCCTTAAACATCGCTATCACTAACAATGGCTCCTCCATTGGAATCTCCTACGCTATGTATAATCCCATGAACCTTTCAACCACAAACTCAATCACACCACCTCTACCAATGATACCGCTTATAGGTATAAGCGTATCAGCTACATCCTCATTAACCTCGAAGAACCAATGATCATACTTTTTCACTCTGCAGTTCACAATTCGTATTTAACAATGATACCTCGAAGAGGTATTTATTCAATGGCATAAAACTCATTGCCGAAACGAACCATTCATCGCATGTTTTTCTCACCTCATTACAGACTGCATTACAGTCACAATTGTCCATTATCCCTACACTACCGTTATGACAACCCTTATCTTATTTCTCTCACCCACAAAAATCTTTATCTTGACTTTTCGTTCATTTCTGCCCAGCTACTCGCACTAAATTCTTTTTGAGTATTCTGCTGTATCCACTTGCATCTACAGCTCCCCAGTACATCTTCCTCTTACTCGGTTCTTCGCTTCAGTGGTCTGGGCTTTGCAACAACCAACGCGTGTCTTCTCCGCCGCCGCTGCTCCGCGCAGCCTCTCGTGGGCGAGAAAGAAAGCTAGAAGAAGGAGCTCGGGGTGCGGCGCGGAGACTGGATTAAGGCCACAGAGAACACGTGCTGCCCCACCCACCTTCCTGCGCCGCCCCTCGTTCTCCTTTTACGAAGTTTAGAAAGATTTTACCTGGCGGTCTGCGGGGAGCGGGGGCCGACTTCAGAGAGCTGAGATGGAATAAACAACCGTGGAACGGGGAGGGCTGGGGAGGGCGCGACGGGGCGCGACGGAGTGCAGCAGGGGCGAAGGCGCGAGAGCCGCTGCGGTGCGGGCGAGAGAGCGTAAGAGGATGCGGGCGTATGGAGGGAGTGAGGGCGGCGGGGAGTTGTAACGGCTGCAGGGGAGAGAATACGCGCGGGTGCGGGGGCACGGAGAGGGCGGGATAGGGTGAAGGCGAGGGCAAGGGCGAGGGCAATGATGAGAACGAGGACGAGGGCGAGGGCAAGGGCGATGGTGAAAGTGAGAGTGAGGGTGAGGGCAAGGGAGAGGGCGAGGTGAGGGCGAAGGCGAGGGTGAGGGTGAGAACGATGGCAAGGGTGAAGGCGAGGGCAAGGGCGATGGCGATGGTGGGAGTGAGGGTGAGGGTGAGGGTGAGGGTAAGGGCGAGGGCGAGGGCGACGGCGAGGGCGAGGGTGAGGGTGAGGGTGAGAGCGAGGGAAAGGGCGAGGGTGAAAGAGAGGGTGAGGGCGAGGGAGAGGGTGAGAGCGAGGGCAAGAACAAGGGCAAGGGCAATACGAGGGCGAAGGCGAGGACCAGGGCGAAAACGAAGGTGAGAACGAGGGCGAGGGCGAGGAAAGGGTGGCGATGGTGAGAGAGTGGTTGGTGGCAGGGGCGGAGAGGAGGGTGGCAGTGAGGATGGGGGTGGGGGCGGGGGCGAGGCGCCGTTGAGATCAGAGGCGAGGATGACGGCGTGGGTGAGGCGGTGACGCGAAGAAAGAATTGTTGGCTCGTCGTTGGACCAGCGCGCTCTCCTCGTTGAATGCTATCAACCATTGCAGGCGATTTTGTATTCCAAGAATTGTGGGCGCCTCGGAGGCCCTCGCTTCGCCAGCGCTCGCTGACTCAAAGCGCGAATACTTCCTGCAGGAGGAATAAATCTCATCTTGAGTCGTCCTTATTCACCGTCAGAGGGAGGAGTAAGGGCCGAATGGAAACGTCTTGCATCGTCTTGGTCATGACCTTTTATCGTTTGAAAGCTGTATTTTTTGTATGATCCAGAATGGAAAAGTTATTATCAAAACTCATAAAGCACGTAGAAGCATTAAGCATTCAGTTATTAATTTTTTTGCAATGAACAAGCAATTTGCTTAATATTTAATATAATTTTTTAATAGGAGTCTGCGTTATCAACTGATGGTTTTAGAGCCAACGCATAGTATAATATCGTCTCCTGTATTATTTCAGTAGTATACCTTTGGGTTCCGGCTCTCACACGCAACCAATCTTTATAAATGAGGTTTCTAAAGAAAGAGAATTTCACGGAGACTTGACGAATTCCACTTTGACTTTAAAAATATGGATGATTTCTTTAAAAAAACGCATCTAAATATTCATGTAAAATGCAACCCGCATCACACGTCAACTTATATCGGCAAAAAACTCATAAACAAAGCATTTTAGAGCCTTAAAAAGTAAAATTTTGAGGCCAAAGGCCTCAAAGAAGCGTTTTTCACACCATATTCTGCAAGATGAGACATTCTCTGATCCATTCAATTAACTTTCGGTTCCACGTTTCAATACTATCAAGACCACCTCAATATTTCATCCTTTCCTGCTGATAGCAGTTTTTGTGGCGACACGCTTAGAAGGCTTAGATTCGACAATCTTTATTTACGCTTTCTGTTAACACCGTTGTTTGTGCAGTCTGACGAGGTTTATTTTCATAATCATTATTTTAAGATTTGCTCTCCAGCAACAACTAGAAGTATTATTATAGTTGCTTGATACCTATACCTATGAAGATTGTTTCTTATTCGTGTAGGAAACTATTCAATTAACATTTTTGATGGTCTATAAGTGCTGTGTACTTAATTGTGGAGGGAAGAGTGGTCAGGAAGGGTGGAAGGGTGTTCAGTGACGAGTGAAGACTGTGTTTGTGTTTTACCTGTACCAATATTTTCGTTATCATTCGATGAAATTTTCACGTCAACGGGTTCAGACACGTAGCTTTCTCAAAAGTAAAAAGCTAATATTTTTGTGACTATCACGAAAAACTAAAACCTAACGGACAAAGAATATTGAATAATTACTTCAAATGTCTTTAAGTAAGTGTTGGGAATTGTTCCAAGCAAATTTGTCATGATATTGAATAAATATTTTTTGTAAATTTCTTTTACACATTAATTGCATTGTATTTTGTTTTTATTTGTAATTATGTTAGTACATTGCAAGTTACCTTTATAGATTTTAAACAAATAAACACGTTTCGTTATCTACTTTCCCTTTTAGAATGAAAATAGAAGGATAGGGATGAGTGTGGGGTCTAACATGCGAGAGTTCTCGTTCTCGCACGGGTACGCAGAGGTAGTGGGGGAAAACTTGTTCTATGGCTCAACACAAAGAACAAACTTTTTAAAGTAGCTAAAGTAAAATAGCTTGAAATAAATGGAGAACAAAAATCAAAACGCGCTTGCCTACAATACTACGTGAATCAATTAAAAAACAACTAAATTTAAAATTATAGAAGAATAGTGCACGTCACCCGACAAATGCCAACGATCGCAGTCCAAACGCACGATTTAAATGTTGGCGGTATCTTGAAGTATGTACACCAACGCCCAGCTGCAAACTCATATTGTAAATAAAACACCGTTTGATATTAAACTCAAGGTGTCGGTTCGTTAAGATATTAAAAATGCAAACATCGTTTGAGCAACATTCCCATGTACCGAAGTGGGCTTACTAATGCCCACTAAATTGTTTCTAATGCTAACAAATGGTATTTAGTACTCAAAGGTGAAAACATTAGTTTGATTATTTTTTGGCTCGGAATTGCTTTTCTTGAGGTACGTAAGGACGCAGAAAATAATTCAATACTTTTTAGTATATAAATAATTTTTCAATTTTCTAACCCCAGCAAGCTCGCATCCTGACTCTCCAAACCCACTGGGTTCTTCATAGCAAATCAAGAAAAGTTAAATAATATTGCAATGAGTAGGTCTGTTCTTCCCCGATCCGGTATTTTCGCACTACTTTACTTGGCTTTCTCGAGTAAAAAACTTTTCTATTATTTGACTATCAAGGAAAGCGAAAAGCTAACTCTCAAGGAAAATTGAAATATTTCTTCAAATGTTTTTAAAGAAGTATGAATTGTTCCAAGAACATCTCTCTATAATGTTGAATAAACTTTCATTGAAAATTTGTTTCAAACATCAATTGCATTGTTATTTTGTTTGATATTCTGTAGGTATATTAGTAGTTTCTCTCCTTTATGAAAAGGATAGACAAATGGATAGGAAAAGGGTGGGATTTAACATGCGAGAGTTCTCGCACGGGTACGCTAGTATAAAAAAATATGTGACTCCCCGACGGTTCATGGCTTGCGAACCAGCTTTCCAACTCTCAACGTTGGATTTCCGAATGGGGCAAAAATTAAACTGCTCTTTTTTACTCTCATGCCCAAGTTTATATAACTAGTTGACAATGTGAAAGCTTCTCGCAGGTAAAGAATACCAAATAGATGGCGAAGGACGTTGCGATCTGTTTACCAAAGGCCTTCCGAATTTATGACAGTCATGCTGGGTGCCATGGCATGATCCTGTTCTGATGAGGTTGTACTGTTCGAGTAGATTTTACATATATTTGAGCACAATCTTTACACAATGCAAAACAGTAATGTGGTAGGCAAGGTATTTTAAATTTAGTTAGATTATTTACGATTGTAATATGTAATGTTTCCGTTCAGTTTCGAAACAAAATTGGAGATGCAAGTTTGAGAACAACATAGTACTTGAACTGCCCGCCTGAGAAGAATGTTGGCGCAGTCAAGGTAATATTCACCTGGTGAAAAGATATCGATGTCACACGTAATCCATTGACCAAGAAAAGAAAGAAATCACGTAGGTTTAGAGACAGCTTATGAAATTAGCCTTTTCATTAGTGGAAGTGTTCCTGAAGGCACAGAAGAGAGTTTATTTTACGCCTGTTCACCTTTTATTTAAAAAGCTCGCAGCTTGCGCCTTTTATTCAAGAAGAGAAACTTATAGAAAACTCGTGTACTAGAGGTTATTTCGTTATGACGTATAATGCATGGTTCGAAAACCAATAGATAAAGGAATTTAAACAGAGGAAAAGTGAGAGTAGTGTTTGTAGATGAATAGTACAATAACATGAGGCATTTATTCATTTCAGCTTTTGAGTTTTGATCTTTACTTCTATTTGACTTCTTGAATTTTACTATTTGGGTTGATGTTACTTTCGCTATTGTTATATAGACAATGTTTCTACTAAACTGCTTGAAGAGTGGTCTACGAGAATTTTAGGTTGACGCCTCAGATGTGGATGAACATACCGCAGTGAAGTGATGAGTGGCCAACCCCTACGACCATGACTCTCACCAACGGGTATTCTCCTGTACGAAGACAGAGGGCTCCAAAATATTTACCGTAACGGGCAAGAAACCAAATAAACTCTGACATTGTTACGAAAATTGAATAGCAGTCGACAGATTGCGTATTTGAAGTTTCAAAGTAGACACGGCTAATAGAATGGAAATAACGATAGTTGAGAGAAAGGGCTGAATTAATGAATGTAGAAAAGAATAGTATTTTGTAAAGTTCACAACAGTAATTACTCCCAATCTTTCCAGTTGTGTTATTATGGAGTAAGTTTGGAAATATATAGAATCAATGATAGAATATTTGTGATTTCATTCTGATAAAACGTGTACTTAATAAATTAAGAAAACAGATTTGTGTGTTAGAAAAATCTGCTGGGACGTGTAATAGTGATATTTGGATATTTGTAATTTTGTTAAGATTTCAAGTCCAAGCTAGTGAATTAAGAACAGATTCGTGATATAGAAAATATAGTGGAACTTGTAACGTTTATATTTGAATATTTAGACTTTTATTAAAACTTCATGCGTAACGAAGAGAATGAATTTAAACCTATAATGTATGTCACTGATGAATTAAGGGAAATATGTCTGGGGAGTATAATAAATTATGATTTGGGCTAGAGAATGATATAATTAATATACTTCATGCTTATTATATATGTGAATTTTGCTTGGTAACGGCAATCCACGAACATCTTAACGGGTGAAGTTTTTGTTGTTGGATATGTTGTTTCCTCAGGATTATATTTTGTACACAGTTGTTGATATTTTGTGTTGCGAAGGGTGTGTTGCGTGTATTATTCTTTTAATTTGACGAATAACTATGTTATTATCAAAGGAAGTTTGTCCTCGTATATTCGAATTTGTAGCCCGAGTCCCCAGCCTGAGTTTAATAACTTTCAGTTTTAATCCTTCTACAATAGTTCTGACAAACCCAGAATTTTCTCCAAATTTCCTAATAATTATTTAAGGAAGTATGTAAGTACTTATGGCGCCGCCCAATTAAGATAATTTTTTGTTGAGTGTAGAAAAGCATTTGTTCAAAAATCAACTTTATCTTAGAAATAAACATATTGGTAACCTAAAATAAACATATTGGTAACGCTTATTCTATTTATTTCAGATGTTTTTTGGTCTGTTTCAAGTACATATAACTAAAAAACATGCTTCTCCTTTATCTTTCTTCACCATTTCAACATATTTGTTAGTAAATTTTTTTATTTTAAAATATTTATTATTCATAAAAAATGTTTACTTTGTGTCTGTTGGGATGTAGCTCGAGAGATTTGAAGGTGTCGAGTAGTAGCAAGGACGTAAAATAACAGGAATAGACATCAATAGGAAGGGTGGAGGTGATAGGGGCGTTAGCTGGTAGGGACAGGGTCGAAAAATGAGACGGTAGTTTGGCTGCGAGCACTCTCTGATGGGTGTGATGGAAGTGATGAGTGATGGTAATGGTGGTGGGGAGTACTTATAAGTTGTTGGAATAGAAAATTATGGCATGGGGCGGTGGCAAGACCGGCGAGAGGGGTGGGGACCGGCGGTCAAGAACGGGTAGCAAGGCAGGGTCGGCGAGGAAGAGGCGGTGAGGCAGGTACGATGAGGAAGGGGTGGCGAGGTAGGAATGGCGAGAAAGGGGTGACGAAGCAGCGACGGTGAAGTAGAGGCAGTGAGACAGGGGCGTTAAGGAAGGGGTGGTGAGAAGAGGAGGTGGGGAAAGGGAGGTGGAGATGAGAGGAGAGGTGAGAAGGGGACGGTGAGAGGGGGCGTTGCAGATAAGATGGTGATGAGAGGGGTGACGAAGGAACAGTGACGAGGGTCTGTGACGATTGACGATGTCGAGGGGGCTGTGACGAAGGGGCGTTGACGAGTGGAAGCGACGGTAGAGAAAGCAACAGCAGCAGCGAAGAGAAGGGTGATAGCGGCAACGGCAGATTCGGGCGTCTGGGCGTGGCGGGAGGAGGCGGCGACGAGGGCGGCGGCGGCGTGGGACGGCGAGGCGACGGGGCGCCGTGGGCGGGCAGACGAGCGCGACGGCGCCTTCTACAACCGCTGTAAAATTACACGGCCCGTGTAAAAGTTAATGAAGATGGCTATCCGTGCGCTAACGCTTCGCCTGAGGAGCAGAAATTAAATCGTAACGGCGCCCTTCTCCGATATTTTACGCCTTCTCCTTCTCCTCCTCCTCTACTCTCGTCTCCTCGCGCCCCGGCACTCGACCACCGCAGACGCCCCGGCGCAGGCGATGCCTGGCGCGAAAGAAGCAGAGGTGATGAGTATGAGCGAGGGAGATAGAGACATCGTAAATTGATAAAGGAAGGTCAAAATTGACAGGAAATATCTGGAAAGGAGGCTGTAGGAGGATTGGCAGAAAAGCGAGAACAGAACAAAAGCTGGCGTCATTGGGGAATTCCATAATTAAGAAAGATGATAACGAATGGAAAATCGGCCGAGAAGGATTGTAAATGAATATGGGAAGACAAGAATGGTAAGAAAATTGGGTACGGGACGAAGATTAACACAAGGAAATGTGTGTGAGAGGGAGAAAGACAAAGTGAGATAAATGGAGTGAGAGAGAAAAGAGAGAGAGAGAGAGAGAGAGAGAGAGAGAGAGAGAGAGAGAGAGAAAAATTACGGTTTGACACAAGAAGGGAAAAAAGGAATAAGCGTTGAACGAGATATACGTTCAAGGATTGCAAAATGTGGGAGGAGAAATACAGGAGAAAGCAAAAGAGAGAAGCATGCGTGGGCGGTGGTGATACGGACATTACTGTAGGTCCTCTCAATTCCGCTCTAGTGACCGGAGCTCCGCGGGGAAGATACTTGCCTTGCCTCTCCCCACAACATGTAATGGTAGCACTAGACACGGAGCGCACCGTTCAGGAACAAGTACGTTTATTGTTAGTAGTAGGGGAAAGAGCTCGTAATACAAGGCTGTTTAGAGCGAACGCTTTTAGTAAGCACAGAAGAGACCATTGTCATCAAACTAAGGATTCCATATCAAAAACATCGAAAGAGGTTCCTGAACTTCCTTATGACACATCTGCTATGTGTCACACGGCTATTCTTTATAAAATTTCCTGATTTGCAATTTAATCTAACTGAATAAACGTGTGTGTGTGTGTGTTTTGTAATCAATTATATTCGTTTTTGTAATATTATCTGTGAATTACTTTCATTACAATTATCAGGCAAACACGACGCTTATGCGACATTTTTACTATATATTTCTTCAGTGGAAGAATAAGATCTAATAAGAAATCTATCTAATATAAAGGGGCGTTTGGATCTACATCTTGTGTTATTTACCAACGTACAACCGAAAGTTGAATGTAAGAGAAATTTCATTAAATTATTTGCTCCAGAAACTTTTCTTTTTCGTGTTTTACATATCTTGGAATCAGAGAATACATTAGGTCAAACAGAATTGTTTTGGCAAGGTGACAAAATGTGAAAAATCTATACGTCTAAAGATTTTATCGAGAGTGGATATTGTACAATGATAATGAAAAATATTTTGACGTAAGTAACAAATTTGGCAACACTCGATTTGTGTGAGCCATTTGGGCAAGTAAAAATTCATTCACATATCGTTAAGATCGCTTCAGTATAAACAACAAATATTATCACATCATTCTGTGTAATTTGTATTATCAGATTCAAACTATTGTTACGTGCAGCAGCTTTTTAAATAATCCAAGTACCTACAAAACCAGGCAAATGGACGTAAGTACTTCCACGCAGTGGGAAAAAGTCACAACACGGGTAGTAGAGATAGCATCGATGCCGTGAGGAAACTCGACGCCAGCTGCATCTGAAACAGTTGCACGTCGCACGCAGGTGCAGTGCACCGCGAAGTCGGGGAATCACTGGAGACCGGCGCCCCGGCGGTCGGGGACGCCAGCGCTGCGCCACCAAGTTCCTAGGAACATGGGCCGGAGAAAGTGCGGCGAGGGGGCGGTGTCGTGGCCGGCCCCACGGGACGCAGTGCGCAGCGAAGTCGAAAACGGCAGTGGAGGGGATGGCCGCGGACAAAGGAGTGACAACATCCTCTGCAATACTACCAGTTAAGGTGGTTGACGCGAATGCATTCAAACAAGTCTGCTGCTGATGGTGATCATTAGATCGTGTGTGTGTAATGGTTGGCGTATCGGACAGTTGTACCTAAGTTCGCTAAACCCGATCGAAGCCGTGGATTTTAAAGGTCGAAAAAATCCGTCTTACAGGTTACTTGGGGGGGGGGAAATAACTCCATATTGTAAATTTACTACAAGTAAATATCTTCAAACCTAAAGAAGCCTTTAAGCTGTATTCAAATTGCCTATTTCATCAGTCCAATGAAGCCCTCTTTGCTGCTGGATGGCGAAAAGAGCATACGGAAATTTTAGTGGTCAGACGGAAAAGCAAGCTTGATGGCCTGAATGGAAAATAAGGCACCACTGAATTGAATTGAATTGAGTAGATGCAAATCTCTTGAAACGTGACTATTGATGGTTACAATAGGGGATACTGCTGATGATTATGATAAATGTAAATACTCTGACATCCAAACAAATTGGTGACTATTAACTGTGACGGGGAATATATTGGAAAGCTAAATGACGATAGAACTAGTTATTGGAGAGACCGGAGTAACAAACTATGAGCAGCCAAGTTACTTTGATCGGGGAGCGGAGAAATTTAGGCAAGAAGGCTTTGAACCCTAAGGGAGTTTGAAGCAAAGATGCAAACGGCAGGGAGAGAAGTACCACTGACAATGGCACGACGGCGTGCCCTGCTATGATGATGGTGTTTGATTTCATTAATGTAAAATATTATTAATTAATAACGACGTTAGAGATGAAGGACCCGAAGACCATAATAGAAATCTTCGTCAAATATCTCCGTCAGGTGTAAGAAAAGGAGGGAAAATGTGTGAAGATGGCTTGTTTTCTGTATAGATGGTGGTCCGCGACGAAGACGAACGTATCATTGGTTGATGTCCGCGGACAAGGGAGAGGCGAGATCTCCAATTGTGATGGTGAAAGTTATAAAAGCCATTGCATCTATATAGTGTGTTGATGATTAGTAATGGTGATAAACTTGCAAGCAAAGAAAAGCGTATGCTGGTGACAGAGACGGGAAGATATCAAGGCCGGATTATTGCCTTAAGGAGCTCTAAACATGACCAAATCATGAAATTCTCTAATATTTTTTTAATATTGATGTGGAGTACTCAATATTAATGTGAAATTTTACTTCCCCTCGCAACTTTAAAATTTAATATTAACACCTTTTTAATAGTTATGAGAATTGTAATATAAAAAAATAATAGAGGCCTCTATCTGGCGGGGGCTCCAAGCAAGTGCTGAACCTACTTATGTATTAATCCATCCCTGGTCTCAACGTTAGTTTGACTGAGGTCACTGGTACCGGTGAAAGTGACTGTGGGTTGTGGTAATCCTAGTGGCAAAGAACAAAGAGAGCCGTTCGTCCAAATTGTTGGGAATAGGTGCCAACAAATGTACAGGAAAAAGACCGATCTGATCCATGGAGGGAAGTGCGAAGCAATGTCGAAACTGCAAGTGGACACGTCCGGGGGCAATGCAATGGAGACTTTACCTGCTGCTGCTGATTTGATTGTGACGGAGATGTGACTTTAGCTTGATTGGTGATGACGATGTCGTTGATTTTTGGCGGTGTTTTCTTTGATGGTGATTTTGGTTCTTTTTTTTCTGGAGAATGGAGATATGCTGTGGCTGAGGTGTAGAGCAGCTAGCTGATGCAGTTTAGCGCCTGAGCGTCGGAAACAAGCACACCATGCACTAAATATTTCCTGTTTATCCGTTTATCTCTAATATCATTTCAGTGTCCGCAGTTTCGTTATTTGAACTATTCTGATGGAACTTCCGATATAATCGATAGCCTAGAAGACTCCAACATCCCACGACACTTTTAATCACTTCATTTGCGACGAAATGTAGCTTTGCTGGATCCGGCAAGGAACAAATGTGTCCAGAATTATAATAAGAAGCTAACATCTCTCCAACAGGTATTTAGAAAATCCAAGAAGCACGAAAAGTGAAGTAACAATGAGCGTTTAGACAGTACCGGTCGGTGGCATATAAGAAACATCGTTACATGAGATTTGCCAATACAAATTTTTGAGCAAAAAGTGAACATCTTCGGCCCCCTATCTGCCATAGAAATGTTTAACATTTATTCTGTTTCATTGCATCAAAAGAAAATGATGGTACACGATCCGCCTCATTTGGGAATGTCTGAGAACGGTGGCAAGAGAGGGAGCGGCTGGGCTGTGTCTGCCGCCAGCCGTCACGCAAGTTGGAAATAATAATCCTGCGGCGGGCGGCAAGTTTCAGTGAAGCGCCGCCGCGAGCGCCGTTGTTGCAGCGGCGGCGGCGGCGGCGGGGTCCACATGTCACTTGCCGCCGCAGCGCCGGCAGTCAGTGGTGGTGGGGCTCGAGTCCGCGGCGGCGGCGGCGGAGAAGCAGCAGCGTTGGCAGTAGTTATGGTTGGTCGGAGTTAGGGATGAGATAGATCAGAGCGGTGATGGTGATTATTCCGGTGGCGGCGTTGTGTAGTGGCAGCGAACTCGTGACCCGAGTGTTAGCAGTTTGCAGCACTGAGAGACGGTAGAGATCATGGAATGGCAACAGTAACTTACAATAGTGTTGGTAATGGGCGGGGGTGCGTAGGGAATGGCGCGACAGACTGCAGGAAGTGCCGGAGACGAGGCCTTGTTGAAGGCGAAGGCGATGGCGGAGGCGGAGGTTGAGGTTGAGGCGGAGGTGGAGACGGAGGCGGAGGCAAAGGCGGAGGAGGTGGAGGTGGAAATGGAGGTGGATATGAAGGTGGCAATGGAGGCGGAGGTTGAAGTGGAGGGGAGGTGAAGACAGAGATAGAGGTGAAGAGGGAGGCAGAGGCAGATGCAGAGGTGGAGGCGGAGGCAGGAGCGGCGGTGAAGGTGGAGGAGGAGACAGATGGAAGTGGAGGCGGAGATCGTGTTGGAGATGAAGGTGGAGCCTCCGTGTGCACCAGAGGTAGAGGCAAAGGCGGCGGCGAAGGTGGGACGGAGATGGAGGTGGAGGTGGTGGTGGTGGTGGAGAGGAGGCGAAAGGAGGAGATGGAGGCACAGAAGGCGACATAGATGGAAGCGGAGGTTGAGGCAAGAAGATGATGAGATGACGGTATGTAAAGATGCGGTGGCGGAGGTGACGAAGGTGGCGAAAGTGGCAGAGGTGACATAGGCTGTCAGGGAGGTAAAGACATGGGTGGTGTTGGTAGGGGTCGGGGACGGCGGCGGCGGCGGCAGGAGGGGAAACGAGAGCGGGAGGGCAGCGGCGGCGGCTGCTACTTCTGCTGCAACTGGGAAACAACTAGCCGGGTGAGTTGGCCGGCGGCGTGGCTGCTGTTGCTGCGGCGCTGCGTGTGGCAGGCGCCAGAGGAGACAGCGCCGGGCGGGTGGGCGGGCGGCCCGCTCTCGCGTCCGCCGCAGGCGCGCCCTCCCACCCTCCCTTTCCCTGCCGCTCCGGCTCCTCATCCGTCTGCGGGAGAATAGGATGCGTCCGTCTGGCTGCGTCGCCGACTCACTGTCTTTTGCAAGCGAAGAAAATTGACAAACTCTTATAAAAGAAGAAAATAATGTTTCAAATGAATTATGCTTCAGTGTTTTATGTCATTGCACAAGTTCTGGCGATTAGCAATGAAGTCCTGCATAATTATCCAAATAGGAAAGCATTAAGTTCTGAGATGTAGTAGAATTTTCATATCAAATCAAATTTTAAGTATCACATGTGTTACGCATCGTTATTTGGGGCCATCGAATACTGAATACCTAACAATTTACAAACTTTACTTTTAATTTTGTTTCAATACTTTGTATACTGCAATTTATTCAACTCTGCCTCTGGCAGGTATGTTGACGATTTCAACCAATCGTGAGCTTCTACGTCACCATAGTGACATACAAGATTCTGATTGGATGAAATCGTCAACAGTTGATACCTGCCAGAGGCACTGTTGGAAAAATCACTCACAAAAAGGTTTTACAAAGATTTTTAAATTGTACTGTTTTCTTTTATGATGATAAATTTTCTTCTCTAGATTGTTTCAGATAAAATTGCACTTTATAGTTTTACGTTCATGACATTCACTGACATTCTTTATGTGTACCAGGCAAATTGCGCAGTTATTCTTAAGAGTTTTTCAGTTAAATGAGATGTATAATAACACATTAATTGAATAAAGAGAATGTCCAATGGAGCTTAAATAAGACAAACCGGTGTGATATATTACTGCCATACCCCTAACCAGAAAACTTGATTGAAATGATAAAAAGCATATTCAAACATAAAGCTTACTGCTATGTTAAACTATCTTCGAAAGCCTTACTTACACGTACGTGCTGTAATAAAAATAAAAATAAAGGGGTAGTTTTATTACTTTTCGTGAATATTTTCTTCTTGTGACCTTATATTGTCTTTTTAAACCCATGAACCCAACTTCGGTCTGTATTTTTTCTAGTCTCACGGTTTATGACTCCATTTAATGTTCTCTTGGGGAAATTAAAGAAGTTTTTCTGTGCAGTGTGCACCTATATTTTTAGTGGTTAAGTTTGAAGGATGTTTTTTCTTGCGATTCGCAAGGACGTACTAGGATCGCCGAGTTTTAACACTAATCTTGTAAAAATGCATTATCTGAATTTAATTTGCGAATTTTGGTTTGATTTCTACAGCGCCGCGTGAATTTTAAAATCGTGTAAATAGAGCCATGCAATTACATTAAAATATTACGTTGGTATTTATTTATCAAGTGAAATACTTTTATTCGTAATATTTGTCTTCTAAAATGATTTATGAATTTTCAGGTCTCAAGTATTGTAGGCTTTTCTCGCTGGCAACTAACCATGAAACTTTCCTCATTGCTTACACCATAAATAATGACTAGGCATCCTATATTCAACGCGTGTAACATGATCAAAGAAGGCAGACAACTGCAATTATTTTCGTATCGCCCCGACTGGGTATTGTAATGCCTCGCCTGGTGTTGAGCCTCATTGATACTCTGGGCATTGAGCGGCCGGGAACAACGGGCTTCTCAGTTCAATGGGCTGTGCCAGGGCCCGCTCTCTGCCGCAGCCTAACACTAACCAATGCGAACCCTCACGCACCTCCACACCTCGTGGTGATCCCAGCACTCTCCCACTACAGCCGAGAGCTTTATTGCATCACGTAGCATTGGAAGCGGATACGCCTGTCATGTAGAAAGAAAACCAATTACGGTTTTTGATAAATCTAAAGTAAATGATCATTAATGGGAGGTGATCCGCTTACTTCCCCATATTCAGGAATAAACAAATTGAAACTAAATTTCATAGAAACTTGAAATATTAAAGTCTAATATTAAAAACATTGTACGTTTTTAAATTTTAATCGTATATTAACGCACTTAAACATAATTTCTCCTCAAACATTTTTTACATCTCTTAAAACAATTTAACTGGAGAGTTCACGCTTATTAGAAATAATATTCGTATGAAAGACTGACTACACGGTTTGTGTACGGTAGAGTGATAAATTTGGGTTTTGACGTAACTTTCTTCACAGAAGATGATGTAGACGAAAAAATACAAAAATATAAGAATACGTGAGGAAGCAGTCGACGAACTCTTATAGATAAACCACGCAGAGATACCCTAATGAGGATATAATGTAATTACTTTCCCAACTCTGTTGTTCGGAAGTGAATGTTGAGCTCTGAGAGAGAAAGATAAACAGGCTTTACAGACTGCCGAAATGAAATTCTTGAGACCTGTAAAAAGTTGTACCAGACTAGATAAAATCAGAAACGAGGAAAAACGAAAAGAAACGTTCAAGAAATCAATGACAAGGTACAATGTTACAGACAGGAATGGTTACAACACGTTGAAAGCATGTAAGACTCACATTCCAGAGCAAGTGTTTAAGTATAGGCTTCAAAGCAGAAGAGACCCATATACATCACTTTAAAAAAATGGAATTCTTAGAAGCCGGAACAGGTCGTAGACCTAACTTTGAAGTGGAGAAGTAAAAAAGAAGACAATTACAGACTTAATGATTATGCTGCTAATAATTTGGTTTATAAAAAGTTTTTATTCTACGTACTGCATATAATTATGCTAATAAATTTAACTTCATGGTCAATGATACGATGCAACGATATAGAATTTTAATTTCAAATTCAATCATGTTCATTGATTGCAAATAATGCATATTTCTAAGGTGTGCCTTCATTAAGAAATTAATTCAGTGTCAGACATCAGTTTCTACAGCAAAGAACTCCTTATCTAACGATACCGAATTATTGCTGAGCAAGTAACAATAATTGAATCAAAGACGTTCATCCGCTGGAGTCTTACGGGTGCGATCGCCGTCGCCGGCGCCCAAATCTGCTTTCCACTCGGCTGGGCGGGCAGGGGCGAGGCGGGGCGGAGCGGGGCGGGGCGGGGCGGGGCGGGGCGGGGGCGGCGGCGCCGGTGCCGGCGGGCGTGGCGCGTCCCTGTGGCCCCTCGGCTGCGGTCTGGCCCCTGCCCCAGCACCCTCGCCCTCGCCCTCGCCCCTGCGGCAGCCTCCGCGACCCTCGCCCTCACCCCTCCCCGCCCTCGCGAGGGCCGGGGTGGCGAGGGACACTAGTGGGGCGGGTGCGGGAGGGCCAAAATGTCTATTAAGAGACGAGCGCCGAAACAGGGTTTGCTTCGTAGTTTTAATTTTTCTCGTTGCATTCGCGTTGCGTGAAGCTTCTTGTTATTTGAGGATTTTACTAAAATTTGTGTCTGAGATGGGTAAGGATGTTGTCGTTTTGAATCATTGATAAGAACTTGTCTCTTATTTTTATTGATATTGGGATTTTGCCAATTGTATTAACTAATTAGTGTGATTTAAATTCACAACTCTTAAATTACTTTTGTTCCAACGAAATTTTGAGAAATATTTAAGATATATTGAATAAGAGTAAAGAGTTGTAGGCTCATTTCATTAAAAAATTAACTAACGAAATAACAGTAAAAAACGATACTTTTATCTGAATGGTTTAATTTATTCAGTGTATTATTTAGCTATTAGAAAAACTCTCTAATATTGCCCGTTATACCCTACCCAAAAACTTCATTCTCAAGACCAGAAAAAACATTGTCTCGCTATCCTAGACTTATTTCACCGATGTAAACAGAAAATATATACTTTATTATGAACTATGTCACATACGCAAACCACAAGTGAACAAAACTGAAACGTCGAACACAAGTTCTTAAGTCTATCCTCAGTCAGAGTGGCAACGAGGTATCGGAGCGAGGGGCGGTTGGGCGGTTGGGCGGTTGGGCGGTTGGGCGGTTGGGCGGTTGGGCGGTTGGGCGGTTGGGCGGTCGGGGGTTCGGGATGCGGTGCCAGGGCGAGGGCGACCTCCTCCGCCCGCGGCTGAGTTACGCCCTCGCGCGCGGCCTTGCCCATTGTTCCGGCACCGGCATTGATTCCCTCGCGCCGAAACTTTATTTGGGAGGGTTCGAGATCTATCGCTTGTTTCGAGCGGTCGATGGCGTCGCCGCGGGCGATGGATGCGCCGCTTCTGCGCCATTGCGCGTGTTAAATGGCCTCAAGATGCGGGCGCGGCGGCGGCGGCGGCGCTGGCGGCGGAGGCGTTCGGATTAGCTCCGACGACGGCCCGTGCCGCCGCCGCCGCCCGCGCGGTCGCCGCCGATGCCGCGCCCGCGTCTGCGACTTGATTTATCTCTGCGTGAGCGTAGCGCGACCGTCGTGTGGCGGTGGTGGCATTGGTGCCGGTGGTGGGGATAGTAGTGATGGTGGTAGAGGTGATAGTGGTGGAGGTGACGATAATAGTAGTGGGGATGGAATCAGCGCTAGACATGGAAGCGTTGGGGGGCGGCGGCGGTGGTAGTGGTGGTGTTGACGGTGGTTGGCGAACAGTGCTGATCGGGGCGGGGCTGCGACGTGGAGGGTTGCCTACAGTAGAGCGGGGCATCGTACAAGAATATGGGAAGATCGAAGAGAAGGAGTTAGACTCGGTGGAGCTGAAGGAACAAGCAAAATTGGTGCGGACACGTTTGGAGAAGTGGCTTGGGGGAGTGGCGCGGCATGTGAGGCGAGAGGGGGTAGGAAAGGAGCGGGGAAGAGAGCAGGCAAACGAACAAGCCAAGTGGCGGAGACACGAGAGGGTGTATTAGGAACTTTGGAAGCGAGCGGTGTGTGGAGTAGGGGAACTGCGGGGCGGTGGAGGATGGGAGGAGCGGGCTCTGGGCGGGGCCGCGCGGGCGGGCAGATGCTGGGGTAGGCCAAGTCCGGACTGCCGGAGGAAAGGGACGGGGCCGTCCTGGATGAGGGCGCTCTGGAGGAAGGCGAGGACATCTCCTGGCTTAAGGAGAGGCGCCGCCACCGCCACCGCGCAGCCCGTTTCGGTAATTTCGGTTTAAATCTTCTCATCGAGCTCTGGCGTCTGCGAGTGCTGGGGGCTTTATCTCTTCCGCGGCCGTGTAGGCCGATTTATCTCGGCGCTGCGAGGAGACTTTTGTGTATTGGTCTGCCAAGTCCAATCGTCTGTGGTTGCAAGCGCCATCAAGGTTGTTTCATTGAACGCCTCTTCGCGACATCGTCGATGTAATTTATAACTATTAAAGACAGAACGATGAAAGCAGCTCTTATTAGTGATTTTTTAGTAAAATATAATTCAAATGCAAGAAATGTTGCAATTATGTCGCATTTTTATGATATGCATTTACAGATAATACACTAACAAAATCAGTCTTAAAGCATAGTTTTACACGCATGGTTTTCAATAAAGTAGAGCGGTAAATTTAGGAAGGTTAAATTAACAAATTGCTGTATTTTGTCACAACAATATTTTAGACAGTAGAACAATAGATTAAAAAAATACACACTATACAGATTTAAAATGTGTTATTCGAATAATTGTAGATTAACAATTATTTTCAATCCACAATTTTCCAAAAAACAAATTTTATATCTGTTTATGTGGTTGTGTTTTTAATTATTGTACAAAGTACTGTCTATAAAATTGTCTGGACGAAATATGTAAAAATTAAAGAAACTATAATTATCTTTATACAACGGAAAACGGTGATAAAAAATTGGGAAGAAGTAGAATAATGTGAAGTTAAATGGATGTATAGGTCTTGTTTTATTCAGGACAATACATGATAAAGAATATTATAAAATTGCAATTTTACTGTGCTACTGTTACGTAAGGTTAAAAAAGTTTAGACTGAAAGAACTAACAAGTATTTTCAATAAAGATGAACTACATGAAAATTTGTAGTATTGTTGAATGGAACACATTTCATTTCTTTTACATTGAAATATGACGTATGAAATATTTAAGTGTAAAATGTTTTAACACCGAAATTTAATAAATATTGGTAATAATACCTTTATAATGAAATAAAATTCAGGAAGGTGAATCCTATAGACTGTCCAGATTATGACAAGAGAACGAAACCTTTTCAGTTAGAAAATGAAGCAAGTTAGGGATTAAGAAGACAGTGTTGCTTAGAATACTACATGTTGTACCAAAATGAGATACAATGATAATAAGTGAAGTTCATATCACAGAGCGGTGACACAACAATATTTGGGATGCCTTTGAATCTGTTTTCAGAGTCCAGGCATTACAAATAAAAACATATTTGAAAGCGTTGTCATTTGTGTTTTTGAAGTGCAATGATATTATATGAACTAATATTATCAGACAGTGCTTGGAACTTAAAGTATAAAGGTACTACTACCATATCGAAATGAATAAATAAATATAAACATATAAATAAAATATTATCGTATCTAAATCAAGCGGTCAGTAATTTAAAATGCTCCTTTGAGATACATTTGTGTACTTTAAATACGAAAAGCTGCAACATTTTCGTTGCCAAGTTACCCGGAATACAATATAGTAACCGTAAATTGATTTCTTCATTGTACAATCTCTATCAACTACCGATAATATTGTTCTCGAACTTCAGTGTTGAAAAATGTCAAGCAAGATCCCGTGTATGCTACACGCAAGTGAGCCAGACAAATTCAGCATTCAAGTGTTTATACGACTATTTGCTGCATTGAGGTATTGAAGCAGTAGGAGGCAAATGCAGATGGATATCCAGGTCAGCTTGGGGTCACTTGGTCGCCAAAATCAGAGCTTTTGGTATATGCTAGAAGAAGGGGTTATTATTTTAGATGTTGAAAATAGAGGGCCATCGAGAGAAGACACAATGAAGGCCAACTGGAATGAATAATGACTTGGAGGGGATGGGATGTAGACAAGGAGAGACTGATTACTGACCAAGATAGAACAGGTTAAATGGTGCGAGCTGTAACCGAACGCAACGTAATGGGGCGAGACAAGAGAGCGACGTGAAGAAAGGGGTATGATTTCGGGCAGAGAAGAGCAGGGCACCGGTCATCAGAACAGAACAGGCAAGAGAAAGTGGTGTGGCAAGCGTTCGGGCAGCGCGAGCAGGCTATCTCGGAAAACCGGGCAGCTTCCGTACAAATTGGGATCCAGGTTTGTCTGAGGGCACTCGGACGCAAACTATGAAGCTTAAAGGTCGTGTTAGAAAAGCAGAAGGGGTTTACGCAAGTTTGGGTGGAGAAGTGAAAGAGACAGCGAGAGAATCTGGGATGCAGAGATGCAGGAAGAAGAAATAATAATGAGATGTAGCGTCAGAGAGGGGATACCATTAAAGACAACGGGAGACGAATTCCTGACCCGACGAGACCGAACTAAACGGGGCGCGATGTAACCGAATGTGACGCAATGAGCCGAGACAAGACAGGCGGGCATGGAAGAGCGGGGTAAGGTCGGAATTGTACGGGACGGGGGCAGGGAGGGGCGGGGCGGGATGGGACGCAGGCGAGCGTGGGCGGGGCGAGGCGTGGCGACCAGCGGCGACGCGCCCCCTCATGCGACGCATGCAAATGGCTAACGAGCCCTGCCACGCGCAGGCCGGCTGCGGCGGCGGGGCGGCGGCGGCGGCGGCGGCGGGGACGCGGGCGGCGACCGAATGGATTAGCGCGATAAGCGAGCGAGCGGCCCCGGGAAAGTGAAGCATTTCCTCCCCTTCCGAAATGATAATTTTCCACTTGATTTAACGCGAAGAACTTGCAGCTATTATGCGCGGAAATGGCTAATACCCGCTGACGTCTGTTCCGCACACATACAGAGGGAAGGAGGGGGCGGGCGGAAGAAAGGGGAGGCGGGGGTGACGAGGGATGGAGAGGAAGGGAAGGGTCGCCGAACTGCGGGTGCGGGAGCGAGTGCGCCGAACGGCATACGTTCCTGTCTCTCTCCCGGAAGTTGCCAACTTGTCGGACACAAACTCCCAGCCTACCGGCGTGCAGCACTTAGCTCGGGAGAGGAGGCGTTAGGCTCGTGGCGAGCGGGGGGGGGCGGTTGTCGGAGACAAGAGGGACGAAGACGTGGGGTGTCTGGTGGAAGGCTAACAAGGTTGCCTGACACAGGGAGAAACCGCTGTTGGTTTTGGCACCTCCTCTGCCATCGCCGTTTCTGCTACGAGTGTCTTTACTGTCGTCATCGCTGTCGCAACACCAGAAGCAACTGTACACGACCACTATAAGTCACCACCGCAACTACCACCATCTCCATCACGAAGATACCCACTAGCAGCATGCAGCTGCCAACCTTGTCAAAAAACTAAACCACAGTTTTACATGCTTTTGCCGCTATCACTTATCTATCAAAATTCTCATTTTCCATGAAGCATTGACCACTTCTTACTGCCATTCTTCAGTCACATTCTCTACCTGCCGGCTATTGATTACTTATTTTAGTGGCTTATTTATGCAGATGTCCATGTCTCATGTCCTTCATTTTCCCCCTAATCAAGACGCCTTCAACCTGTTGTCTCGGTACCACATACGTTTCATTGCTTCATCGATATCACTGTTTCTACAATAAATTTCATTCCTATCACTGACACGTCCGACTGTCGTGGGCAATTACTCTTCACATTCGTTTCAAAACCTCGTATTTTTCCTTGTAAGCTGTCTTCTCTCCTGCGATCAATTACAAGGTGTTGTAACCATTTGTCACCAACCGTATACCATCATTACTACTGACAAAAAAAATACACTGCTATCACACCAAACCAACGCTTTATTCGTCACATCGGCTTTTCTTCAGCTTATGATGTTGTAATGGAGATCATTCGCCATCCAAATCTGGGACCAGGGTTTTAATCCTTGTGAATTTGTGTGAATATTTCTTTATTTCAGTGTTTCCATTTTGTGCATTTTTCATATACTGAACCAATAATCGATTGCTCGACAGACCGGTATATTTTACTTTCATGCATTGGCAAACTTACGCTGGTTAACAAACCACCAGTTTAATTATTTTCCACCTGACTGCCCTCTTACAATTACTCACTTGACTCACCATTCCAGATTTCGTCTCCTAATACTTTTCTTTCACAGCTGACCTACGTACTTGAGTGTCATCTCTTCGGAGAAGAATTAAAATTCGGTGCTACAACAGCGTTAGTACTTACAATCCCCTCCACTACCACCACAATCACAACAATTAAATCCTTTGCCCACCATTACCGCTGTTACGTATCTAACATTTACCCTTCCTTATCCTTATTTTCCAATATCTCACCTACTGAACTACTACGCTCACCTTCTGAATATATTCATCGACCCGTTGCCTCTACATTTTTTATTTTTACATAACATCACCTCTATAAATTTCTGCATCATATGTTTTCTTCTTGCTTTTACCACGTACTTCACTCTCCGCCATCATTGCTTGACGTGTATTTTCTAACTTCCTACACACAATGTCTGCTCTCTTGCCCACTATCTCTTGCACCCATTGCTCATCTCCACCCTCCGTCTCCATAGGTCACGTTTCCTCCTACGTGTTTTCACCTCGCTTACGTCTCTCTGATTGACGGTTTCCGACCACGTCTCTTGCTGTGGTCGTTACTGTAGTGAATGTTTTAATACGGGAGATGATGGTGTTCTCCCCCTCTGAATGATGAGATCTGACACCGACATATGCGACTACTTGCCGAGGTTTTCTTCTCCAGGTATCTCCTTTCTGTTACGTCAAGTACGAAACTCCCGACTTGTGGTACCGACTTGCGACATTTAGTGTAATGCATGCACGTGTGTGTGTGTGTGTGAGGGGAGCGGATAGAACAAGGAACATTAAGGAAAAATTGCACGAGGTCAATGGCCCGTTTGTTAGGGTGCTGCATTCGCCTGGTATTGATCGGAGAAACCAAGAAAAATTTCCCAACAGAGCAAACGATTTCTAGAATTTTACTTCAGACAGCGGATGCTTTCGTCCGAGCTGTATAGTAAGAATAAAAAATCCGCCACTGACAGAACGCAGACCCTAGGACCACCCGGTCATAGTCGCTACCGTGACTGGCTCTGAGCTAAATAAACCGGAACTACTACAAGTGTCATCGTGAGCGCTCCCAGTTACGTCACATCACCTGTCAGCCACATCAACTGTCATAACCAAAACTGACCATATTTCTCCTGTCCATATGCCTGGTTCCAGTTCGCTCACGTCTCTCTGCTTTCACGCCTTAGTGCCGCAGTGTCTCGCCACCAGCGTCTCAACCCTCGACCCCTCCCTCACCTACTTTCCTCCCCTCGCGCGCCGCCGCTCTCCGTCCTCGACCCGACGCGAAACGTCACCTCTCCGGCGATCAATTAGAATTCGTTGCACCACCCCGGCGCCCCCTAACGAGGTAAGCGCGCCGCTTAGGCCGTCCGGAGGAGTTTCGTCGGACGGCGCGGGGCGCGCGCCACCGCGACGCGACGCGACGCTCCCACCCACGCAACGTAATTTTGTTTCCAAATCCCCAGCGGCGGTGGGCGACGTTTATCAGTATCTGGAAGCGCTTTTGTTTCTGTGGGCGGAGTAAATTGCGGTAGGCAATTATTTCCTCATGAAAAATGTTTTTTTCTTGTTGTGTTTCGAAAATAGGAACGTCAGATAAAGTGTTAGTCAGTGACTACTATTTACATTAAAAAATACACTTTCAAAAATTATTTTTAGTTTGTAAGATACACACATTGTGGTCCATTATTCGATTGTAATAAACTATTTTATTGCAATGAAAAACATATTCTCGTAACCAATAAAAAGGTCGTATGTATTCTCTTTAGAACTTTAATTGCAATAAAATTAATCTGGCAATAAAAAACAAAAGAGAAGAATTTGCAGGAAAGAAAAAGATAGAATATATAAATACAGTGAAGAAATTGTAATTATAAAAATCGGCTAATTAAATACAAAACATGAGTAAACTTAGTTTTAAAATATTATTTTGAGAATAGAAATATGGATGTAAGATATTAATATTTTCATAAAAATAACAACAATAATTAATTATTATCATTATCACCATCATTATTCTTTGCTATATTTTCAAAATACTATTACTATAACCTACAATAATTTTTACATTTATTGATTTTGTAAAGTGTTCTTGAGAATAACTGAAACGCGCAGTGTTCTTGTACATACTCGTGAACGTAATGGTTTCCCAAAATTGCCATATTTCATCAAAAGAAACTGCCCTTTACAAAACGTGGGAACCCTCGCGGAAAACACGCTTTTAAATTTCCATCGCGACGAAAATAATATTTCCCGCAAGGGAGAGTGTTCAGAAAGACAAAAACAACTTTGGGTTCCCATCTCGATGATCGTGCGGTTGCGATGCATTCAGGGAGCGTATTCAATCATCTGTCGACGCCCCCTCCTCGAACCCCAAGGGACCCTGCCGTCCTCTTCCCGTGGCGCAGGGCGCGCCCTATTTGGCCCTGCCACGCCCGTCCTCGCCACGACGCGCGCGACGCGGCCGCCCTCAGGGACGCCTTAACAAGATTCCTCGGGCTCCTTTCGGCCTCGGGAATCTGTCAACGCCTACAATAGCCAATTGGCCAACATCACAGGGCGTCGAATGCTTCAAAAAGTTGCCCTCCGTTCCCCCTCTCACTCCCCCGTGTTGTTTCAAAGGGGGGAAGGGAGAAAATCTTCCGAAGGGGAATGAGCGGCGTTGGAACAGAGGGTCATTTCCGCACCTGGGTCCTCCGAAACTTGGGTTGACCGCGGAGGACAATACGGCTTCCGGCCGGAGGGCTGCGTGGACGCGGTCGTGAGGCGACCAATCGCGAACACAGTTAGCCGGCGCCGTCTTCTTCTGCTTTAACTTCTTCGAGGGCCGTCCAACTTTATAAGCGCGGGGGTGGCGGAGACGCGCGTGTGGGCCCCGCGCTGCCGCCCTCGGTGCCGACTCCGCCGCCGCCGCCGCCGCCCCCCACGTCGAGGGAAGTCCTGCGAAGGGATGCGAGACCCATAACAAGATTGCGAGACAGACTCCGGAGCCGGCGGCGGGCGAGGGGGCGGTGGCGGCGGCGGCGGCGCGACGTCTCCCCTCGTGTTTTCCCGCTAGGGGTAACTCAATATACACCCCGGGAACTCGGGGCGTCCATGCAGGGAGGAGGGTGAAAATATTTACCTTCTAAATTACCCCAGTCGGACGCGCGATCCGTCTACGTTCCGGGGGGAGGGGGTTGAGGAGGGGAGCGAAACTGAGCGGGAGGAGGCGGTTCTTCGTGGAGTGCCGGAGGCGGCGATGGTGGTGGGGGCTGCGGTGGAGGCGGCGGTTTCCTTACGGTGGCGCCCCGCGGCGCGGGCGGTGCCCGCCAAGGCCTTCTGATATCCAGCGCCCGCTGGGAGGTCCGACCCTCTGCTCTCCAACCGATGTCAGGAAGCGCCTTATGGCCGGGATAACTAGCAGCGTTTGGTTGCGGATATCCGGATTCAATGCTGCGTCTCAGAATATTGCTCTGGAATATCTGGTCGCGTCATGCCTAAGGAGGAGGGTGGATTTGTCCTAACGTACATGCATTTTTGGCGGAAAATAAATTAGTAGTTGTTAATTTATGAGCTTATTTGTATTTTGTTCGGATCATTTCTAGCTACATCGCATAGTGTGCGTTTTAGTATTTCTGATGTTTCAAGGAGTATGAAAAATCTATATAATTGTCTCAATTTATTTATAGAGAAAATGAAAGTCCAGTGATTTCGTAAGAGTTAATGCACTAGGTGCTATTTTGCACGGTAGGAAAAGAAGGCAAAGCCTTCTTTAAAATCAACTGAACACTTAGAGAAAGCTCTCTTTCTGTTATATACTGATTCTTTTGAGGGTTTGAAAGACGTGTGTATAGGGTTTGTCCGGAAAGTAATGTCAATGACTTCAGAACAAAGAATTTATTGGTCGGACCGGTACAACCTCTTAATACTCTTCAAAGTACATCCCTCCTGCATTGATACATCGCTGCCAGTGCTATTTCCATGGGTCAAAGGCGGCGCAAAAGTCCTTTCCCGAGATGTCCTTCAAGGTGCGCGTTGTAGTCGCCTTAATGTTGTCTGGACTGTAGAGAGGTTGTGAGATTGTTGTGATGCCTGTCTTGGGGAGGTAGTCGCTTAAAACAAAGCTGGTGTCCGCGGGTGCATTGTCGTGATGCAGCTTCCTCTCCGTGGCGATATTGGGTTCGACCCGTTGGTCCGAAGTTTCAACCTCTTGAGCACTTGGACGTAAACTTTGCCTGTCACTGGTGGTACGAATTCGTGATGAACGGGGCAACTCGAGCATCGAAAAACACAATCAGCATTGCTTTGAATTTGACTTCCTGGCCTTTTTGGGGCGAGGGAACGTTGACGTGTGCCACTCGGCACTTTGCCTTTTCGACTCCTTTTCGTCCTTCGTCGTTGACGTCTTCTTCACCTTCTGTAAAGGCCTTGTGCCATAAACTTGCCTATCCGACAGAAAATCATTGCTAAAGATAGTCTTCAGCATTGGAACAGTCTCAGAAGTAGTCTATCTGAGTTTAACACAAAACTTGATCGCCATGCGTTGCCCGACGGAGCGCTGTATTTCCAACTCTGACGCGTCACGAAAACGACTCTCACAAAACGCTGTCCCAACCCTGCCGCAGCTCGCAGGCAACTGGCGTAAAGACGGCTTTGTTACCGAAGCCCCTCACCACAATTCCCGCGCTAGCGGAGCGGGTTGGGTCGTACAGACGCGTTGGAAAAAAATCATTGACATTACTTTCCGGACAAACCTTGTATTCCCTTTCACGAAGATTGACAGAACTCTAATTACGGAAGTGATGTCGGTTTGGCTGGAGCCTGTAAGCCCCTTCTTTTATACATATTTCATTTGCAGCTGACGTCGCATGCAAGACTCCCAGTGACCGCGCGTAGAATGGCAGGCGGAGTCCAGAACCTCCTGGACGTCTGGCCTCCGCCTGGCGTGTGACACGTTCCACAGGGTAATAATTGAGCCTTAGAGCTGTACATTCCCGTCTGTATTTTAACCAATTCTTATAAAATTTCGTATATTATTAAACAAATAAGGCCTTAATATACGTTCTATATAACACAACAGAATTTGTTTTCGCAGACGTTTCTTATAAGTCTCTGTATTTGAAATTATTTATATTCGTAAGTACCATCTCTTATAAATTCTTGCCTTTCAATTCAAATTCTTATTACAATATTTTTGCTTTTTGGATCTCACGATTAATTTTATCATCACACCGTTTTGTGTATATCATCACCATCTCTTTTTCTTAAAAGAAAATAAAAACGTTTATTTAGTAATCTACAGGCTACGTAATATACATAACAAACAACATCGTGATGGACGATTCAAGCCATTATCAAACAGAAACAAATTATTTACACAAAACTCTTCTAATAGATACATTGTTAAATTAGTGGTGCTACAGGTCTTTCTCTTACAAGTCAATTTTCTAATGTCTTTGGTCTGGGCTATGTCTTTGGCCCCTTCCTATGACCAGTTGACATCTATCGCCGCCCACAGTGCATTTAAAAAGAAATCTCAAGTTTTCGATTTTATAGTGACAGAACAGAAATATTACCTTAAGAATATTAAAGAAGAGTAAAAGCTCGTCATATATGGAAATTTTAGTTGAAGAATCTGGAGATATTTAAAAAAATGGATTTACTGCAAATGCGATATTTGATGCTTTTTTTCACATAAATATTTTGAGTTTTTGAGAAATTTAATTTAAAGCACACTTATTGACAAATGCAATAGTGTTTAAAAATCGCTGTGCACGTTAATGGCGTGCGATTTTTAAAAAAATGTGTAATTTACGAAAAAACAAAAGAATACCCTCAAATGAACTTTATGCCACATTAAACAGTGTAATTATCACTATCCGTTGGAAAAGTTTGCAGAAAAAGATTGGAACCATTTTTGAGAAAATGGCTTTTGAGCGTTGCTGAAAATGCGGAATTTTGAGCTCATTTTAACAGAAAACTGATGAATTTTTGAGAAACTATTTAGGCCATTTATATAGGTAACTTATTTAAAGCACATGTGTTTATAAATACAATAACGCGAACAAATTGACGCTAGTGTAATATTCACGACGTGCGAAACAAGTCAAATAATTACATTTTTGTAATTTTGGGAAAAATAAAAAAATAGAAATGCTGAATATGGAGAAATGGTGTTAATGTCATCTTATAGAGTGCAATTAGCATTATCCCTACAGAAGGTTTAAAGAAAAAATTTGTAGCCGTTTTCGAAAAAATCTTGTTATTGATATTTTTTAATATTGCACATATTGTACAAAATATTGCGCGAAAACTGCTAATATTTTTTTAAAAAAAATGAAGGACCTTAATGAAGGAGAAAAAGTTTACTTGAAAGAAATATCTCTGTCTTCAAGTCTGTAGTTGAGGAAGACTCCGAAAAAAGTTCCATCTTTTGCAATTTTTGAATATTCAGAGTTAACCGTGAAAATGGGACCTATGCCACCTTTATAAGTGTATATTATTGTATTCTTACAATAATTGTAAAGAAAAAAATTGGAGCCATTTTTGAGAAAATTTTGAAAATGTCTCTGTGGCCTTATGTAAATTAAAAATTAATGAATGTTTTTCAAAACCGCAGAGGCTCGAGTTTATTCAATTTGGAAAAAATCGTACGCATAGTTAACGCGACAGTGTTGTTCACATACACCAGACGGACGTACGGACCCTCGGTCAGATAGACGGAAGGACGTTTAAAAATAACACTTGTTCGGTGTCAAGGGACCCCAAATCGTGTATTTCCATTGAATTCTCGCAATAGATGTTCCGCAAGGTTACATAACTTTTTCTATACCATGTATATTACTCGATATATACGTGTGTATACGAGAATGTAAAACATTATTTGTAACCTTACGCGTGACATTCGAGTACGGTTCGTCGTTCAGCTTGTCGATATTTGAACACAGTAGTGTTTTAATGGTTTTTAATGGTTTTAATGGTTTAATTGTAATGGTTTTCAGACTCATAACTTCAGATATATTGAAAAAATGTTATAAATGAAAAACGTTAGTCTTAATTTGTAGTTTGTTGGAGGATCCCTTTTAAGAATGTTTAAAAGGAGTGAACATTTACTGTTTGTTCCAAAAACTGAATTATATCATTATCCAAAAGTAGTGTAAAATATTATATCGTACTACAAAAGATAAGCATACTTTTATTTAAATGATAATGGTGCAATAATTATTGTTATTAATTTGAAAAGATATTAACTTCAACTAAAATGGTATGAGTAAATTCATAATAGAATATCGGTTTGGAAGGGATATGATTTACAGAGGTCGTTAGTGAACGTTATATATTACATTGAATAAAATCTCAAGGAAATGATTTTAGGGAAAAGTATGGCAGTATGGCCTCGTAGTCCCCTGGATCCGCACAGATTCAAGAAGTTATATAAATAGAACACTTAAGTGCGATTACTACCAGAACTTCCAATGAATGGCAGAAAAGGGATTTACTCTAGATATATAGATAAAAACATTTGCCTAATGAGCACAAAGAAACAGGAGCAGAGGAAAGAAACAAAGTACAATTTCTGCCAAATCCCATAAAATACAATCAATACGAAAGTTCCAAAAAGTATCAGATGTCAGGAAAGTTCTGTGCCACTCTCATTTTGGAAAGGGGTCAAAGAATATTGAGGGAGATCAGGGAATCAAAAAACGGCAAATTTCGTATTTTTCGGCAATATTTCTGAATGTATTTTGAAAATGTCCCAGTCATTGTGTTCATTACATCGGGACGATTTTGTTAGCGTTTCACTGTACCCGAGTATTGTGTTTATATTACGCTACTTTATCAATACGTTTAGTCAATCCATGAATTTTCTCAGGCGTCCGGGCTATAATTTAATGAGTATTATGTGGATTTAGAGAATAAAATAATTATTTAATAAGTCTTATAGCTTATTTATATTCAAATATAAATTAATGAAGTATTTCTATCATTTTTTTCTATGAAGTGCAAGGAATCCGTCCCTTCCAGTGCTAATTAAACTGAATGAATTGTAATATTGAGCACAGAATAGTAATGACAAATCCAGATCCAAAAGATGAGCGTCTGGTAGCCACACTTGTGTTCATTCTAAGACCAAAAATCTGTGTATCAAATCCTTAAATAATTGCTCTTATCAAAGCTCGTGAGTTGGGGTGACGTGATGAGTGGGAGGGGCGGAGAGGAGAGGCGTGGCCGAGGTGGTAACCGCCGTTGATTAACCCGATCGGGGGGTAATTAAGAGCCCGTTGCTATTGCGACTAAACGTGATATTCGCGACCATAATTGAAGTCAAGTGTATTTAATTCGGTTATGGCGCCCCATTAATGAAACACGAGGCCACAAATACCTGGCAGCGCCACAAGCACGCAGCGATGCGCTGGGGCAAAAATGACGCTGAGAGCTCTCACGGTTGATCTCGTACTCTGTTCTCTCCTCAACTGTTCAAATTGATGTTTATCACGAGGGGAAATTAACGTTATTGATACTGTGATAACTATTACTTATATCTAAATAATTAACAGACATATTAATAATCTTAACACCTTTTAGTTATGAACAAACTAATCGTTAATTATCCTGCTCACGGCTAAGAGAGAGCTGTATGTGCATGTTAGACCATTATTCTAGTGCTATGTGGCGCGAATGTAAAATTACGAACGAGGAAAAATCTATTATGTTGTACATTGTCTGCAAATAGTGTACAACGTATCACATTATCGGATAGCTTCTTCAAAAGGTTTACAATTGTATAACTCTAGGCATACTCAATCTAAGGTACTATATTGACTTCGCCCGCATTAGTCAGCGCGGTCGCTTTCCATGACGTGACACCGGGTTCGATTCCCAGTCAGGCAAGATTACAATGCGCGTTTTCCTTGAAATGTCCCAGTATATGTTGCTGGGTAACGATGAGGAAACACACTTCTCAAGTTGAGAAGACCAGAATACGGCGTAGGAATGTCTTCATGCTAACCACACATACCCCTTAACCCATGGCCGCGAGGCCAGGTCGCTGCTGGTAGGCCATGGCCCGTACGCGGGCTGAGGCGTCAAGTGCAGACAGACAGACTACATTGACTACGACAGTACACCATATTTCATCTGATACGATGGCAGTCTATTTTATTCACTGCACAGAGATGTATTACCTTGAACAAGCAAGTTTGAAGACGCAGAAAGAAGATGGACTCCTTGTTCATATTTTATAAATTTCGTTTATTTTTCATCTTATAGCTCTCCTTACGCATCCTGTTTTCTAGGAAAATCGGTTCGTATTTGCTGTTCCTAAGATGGGATTTCCCCGCAAGGTGCGACCGTGGTACTGGAAAGCACGAACGCTCTTGGAACAGGGAGAGCAAAGCAAAGGAACTGCGACGGGAGACGAAGCCGATGACGGCATCCTCACAGAAAGAACGGCTCCTGCGGCTGCAGCGCGGATAGAGGGGAGGCGGGGATGTCGGGGAGGGTGAGGAGGGTCGGGGAGATCAGGGAGGGTGACGGTGACCAGAGCGATGAGGGCGGGGAGGACGGCAAAGGCGGCGAGTGCGGCGTGGGCGGCGAGAGCGGCGAGGGCGGCGAGGGCGGCGAGGGCGGCGAGGGCGGCGAGGGCGGCGAGGGCGGCGAGGGCGGCGAGGGCGGCGAGGGCGGCGAGGGCGGCGAGGGCGGCGAGGGCGGCGAGGGCGGCGAGGGCGGCGAGGGCGGCGAGGGCGGCGAGGGCGGCGAGGGCGGCGAGGGCGGCGAGGGCGGCGAGGGCGGCGAGGGCGGCGAGGGCGGCGAGGGCGGCGAGGGCGGCGAAGACGGAAAGGGCGGCGAGGACGGGAGCGCCGGTCCGCTCATCCTCCCGCGACTCCTCGGGGCTTTTGTACACAATCTGCCCCCGCGGACGCGACCCGTCCTCACTCGGCCTTTGAGGGCGTCCAATCTGCGTTATTACCTCTCTCTGCGGGGCCCCCTCGGCGCCGTCCTCAGAGTCCTCCTCCAGCATCCTGCCCCTCCCGCCCTCACTCCACGGAAGCTCCGGGAGCAAGGCCGCAGCCGCCGTCGCCGCCCGGAGCTGTTAAGAGAATCATCCCATTCATCTGCTGGCCCCGGCCGCCAGACGGGCCATATATTCGGCTGCCGTTGCCGCCGCCGCCGCAGCCCTCGCCCCGCGGACGCGACGCCTTCAGATGGCTGGCAATCTACGTGGCGATGTAGGTGACGCGGGGTTGCAGCGGAAGGGGGCAGAAACACTGCAGCCGCAGTGGCTACGTCGGCAGGAGTGTCGATGGAGAGAACTCGTTTGGCGACAGGACGGTGGTGTCAGGCGTGGCTGAATCACTAATAGTGACTGTACGAGAGAGTGCGCAGGGAGCCGGAGTCGTTCCGAACGTTGAAGGAAGTTGCAATACGGTGGGGTGGGCATTGGTAGAGACCAGAGAGACGGTGAGAACTGCGACGCCGTCGGCGGTGTAACAAGGACGGTCGGGACAAGAGG
The DNA here is from genome assembly GCA_031308135.1 of Acheta domesticus. Taxonomy (NCBI): domain Eukaryota; kingdom Metazoa; phylum Arthropoda; class Insecta; order Orthoptera; family Gryllidae; genus Acheta; species Acheta domesticus. Next base: position 83,555,069 of record JAHLJT010009436.1, on the reverse strand, counting down.
GGGCGGTAAGAACGAGGGGGATATATTGAGGGAAGAAGAGGAATCTGGCTGCGGGCTGTCGGCATGGAACGGGGTCCGTGGTGGCGGGCAGTGGCGTGGAGAGGCGGAGCCAGTGTTGGAGACAGGGAACCATGGGAAGGCGTGCGATGGGATGAGGAGAGGGGGGAAAGGATGCTCGGAAAACGGGGAGCTGGGGAGGAGAAGCGTGGGAAGAGGAGTGGAAGAAGGTCAGAAAGGCAAGGTGAGCAATGGAAGGGTTGCGAGGGATAGGGAGCGAGGACGGGGGCGAGGACGGGGACGAGGACGGGGGCGAGGCCGGGACAGCGGCGGGGAGCCTTAAGGGAGGGCGCGAGGGGGCGAGCGTGGCATCAGCGTTGCCAGTTGTGTTGAGGAGGCAGACGTCGTGAGGCGGAGATGACGCCGCTGCTTATTGCAGCAGAGGCAGACCTGGTCCAAAGGTGGCGGCATTAACAGAATTAGGGCTACGCGTCGCGCGCAATGCCTACGCCTGTGCCCGCGGACCGACGCGACGCTCCTGCCAGATGCATACGGGCGAAGCAGAAGTGCGTCGCGGGCATGCGTTGCCGCCTGTGGGACTGCGTGGGAAGAGAAGGCGGCAAAGAATGAACGAGTTGGTTTAGATAAAAATACTATTTTGACAAAAATCAATCAACTTTTACCAAAATATTTCTCAATATTTACGTGATAGAATATGATAAAAATGGTAATACGATATTTGTACAGAAACATATTTCTTCTTCTTCTTCTTCTTCTTCTTATTATTATTATTATTATTATTATTATTATTATTATTATTATACAAGAATATTGAAGGATGAATGTGGGCAAGTTGGGGTATCTACTGTAGGATAAGGTGAGGTGATTGTTAGAGGACAAAAGTGAAAGCACCAGTGTGTTTGTAAATACAGGAAAGGGCTCAGTATACAGCGAATAATTATATTCTTAGTATGTATTGTGTATAGTATTTATATGATTATTTAAATTGAATTGAACATTACTTATATGAATATTGTAGGTGTGTATTGTCGTTATGTTTACGTATGTCCATTGAAATTCAAGTATTGTATTTTACAAATTTGTAAAAATAAAATTCAATTCAATATTTTTCTGAAAGGTTGGTGTTCATGATTGCAGTATTTTTGCTTCCCTTGGCATTCATCCCTCGCCGGACGCCGAGGGGCCAACGCGGCCTGAGTTCGCCGCAGCGACGGTCGCCGAAGGGCAGCGCTGGTGCAGCGGCAGCGGTAAAAGCGCCGACGAAGGCGAAGTGGACTCCCCCCTCCAACCTCCACACTCCCGCCCCCTTGCTACTGCCTCCCAGTCACCGCCAAGTCTAGTATTTCCACTCCGCGCCCCTACTACAGCCTCCGCTATCCTTCCCAACCTCACCCCCTACCATTTCGGCCGTCCCTGTCTACCGCCCCGCCACTCCGTCTCCGCAAACCCCGCTATCCCAACCGTACTCGCGGTTCCCCCCGTCGTCGATCCCATTACCCTCACTGCCCGTCAGCTCCGCGTCCACTAGCGCCAGCGCCATCGGCCCTCCCGCTCTTTCTACCTCTGCTGGTCTCGCCACCACTACCGTCTCTGCAGTCCTCACGGACCTCTCCGCGTCCCCGCCCACGTCCTTAGTTTCTCCGCGCCGCTCGCGCGCCCTGTGGCCGGGAGTCGAGTTTCCGTGCGGAGTTCCAGGAGAGGGTCTTGGCCAAGTTAATAGGGGAGGTTATGCGACTTGTAACGTTTTCTCGTGGATTTTTCCTGGATGGTAGTAGCGAAGTACCTTTGCAACAAAAAATATACGATCGTTATAAATAACTAAGAAGGTAATATTATGGGAAAATGTACATATAAAGATATTCGCAAACTGGAAATAGAGAACATTTTATTGAATATCAGTTGAATCAGATAATGATTATAGACAGAACAAGGACGGAGACAAAAAGAATCATGAATCAGAAAATAGAGATATCGCGCAAGAGTATTGAGATAAAAATCATGGTAAATAAGGCTTAAGGTCACAGCGAGGGGTATTTTCAAACAATAATTTTACTTTAAATGATTCATGTATCATGAAACTACATGTCGATAGAGCTCTACATGTCGATAGAGACGTTATGTACTTAAGGGTAAGCAATGATTACGGAGATGGAACATAATGCAGCCTAATTCTCTTCTTAGGCTGTAGTTTTGTAGGAAGTTCACAATTAAGTTTACGTTTAACGCCCGGTAGTGGAAGAATTTCCATTTTGTTTATGCATATTGTTCCTTTTCAGAGAAGAAACACATTCTTCGTTAGTTTTATCTGCTGTTGTGCGCTCAAATAATTGATCAAATTATCTTATCTGTGCGGTATAAAAATAAAAGATATGAAAAGTCTGTAAGAAAATTAAAGCGAAGTAAATGTAAAAAAAGATGTATTTTTTAATATTTTTGCTGTAGGAAGATTCAGAAAAATGTTTGAACGTTTGCCACTTTTCGAAAAATAACGGTTTTTAACAAACATGAGATCTACATCATTCTCTTAAACGTACCTCACACTATCCAACAACAAAATTTAACCAAAAATTATTGAGTCATTTTTCTGAAAAAGTCCCAAGGGCTTCATGTAAAGTACTCCCGAAAATTAAAACGTCGGTTTTAAATTCAAGGGGCCGCGACGTCAGCCAGATCAATTGGGAATGTCAAAGGTGAGTGGACGGACAGGAGGACTGACGGACGTACGGACGGAGAGACAGATGGACAAACATACAGACGGACAGATATTTTGCCATCATTCGACTTTTCGGTATCAAGGAGCCACAACAAATGGATTCTGGCAACAGCATATGTTAGAGGATTTTTTCTAAATTTAGCCAGAATTTATCCTTTTTTTCGTTACCAGGGCTTTGTAATAAGAGTTTCTGTAAAAAATTCGCCGTTTTTTGTCGCAGCATTTCATAACTGTCTCTCTACTTCGTAAAAAGTAAAAATGAAATCTAACCTTCGTTTAATACTCCGTTCATAACTGGAAATAGCATTCTTTCTTCTCATAACACACACTACACTCGTTATGAAAATTTTAGAAATGGGATAGGGATATCGCTCATTTTTAGACTGTGTGTTTACCGGAGAAAGTGACTGGTGGTGATATATGGTGATTTCGACTTTAGCTTGATCCCGCATATCGTAATCCTTACATAGTCGTGTCCTTTGTGTAAGTTATCGCGGAATGTACTGTGAAATCCACGTTTCTAAATAACGTTTACTGAATTTATTGGTTAAAATCACTAGTTGTCTTGCTGGAGAGATATCTAATTTTAGTCTTTTTATGTAGCAGAATAGTACAATTTTTATTTCAAAACGAAATAACGATATAATCATTCTTTATCTCTTTGCATGATATTAATATATTGTATTATCGTTTCATTCTTTCGCAACTAGTTAAACAGCATGTGCTATACAACAATAGAATCAGGTTTCCTGTAATTCAGTTCTTTGCAATAGAATATTTGAACATGAAACTATGTTACCTGGTATCGGAAATTTCAGAGATTATCTCTGTTAAACAATGAAACAATATTAGTGATGTAACACGAAATGAGGCATTTGGATGTAAATAATCATATCTGACATTCTACGTTTCTTAGTAAAATTCACCGTGATATCGTTTATACGAAAACAACAACATAACCCAAAACGTAAGAGTGAATTTATCATTGTTTTTTGTTGTTTCTATTTGAATCCCCTTAAAATGTAGAGGTACATCTTTTCCTTTACATGAGTTAATAATCTATACTTCACGCAAAATGTCAGAAACGATTTTATTATCTGAAATATCGAATAAGTTGTAACAACGTCACAATCACCATGGTAGCATGGCAATCACCAGCGCAAGGGTTAACCACCGGTGGCGCAACCCCGCCCTTCCTGTTACCTTCCCAGGCTGAACGTGGGCGAGGAGCCTCGCAGCGCTCGGCGACGCCTGCGCGCGGCGCGGCGAGATGAGGCGCCGGGGGAAGCTGCGCGTGGGAGGCCGGTCTCAAGTGACACAGGGCGGGACGCCTCTCGCGGCTCCGCGGGTTGCGTGCGGCGCCCGGCGGGAAGGGGAAGAGGGAAGGCGGGCGGCGGCCGATAATGAAGACCCCCGGCGTGCTATAATTACGCTCCGACCGGACAAACTTGGCTACAGGGAGGTGTGAGCCGCTTCGCACGCTGCGGCCGGCACGCCGCCGGGGCAGGTGGTGGCCGTGGCGGCGACGGGAGTGAACGCTAGACGGTGGAGGTGTGGTGAGAATCGTCTGACTCGGAGACGCTGGTAAGGCGTTTCAGTACGTTGAGTTGCCTAGAAGGTGGCCGGAGGTTGATGAACTCGTGGGTAATAATTCATGTGGTGTGTGCTATACGTGACATTTTTACGGTATTAGAGGTAAAGGCGGTAATGGTGGTGATAGTAGTGGTGTTGGTGAAGAAGATAGTTAGGGCGGTGATTGTGATGGTTGTAGTAATTGTAGTGGTGGCATTTGGTTGTGGAGATTGCAATGTTTGAGACTTTAAGTACGATACTACTATTATTACCGGTTATTGTGGAGGACGACTGCTTTGAACACGGTAAATAGAGCACAACCAGCAGCATTAGTAGCGCCGACGGTAGAATATGAAATTTCTGCGTTATTGCTATCAAGGCCTCGTATTCTGATCAGATTAACTCGATCCTGGTGAAGCCGGTTGAATGGATTGTGGTATAGAAGTGCGACTACTGATTAGCCAGGCTAATGATTGTTGCGGAGCGGCAACAGAATGGAGGAGACGGGGCGAAGATAAATGGAGGCTGGATGGAGACGACCTGGAGATGGGGATGGTGGCGGGGTGGTGATGAGGGTTAAATGAGTAGAGAAACGTAGTAGTAGTGGTGGAGACCTGTGGAGGAAGAGTGGAGGCGACGAAAATACCGGGAGGAGGCGGAAAGAAGGACGATTGGAGGTCGGATGTGGGTAGGGGAAGGCGAGAAGGAGGAGGAAGGTGGTTGGCGATAGGATGGAGACAAGGAGGGGTCAGACTATTGGCGAGGTAGCTGCGTTGTCAATGTGGGTTGAATGCGGATATATGTAGAGTGAATATAAAGGTGAATATAGGGTGAATGTGGTGTGAATGTGAGTTTAACGCGGGTGAATGAAGTGTGAATGTAGAATGTATGTGGTGTGTATGCGGGATCTATGCAGGATACATTCGAGATGGTGGGCAGGTAGATCCTGGATGACGGCGAAATGGATTCGGGATGGAAGTGGATTGGAGATGGGTTGAAGTTTTGTAGGTGAGGTGGAGACGAGATGCAGGAGTGGAAGTGGGGTGGAGGCGAAATGGAGATGAAGTGGTGGCGAGATGGGGGACGGGAAATGGATGCTTGTTGGAATGTGGAGGCGGGTTAGAATGGGGGAAAGTGGAGAGGAAATGATATGGAGTTGGGATTGAAGATGATTGGAAGCAGTGACAGTGTGCAGGTGGGGTAGATGTTGGGTGGCGTAGAACGTATCGCGGAGAACGAGGCGTAGAACGTAGGGCGACGGGAAGAGGCGGTGTGAAAGCGTGAGGCAGGATGTGGTTGAAGGGGAGTGGAGGGTGAGACGGGGTGGAGACGAGGGAGGCGACCCTTTGGCCGGGAACAACTCGTAAGTTGGCGTTGACCGCTCGATCGCCCGGCGCCGCGCAACGACGCTGCGGTTTGCCGCGCCGTACCTCACCTCTGGGCCCACCCGGCATAAAGAACGTATCATACAAATCATCATGTAGATAATATTTTTAGTTCATAATATATGTATAATACTGTTTTCAATTTACAATTAAAGTCAATTGATTCGCGTAATCAAAGTTTAAGCAATAGATATTTCATTCAGCAATATAACTACGAAACATAAAAATGTGTTTTTATTAATTGTTTAGAATGAAAAAACATACTGTATTCGTAAACATTTTCCAACTTTAACTTAAGAGATGTTATCTATAAGATCAGGTTGCGAAATCACTGTGTGATATTTGGTGTACATAAGGACTACATTTAAATTAACTTATTCAAAACAAGTTTTATTTTGGGTTAATTTTTAGGGTTTATTAATAATATTGTTAACAACAAATTTCATAAGTATTTTAACACAAATATGTTGATAGGATTTTAATGGAGGAAGGCTTTTCTATATTGTTGCATTTTACCCATAACCTCTATGTAATAATATGTTTCAGATAGTGTGGTCCAATTTAAATTGTAAATAACTGCGAATTGAAAAATATTCTTATGGGAATATTCCAAAATATTCTAATTACAGTATGACATTTTGGTTTCCATAATTTAATCGTGAGCGGAATTTCCCACTCGCATTATTTACACCCATAATGTCGATTAAACCAATTGTGTTTGTTCTTTACACGTCTAAATAGTGTTTCTACGAATAAATTCAATTCTATTTCCCAGACAATCGCGAAATATCTCCAAACAACCCAGGATTGAATGTCTAGCAAACGCTGTAGACACCAATTTCGTTACCTCGAATTCCTGTGTTTGCGCTTGCTGACTTACACACTGGTCATATACACGAATTATACACTTAACACATATTACAGTTTGCTCAGTAAACTTGGTTTGCACCTTCTATTACGTAGATGTTCTCGTATTCTAACTAGATAAATACGCTCTCTACATTTCATAAACGAAGAACAAACCTCCATGTCACCTGCACAGTTATTTTATTACACAGAAATGTAATACCGTGATATTAAGATATAGACTTAATTTTTTAGAAGAATAAGACTTGCGATAATACCAAATAATATATTCATCAACATGCTATGAAATACACTTTGGGATTATAAAAGTAACTTTTGTCTTTACTTTAGCATTAAAATAACTTTCTATAAAAAAATATTTGACATAAAAAATTCGAGCCAACAACATATTGAAATATATAATTCTCCATTCTGCAGACCAAATATGACGCTGTGCGATTCTAATTCGCTAAAAATAAGAAAATTGAACTAATACCTATTTGAAAATCCTTTGAATTTACCAAGGAATCCACCGACAATATTATTTCCATATGTCATTAATTAAAAAACTATTATTTGCAGGTAGACTCTTCTAAATGATATTGAGAGGGAAAATATTAAACTTATGTTATATTCGTTTACGGAGTGACTGCATACAGTCAATAATATTTTTTCCGCAAAAAATTATAAAGAAAAATAATACAACACTACAACAAAACTTTCACCAATATTTGTCTTCAATAATTATATATATTTACGTATACTTGTCTCTTACTACAAAAAAATATTTTGAATTAGTCGATGATATTTTATTTTTCAAAAGTAAAATATATTTTTTGATATGAAAAATAAATAAACAATTCAAATTTAACAAAACAAGACGCTGAGTATGGGAAACGTACGCAAACATACTTTTACGCAAAATATTTTTAAAGATTCTTACGTGTCTATGGGATTTAATTAATTGATGTAAATTTGAATAGTTCAACACATTTTAAGATGTAAATATTCGCAGGCTTGAAAGTACGTCAGTCTTAGTATCAATATTTATTGCTTTCATAGCCTACTCAGGTTATTAGTTCCATGAGCGCAGTGTATGTTGTATACCAGCAGGTGGCGGTTGTCCCCTCTCTCAGATTGTCACATATAGCGCCGAACTACACGTCGCGTTGCAGTCTGTCCCTCTCCACTCAATGGTGAACCTCTTTATCACAGTTCTAACCTCCCTACGGATTTCACTATATATGTGGTACTGTAGTGCATGTAAGTGTGTCTCAGTGTGAGGGGAAGATATGGTACAAGGAAGAGAAAGAGAATATCGCGCTCGATCCAAGGCTCTTATTTCCGTTTACTACTTCGGCCCAACCCAGGTACTAATCGAAGAAATAACGGAAAACGACCGATAAGAAGAGCTGGGTGCTAGGATTTTCCTCCAGAAGGGATGGAATTCGATCCATTTATATAGGGAGTGTTAAAACTCTCCTACGACCTGTCGGTAAACAATGCCGCGGGGGTCAAGATGCTTGTATTGCACCATCGCAGCCTTATAATCATACCCCAAACCAATCTGTGAATATAATATATAAAAATAATAATTATAAATTTATATACTGACATTAACCTCCAGAAAACCCACTTTCTCTAAAAAGATGCGGCTCCTTCCACCTTCCCACGAATCCAAAAAGGGTCTCCGCTGACCGAGGGCCGCTGCGTCGGCGGCGGGTGTGAAGTTAAGTAACCGACGGTGAGCGCCGCTTGGGGTGGGGGCGGAGTCAATCGCTCCGATACGTTTCCGCGGCGGCGGCGGCGGCGGTGGCGGTGGCGGCGGCCCGGGGAGCGGCGCGGGCGGCGCCGCGCGTCCGCCGCGAGACGACGTAATTAGGCGCGCCAATTACGCGAGGGCGGTGGCGGTGGCTCCATTTGCATGCAAAGTAGCGGCCGCCGCGGCGCCGCCGCCCCGCCGCCGCCGACCTCGAGCCGGGCGCCCGCACTTAGCGCCCAAGAGCCCGGCCGTGGAGGGACGCGGGGGGCGGGCGCCGCGGGGACGGAAGAGGAGGAGGGACCAGGGGCGTCAGAAGCCGAGAAGGGGGCTAATAGAAAAGCGGTAATTAAAAAAAAACGAGGCGACGGTTGGGCGGCCGGCGGCGCTGGCGTGGGTGACGGCTACCGCGTGGGCGACGGCGGGTGGCGGCGGTGGCGGCGGTGGTGGTGACGGCGGTGACGATGGCGACTGAAGCGATGACGACGGGTGATATGGGGTGACGGGATGAGGATGGTGATGGCGGTGAGGGGATGACGGAATGACGGGGTGGGTAGGGTTAGAGGTTTGAGGGGGACGACGGGATTGGAGGCGCCTGGACGGGGGCGACGGAGGCGACGGGAGTGACGGGGAGCGACGGGGGCGACGGGGGCGACGGAGACGATGGGGCCGACGGGGGCGACGGGGGCGACGGGAGCGACGAGGGCAACCGGGGCGACGGGGGCGACGGGGGCGACGGGGGCGACGGGGGCGACGGGGGCGACGGGGGCGACGGGGGCGACGGGGGCGACGGGGGCGACGGGGGCGACGGGGGCGACGGGGGCGACGGGGGCGACGGGGGGCGACGGGGGCGACGGGGGCGACGGGGGCGACGGGGGCGACGGGGGCGACGGGGGCGACGGGGGCGACGGGGGCGACGGGGGCGACGGGGGCGACGGGGGCGACGGGGGCGACGGGGGCGACGGGGGCGACGGGGGCGACGAGGGCGACGGGGGCGACGGGGGCGACGGGTACGACGGGGGCGACGAGGGCGACAGGTACGATGGGGGCGACGGGGGGATGGGGGCGATGGGGACAAACGGAAGGAGCAGGGGACAAGGGGGACTGAGGGGACCGTTGTCGTCAGCGCTAGTAGCCGCGCCGATGGAGATGGGGGCGCCCGCCGGGTGGGGCGGTGAGGGCGGGGCTGAGCTCCGCTTGATGCGCTGCGCCCGCCAGCGGCCAGTGCGGTTCGTTTGGGGTATTGGCCGACCGTTACAGCGTGAATGGGGTGGAAGAAGAAGAATTAGCATTCCGAGACTGGTGGAAAAGAGTCTTGTGCGATACCGGGGAATGTTGTGTCAGGCTACAGGATAAGAAAAACGGCTATTAAGTGGCTGCCTTTTTAAAAATCTAAATGGAGTTAAGGAGATTACATAGTTTTATCTAGCCACGATATGCACATCTACAGAGCATTTTGATGTTTAATGAACCTTCAAACACCATTTTTGTTGAGATGCTTAGAAGAAGAATACTCTTCAGATGCATTACTGTGCATTTCTTGTTTAAGAATTTGAGGTAAAAACATTTTTAATGTTAAGACCTATTCACTTTTGTGATCATAAAGATACCTAGTGGCTTTTGTTCAAAACCCTTCTTTTGATGATCTGCGAAAACTTCCAGATAAATTTGGGAAGATTAAAAATTATATCCTTGTTGATAATACTATATATTAGGAAATAAGAAAAATATTCTGGTTCAATAGAGATGTGAACTAACAACATATCCCATAGAGCTGGTGGTTTTCCTGTGCCTGGCCCTGACGGCTGTTGAATGGATTCAGAAGCTGGATGTAGTCCTCTAAGGACTATCGTTTTATTGTGCTTCTTTGAAGACTGTTTTATTGTTGTGATACCAAACTGTAATGGATAGTTTTTGATTGTGATATGTAGTTTATGAACTGCACTTGTTGTATTCTGGGCCTGTGCGCTTTCCATAAGACAAATATATAAAATATTCCTCAATACATCACGTGTTTTCTACTTTTCAGCGTTATGATGTAAAGTTGTAAACAATGTTGTTGTTGTTTTTTTTTAAACTTGCGTACAACTTTCAAATTTTTAATTTCCTATATCTATATAAATTATACACATATATTATTTAAAAAGTTAAGAGCCGTCGATATGAATGAAGGGAAATTATTTGAAAATACAAAGTCAAAAATACAAATTATTTGAAAATACAATAACTCTTAGTAAGCAGTTAATACTTTATACGAGGTATCACGTCATACATTTTGAATATAACTCGCTTGAAACTTATATTTCTTCAAAGAAAAAAATTGCACTACACATCTGAGAGCAATAAAAAATATAAAAGAAAAATTCTTTCGAAAGGAGAACACCTGATGTAAGTTACGGTACGAGAAATGAGAGTGCATCAGAGGTGCGGCTGGAGCAGCAGCTGACCTCCTGCGTCGCGTCCGCCGCACTTCCGCCAACTCCGGAAAAGAAGGTGGCGCGGGAGGCGAAGGGAGGCGACGGCTCAGCCGCGCGCGAGATGGCGCTGGCGGCGGCCGCGGAGGGATCAGAAGTTGGCGGGCGGGTCGCCACTACCTCCGTCGCCGCTGGAGCCGATGCGTCCGCCTTGGCCGCTTCCGTCGCCGTCGGGGCTGTCTCTGCCGGGCTGTCCCTCCCACCTACTCTCCCACCCGCTCGCCCGTTTGGCCGTCCACTCGCATGTTCGCTCGCCTGCTCGCTCGCCTACCCATCCGCTCACCCGTTTGGACGCCCACTCGCTCGTTTGCTCGAAGGTTCGCTCGCTCGCCCACCTACCCATCCGCTTTTCTTGTCCGCCAACTCACACGTTCTCTTCCGCTCGCTCATCTGCCCATCCGCTTTTCTTTCCGCCAACTCACACGTTCTCTCCCGCTCGTTCACCTACCCATCCGCTTTTCTTGTCCGCCAACTCACACGTTCTCTCCCGCTCGTTCACCTACCCATCCGCTTTCTTGTCCGCCAACTCACACGTTCTCTCCCGCTCGCTCATCTGCCCATCCGCTCGCCCGTTTCGCCACCCACTCGTACGTCACCTGCCATCCCGCCCGCAGATTCACCCACTCGCTCGCCTGCCCCTCTCACCCACCCGCTCGCCAGTGCTTTACAAAACACCTCCTCACCTTCACTCCCGCTGCCTTAGCCGCTTCGCTTTCCTTCGTGCCCATCTGCCCCACCACCAACAACAACGCAGCAGCCACCCCCCTTGCGCAACCTCCGCCGCCGTTGTCGCCACCGTGCTGCCGGCCCAGCGCGCCGCGCGCCGCCAGCGGGAGTCGCAGCAGCGGTGGCGGCGGCGGCAGGGGCTGCGGGGCGACAAACAGGTCAAACTCGCCCCTAACTCCGGGGGCGGCGGCGGTGGCGGAGCTGTGTTTGCTTGGAGCAGCAGCGGCCGTCAGGCGCCCGACGCCTTCCCCGCCGCCGCCGCCGCCTCCGTCGCCAACTTCCCGGGCGCGCCGTCGTGAGGCTGTCAGGCACCGCCAACGTCCCGCCGCCTGCCCCTCACGCCCCGCCCACCCGCCAGCACATGCCGGCCGCCTCTAAGCACACCATGCTCGACACCCGGTATCATCGGCAGCTGAGTCAGATTGCCGAGTTTGGTTTCGAGATTTCGCTACATCCGTTCCGTGCTTTGCGGCTGTTTCACTGGTCAGTTCCGGGAGGGGGATTTGAAAATATTTTGTAGTTAAGAATAATAGTGTTATTGAATGAAAATTATTTATCGGAATTGATATATTATTTTAGTGGAAACTTGAAGGCGATAGAAAAATACATCATCATATTCCTCAATGAAATTATGAATGAAATTGATGTCACATGAAAAGTCTACTCATACGATTTGCACGTATACACCTAAACAAAAAGGAGGATACGTTAATAATTTTTGTAAATTTCTCAATACGAAGTAGATATACAAATTGGTTATACAATATTAGACAACTCAATGGAATGTCTCGGAAAGTAGTTGTTTTTCATTGAAATGAATGTTCTGATAAAAACAAACACGGATAATGAATGTATGTTAATTTACAGTGAATTAATAAAATGAATCTACATTTGAAAATAGCTTGAAAGGTGTTAAACATTATGTTTTAAAAACGAATTATGTGTGGAATAAAATCTTTTTATTTTATAAGGTAATTTTGGAGTTTCAATAAACTAAGTTCTTTCTTTAATAGGCTTCATTAAAACTGATATTTTAGAACTGCAAAATATGAACTTCGTTACTGGAGATAATAAACCTATTCAAATATTGTTTCATGTGCCAAAATTGAGCTTTTACTAAACGAGATAAACAACCCTCTAATTATTGAAAATTTCAGATATTGAGAAGGGGACCTCGGCTTACATATTCATTGGCACGAATAAATATTAATAATATCTCGGTGTAGAGCAATTTGGCTTTTGAGTGCATTAATTAGAAATAATTTGGGTTATTTGGTATATAATTACGTGAACTTGGTTTATTATGACAATAAACGTAGTGTCACAAATGCTATTAAATACATGGAGAAGCTATTTCACGTATGGGTACTTTTAGAACAGAATAACTCTGAACAAGATTATTCTTGGACGATTATATTTCTCATCTGTTCTAACAAAAGAATTCTATAAATTCGAAGTAACTTCAATTCGACTTTAATGGTTGATTTAATTATATTATTAATTATAATACAGATAGTAATAATAATAATATTAGAAAAAGGTGAAGAAGAAGAAGAAATATTAGTCGCGGACTACGAATACGAATCACAAGACGATGGCTTACCAAATCAATGCCACTGATTTGAAGATAAGAGAACGAATATGTGAAATAGATCTAAAATTGAAAATTATTTGATAAACACAAATTTCAATAAAGCAATCACTTATTATTAATACTATAAGTGATGTCATATTCTCTTTCATTTCATTAAGTCCAAACCAATCCCTTTTACTTCCAAACTGAGACTTCTACTGGATCAAAATTGATGATCTTACAAGAGCTACAAATTAAATTAAAAACAACTTCAAAATATACTTAAAAAGGACTTTAAAGTGAAAAATAATTATTTTAAGTATATATTTAATCTTTCCATGAGACAAAAACTTCATAAGAAAAAATAGAACAATAAGGTAATCTTGTAGTGAAAAATACAAAAAATGCATTTTTGATTTTCGATGTCATACAAAACTTCGATCCTTTGTAAACATTTTGACGAACATATTATAGGAGGAAAGTAATTAAGACGAGAAAAAAAAACTGTATGTTGCGGTGCGTTGGCATTTAAATGCCATGACCACTATTTGTTTAGCTCACTATGCCATACATAGATATAAGCACACTTATATTCTGACTAATCGTAACGGGTATGTGGCACATGTTATTGCCGTGGTTTTTCCCCGGAGACTGGTGAAGCAAGAATCATATATATGTTTTTTGCAACAGTTAAGACTGAAAAAAATTATAAAACACAACGAATTGCTTGCTCTCCTTTTTAATTGTATTAAATATTGTTATTACTAATTTTCATAAAATAGGCGTGCTTCATACTAAACGGATAGTCAAAACGCTATTATTTTCCAATTATTTTCATCCAAAGATAACATCGTTTCCTTCTTTTGCCTCGTCCGTCCTCGCGCTGCCCTCGACGGTCTTAGTGGCTCCGCGCCCGCGTTGATTCATTAGCAAAGTCGCATTACGAAGGAATAATGGCGGGGGCGGAGTCGTGCTCGCAAGTGGCGGATCGCGGGTTGCTTTGAGAGCAAGCGAGCGAGCGCGCGCCGCGACGCGCCGCGGCCGCCGGGGATTAGCCTCAGACGCTTGAGCGCACTTCCCACCGCGACGCGCGGCGCGACGCGGCGCGAGGCGGGCGCATCGCCGCGGGCGCTCCAGACTTCGCGGGCGCTCTTCCGACCGTTCCTTCTACTGCTCGCTCGCTCGTCCGAGCGTTCTCTTACGCGTTGGGAGCTCGTTGCAGCCGCCTTTCTGCCCGCCTACTGCTCACGTCGCAAGAGCATTCGCTTACTGTTGTCGAGCTCGTGGCTGCAGTCAGTTTACCCGCTTACTGATCACTCGACAAACAATTCTCCTGTTCTTTTTCGAGCTCATTGCAGCCGATATTCTGATTCCCAACTGGTCATTCGGCAGAGCATTTTCTTACTCGATCATGAGCTCATTGCAACCGTCTGTCTGCCTGCTGTCTGCTCATTGCAATTGTCGGTCTGTTTGATTACTCGACAAATAATACTATAACCGTTTCTCGAGCTCGTTGATACCTTATTTCTACTCGCTAACTGCTCACTCGGAAGAGCATACTTTTTATTCGGTCTTGAGCTCATGGTAACCGTCTATCTACCTGCAAATCACTCGGTGTCTCTTCTTTCTCACGTTCATTTGAACAGCTGCCCATTGTTCTCTTGACGCTCCATTCTTACTCATTTTCGAGATCATTGCAATCATCCGTCTGCCCACCTCCTGCTAACTTCGCAGAGCATTCTCCCCCTCGTTCATGTGCTTATGATTGAATCATTGATTGATTTTTTTCATATTTCTGATCGCGACAACTGCTTTATTCATTAGTTCCGTAAGAGTGATCTATTTTATTTATAGGAAAGTGAAGTCTTAGAAGTCTTCCCCCCTCCGCTAGAATAACGCCCACGTTTACTTCAGCTTTCGTGTTTCCCCTCCAGGTAGTATCTCTTCCAGAAAGCCGTAACTCCAGCCGGAACAAATTCTAAGAGTCCGACCGCTCTTCCGACATATATGTGGAAGTGTAGTGCATGTAAAAGTGCAAGTAAGTAGTGTAGAGGACAAGGATGAGGAACACAAGATTACACTTGGTCCGGGGCTCTTTTGTTAAGACATCGGTATTCAGATTGTATTGATAAAAAAAAACTTGGAAAACTACCGATCGGAGCAGCCGGCTACTAGAATTCTTATTCTGATAGCGGTTGAATACGACCTAATTATATATCTACCGTAGAAAATCCCTTTATCTTCGGAACTCGAACCCTGTGCTCTTCCGGTCAAAGATTATGCAATGGCAACAACTGTTAGTCTGAGCCATCTTATATTACTGACGTAGCCTTCTAAGCATTCGGTGGAGCTATTTTTTACGAATTCTAACACACACATGAACCGGTCAACTACTGTTCGTTCTTGCCTTTTCTCGGGCTTTATGTATCATGCTTTCCCGTCTACCATTACATCAATTAAATTAGTGGTGTAAAAACAGCACTCGCTCGTATTTTCACATTTAATCAACGGATAAATTTACATCTTCATGTTTGTAGTTGTAGGGAGATACCCAAAAAAGTTTTGAATATTTGCAATTTTAGAAAATTAGGGTTTTCAAAGAACATGAGACCTGCATCATTCTCTTAAACGTTTTTCACGCTATTCAACAACAAAATTTAACCAAAAAACGATGAAACCATTTTTTGAAAATGTTTAAAACGTCCTAGGGACTCCCGAAAATTAAAATAACTGTTTCAAATTTAAAGGGCCCGGACATCAGCCAGATCGATTGGGAAATATCAATTTTGTAGAAAATCGTCTGAACGATTTAACCGCTAGCGTTGTTTCAGAAGGACGGACGGACTAGCGGATAGACGGACGGACGAACAGACGGACGGATAGACGGACGGGCAGACGGACGGACAGACGGATGGACAGATGGCACCACCTTCTATAGTTTACAAAGCCTGCTCACTGGTCCGTGACGTCACAAAATGGCGGCGAAGGTAGTCATGATGCGGCATGGCGAGCGCGTGGCTGCACTGGCGTAGCTCTGTTGTTTTCCGTTTAATTCTCCTGGTGCGGTTCGCGTGTTAGGACCTGTTCGGAGTGAACTTAGGTACGCATATTCTACTACTGCTTCGATACACCATTTGATATGCCTTTTAGATGTGTAGTTCCGAAGTGTCGAGGAAACTATGATAAATCCTCGAAAGTGCACGTGTTTGGTTTTCCAAAAAATCCTGCTATGCAGAAGAAATGGACTGCTGCTATTCCAAGAGAAGATTTTGTTCCTTCCAAATCCTCGAAGGTAAGACTATAGTTCATATGTTCACATAGAACCTACATTTATTACACTGATTATTTAATCAAAGCATACATTTTTTGTAAGTTAGTAAGGGTTTTGGCATTATTTACTAATACTCTTAATGTTTTACCATGAAACTACGTTAAAGCAATTAGAACTTAACAATTCTTCCTTATAGTATTATGCTGAACTTGCAACTATTTTCTTTATATTATTAATTGAATAATGATGGTAACAATTTAAGGTATCCCTTAAATAATCTTAAAATAGTAGTACTTCAGTTACAGCATTCAGTTGTAATGTTCAGAGGTGTAAGAAATTCATAACCTCAAAAAAATCTTAGAGATTTCCTATAACTTGTATGAATAAGTTACTAAAACAATAAAATAATTTATTTCAAAAGAAATACCTTATGTAAGTATCAAGGCAAAAGTCTGTGGTGCATGAACTAATTTCAAAATTTTAAAAAAAGTTATGTTATTTGTTCTTTTGTAAAATTTGTTTGTATGTGAAAATTAAATTCTATGTATGTATTTGATATTATCGACTAACCACTGTACATTTTAGTTTACTTCTCTTGCAACCCCAATATTATTATTATATTATAGATATAATATATTAAATATATTATTATTTTTCTTGTTTCAGGTATGCCATCGCCATTTCCATCAAAATGAGATTATTTGGGAGGATGTGGTTTATAATGAGCAAGGAGAGAAACTGTCATCAAGACTGCAGGTACCAAAGTTAAGAAGTGATGCTGTACCATCTGTGTTCCCTAACTGTCCAGCTCATCTTACCAAGAAGAGTTCCAGACGGGAAGGCCCTTGTGAAAAGCGAGAGAGACTAGAAATGGAACAAGTAGCAACGAGTATGAAGGCTAGTCTTGCATCACAAGAAGAATACAATTCCAAATTCACTTTCAAATCCTTGGAAGACTTAGAAAGTTGTATTAAATTCATTAATTACCCAACGGTATGGACTGTAGTGAAACCTAACACTGAGTGCCTATGTTTTATTAAATTTGCCATGAAGCCAAGTCCTGTAGTAATGTTGTCTGTGGTGATAGATGTGCATCAGAACGTTAACTTTTATTCAGATAATCTCCCTGTTCATAAAGTGGGGTCACACTCTTTCCCAACTGTGTGTAATGATGTGCACGTTTTGGAAAAAATTTTAATTGACTGTGCAGAATATGGCAGTGAAAATTCTCTCAGCGACTACATAAATATTGCCAAGACAAGCTTGTTGGAAGTGGAAGAGAAGGCATGTGATGCTGATAAAGATATTGTGCAATTTTTACGCGAACAATTAGATTTAGTTAATAGTTCTAAGTTTAGACATAGATTTAGTTCCAATTTAATGATACTTTCTTGTTTACTTTTCTCAATTTCTCCTCATGCATTCAGGTTTTTGCGAGCAAGTGGTGCTTTAATTTTGCCTCACCCATCAACACTGCGGAGAATTTGTAGTAAATTTAACCTCAGTCCTTCTCAGGACTCAAGTGATAGCAACTTCTTGTCGTACGCCAAGCAAAAGTTTAAATTTTTAAGAGCCGAGGACAAAATGTTGTTCTCCTGATTGATGAGATTCACTTAAAGCCATATTTAGATTTTAAGGGAGGTAACATTTTAGGTGTTTCACATAATATGGAAAAAGCAGCCACTACAGCATTTGCATTTATGATTCAGAGTATTAGATCTAAGTTCAAAGATGTTGTAAATATTCTTCCAGTGAAAACTATAACTGCAGAAGTACTTTTTGACTATTTATTAGATGTAATTAGTGGACTGGAAAGCATTGGTTACAAAGTAATTTGTATATCAACAGACAATAATTCTATTAATAGCAAGGTGATGTCCATGTTTTCTAAAAAAAGAAAGCTGGATATTGTGTACGAACACCCAGTTGACCCCAACCGCCCACTTTTTTTTATTATTGATGCTGTTCACATTCTGAAAGCAGTACGCAATAATTGGCTGAATCAAAAAAATAGTGGCAAATTAATGATTTATCCTGACTTTCCAACTGAGGGAGGAAAGCCTAACTCTGGTATGAATATTGCATCTTTCACTGCCCTTCAGAAGATTTATAATTTGGAATGTGAATCTGTAGTGAAAAGTGCTCATACGCTGACATTAAAAGCTTTATGCCCCACTTCCCTAGAAAGGCAAAGTGTAAAGCTTGCACTTCAAGTATTTAATAGGCAGGTGGCTGAAGCATTAGAACTTTCAGGAGAATTTGGCATAGAACACTGCAAATCAACAGCTAATTTCATTCACATAATAACCAAATGGTTTGATATTATGAATGTTAAAACTGTTTTTAAAGGGAAATGTAAATTAAATCCTTTTATGGAGCCCATGAGGATTGTTAATGATTTGAAAATAGATTTCCTCTATAATTTTCTAGACTGGCTGGATCTATGGAAGGGAATGAAGCCTAACACTGGGTATTTTACAAGAGAGACAGCTACGGCATTGCGCCAGACCACTTATGCAGTAATAGAAATTGCTCGATATTGTGTCAATGAATTAGGCATGGAGTACCTTCTAAGCGGTAGGCTTCAGACAGATAGTCTTGAAGAAAGATTTGGTCAGTATCGACAGCTGTCAGGTTCTCAGTACCATATATCCATAACTCAGATGTGTGAGAGTGAGAAAAAATTAAGACTCCAAAGCATTCTCCCATTAGTAGTTAACTCTTCGGCTGGTTCCTTCATAAATGAGCTGGCAGTAGATGAAGATTCAGATGTTCCTGATGTAAGAGGTGAGAATGCACTGGCAGTTTCAGTAACCGAAGATGACCTCTCTTCGCTGGAGGACGTGATGCCTTCTCTGACCTATGTGGCTGGATACTGCACGCATTCAATAATGAAGCATATTAAATGTGAATACTGTAAAAGTGATTTATCAGTAGAAAAAGAGCTTCCAGCCAATAAGCACTTTTCTCTAATACAGAGATTAGATTGTGGAGGTTTGAAATATCCTACTGATGATGTGATTACTATTGCAGTCTATGGCTATATTGTCATTAATAAAGTGCTTGAATCTTGTAAAAAGGAGTTGTTCAAAGCCACCAACCAAAGAGATGTATGTTGTTCCACAATCTTGAAATGTTTAAGAGAGAATGAGTGTTGTTTGTTTTTTGGCACTTGTGATAATGGCCATTCAGCAAATGATTTAGTTAAACTTGTATGCTGGAAAACTGTAAATATTTTTCTTAAAAATTTTTGCAAAAAGGAAAATGATAAGTTATTCTCAGAGAAATTATCAAAGAAATCGTCAAAGAAATCACAGAGGAAACTAAATACTTTTCAATGAATTTGTCAGTTTTGATTGTAAATAAATAACTGTCATTCATTATATTGTAAATAAATGTAGGTTCAGTGTATTATATTGTAAATAATTAGGTTTAATGTATTGTATTGTAAATAATTAGGTTTAATGTATTGTATTGTAAATAATTAGATTTGATGTTTTGTAAATAAATAAGTTTAAAAAACATGTCCAGAACAATATTTTTAATTCTGAATTGATATATTTTTGTATTAAAAAAGGGTGAACATTTAGTTTAATGGCATATGCACTGAAGAAAATGTGAGAGTAGAAGGGATGACTGCTTTCAGTGACTTCTTGTAATAAGGATTTCTTCAAAAGTCACCAATCAAAGTAATGTCTGTTGCGTCGCTGTCATAGTTCATGGTGTTTGTGATAATAATCATTAAATAAATTATTTAGTCAAACTTTTATGCTGGAAAGCTGTAAATATTTTTTTTTAATTCTGTGAAAAGAAAATGATAGGCTTTGACACAAATGGCAAAAAATTGAATATTTTTCCAGTTAATTCAACAGATATTGTCAATAAATAGGTTAAGTATACTGTATTGAAAACAAAATTTATTTAAAATGTTGCTTTAAAAATATTTTTATAATGCATTAATATTTTAATACGAGAGGACTGAAAACGAAATTCCCGACGTAAGCGCCCTGGTAAATGTACGAGTGGCCGACGCAAAACATGACTACCTACGGTGACGTCACAAAACAGTGAGCAGGCTTTGTAACTCTAGGAGGTGGTGCAGATGGACAGACGCACGGACAGACGGATGAGCAGATGGACAGAGAGATAGACGGACAGACGGACGGGCAGACACGCGTTTCCGTCATTCGAATTTTCGGTGTCAAGGACCCATAACACATGAATTCTGACTACTGCATGTGTTAGAGGATTTGTTTCTAAATTTATGAAATGGACTTATCTACTTTTTCGTTACCCACCCTTACCCGTTGCAGCACGTTCGTATTCATTTGTGTGCTCATGCACATTTTATTCTCGCTCACCACTCACATGTTGGATCGTGATCATATTAATTTTCGTGCCCATTCATCATGCTCTTCATTCTCCAAGTTAGCTTGCCTGACATTTGCCCCTCATAGGCTTCGTTTGCTCATTCTCGTATTCATAAGCCAAAGTACATGTTCAGCTGCTCGCTCAGAACGAGTGAGTTCTTTCTTCCGTCCTTCCTGGAATCTCAACTGCTCTCTCACTCGTCCACTAATTTTCTAATCTGTACATTCCTTAACCACTTCATGTTTCTCAAACTTGACCGCCCGCCTACCGCCCTTTCCTCAGGACCTATGCTTACTAATTTGCTAACCGTTGCCCAGCCAGAGTAAGTTAGTTCATTCCCCCAACAATATTCTCTTCACTCGCCAGCGCACGAATTCATGTTCTGATCATTTTCTAATTTATTCAATGGTTGCACTCAAATTTACAATTACCCAATCACTCGTTCGATCACACGCCTTTCCTTTTTCTTGTCGACGGTCATACAATTTCGTCTGATCACTTGACACCCAATACCATAATTGGCCTGCTTCCACTGGATTGTGATTTTCCTAATTGGCTCTTTATTTCCACGAAATCATTATTCCCTCTCTCTCTCTCCCTTTCTCTCTAATATGGAAACTCATATTAAGAGAAAAATGCCAAACAATGCAATTTGACACACATTTCACGCCAATTTGATTTTGTTTTACTTTTAATATTTAACAGATTAATTTACACTTCTATATTCGTATACAAATTTCGAGATTTTTCTTTCATTACCTATATCCCCTCTCTATTAATTAATTATGTGTCTTCATTACCGTGTCCCATAGATATTACGAATATTATAACCAAACATACAGATCTTCTGTCCTTTCAGGCAATCAGTGTCTTTCATTCAACGCTATCTCAAGACGTTTCCCTTTTTTCACTGAATATTATTCGTTTACCTTTTCTTCGATATTACTTAGATGAATTCACACATATACCAGACCGTTTATCCGCCATCTTCCTTTCTATCTCATCTTCCAACACATCTCATCCTCATAAGTCGCTCATCACGCCCTCAGCATCACGCCGCTTCGCCTCCCCGTTCACCCAACCGCCCATCGGCGCCAACGCCGTTCTTCTTCCCCGCGCCGCGCCCTGCGGATTGTCTTCATCCCTAATTGCTTCTGTGAAACATAAATCGCGGAATAATGACGCACGGCGAGGCGCCGCGCCGCCCGCGCCACGCCGCCCCGCCCTCGCCGTCCGCGGAGAAACGGCGATTGGCCCAAGTAATGAAGGCAACGCTAACAGTTTTTGTCAATTGCTTCATTAAGACAGACGCGCCGCGCGCCGGCTCCAAGGCGGCGAAGGCGCCACGGAGGAGGAGGAGGGGGTGGTAAAGGAGGAGACGGGGGCGGGAGCGGAGGCGGCGTTATGAAGCAGAAATGAAAACCGTGGGCGCCGAGAGGATGAAAGGGTTGGATCGCCCGATCGCGGCGACGTGGGGGGTGGGAGTTGGGGGTTGGGGTGGGGAGTGGGAAAGCTCGGCGCAGTGCGGGGCCGAAAAAGAAAGCCGAGGCGCGGAGAGAGGGAGAAAGAGAAAAAATTAAATCCCGCCGGCTAATATATTGACGCTGGAGATGAGGTACGGGACCCGAGAGACGCAGAAGACAGAAAGTGGATCAGACGGGACGATAATCAAAGCAAAGGCAGCCAGAAGGTCGGACAGGCGGGAGGGCGGCCTGGGCACGAAACATGCGAATTATGCGCCGAGTGGGGGACGGAGCCTCTCGACGTTGTGACCTCTGACCTCGAGCCCTCTCGCGACGAGAGGTCTTAATTCGGAGCGCGGGGTTCCCTTGCGTCTGCGGTGCTTGATATGCCAATCGGCGGTCCCCGTCGCCCGCCTCTCCAAATCTTAACTGGCGAATGCTCTTCAGGGCCCGAGCACGAACAAATTCGACTAAACGATGCTTCGTCAGACGGACGGAGTAAGTGAATTAGGGACAGAAAATTAGCCTCGGTAATTCATATTATTTTTACTACAATCTTTTAATGTGGGACAAATACCTTTTAAACGTTTATTAGGAGCAAATAATTTGTTTCCCAATATTCACTTGACTACTGTTGAAGCACCTAAGAATTGCAGATATCTTACGAAAGGGAAAGATGTTTATGAAAAAATATACTACTGCTTTAGTAGTGTGAGGTCATAATCTATACTAATTTCCCTCTATTATTTTATTTGCAATGAGTCTTGTGTACGTTATCGAAGTAAAATGTAGTATTCTTACATCAAGCAAAATGTGATAATCAAAAATAATTAAGTTTCACCTCACCAATAATGTTGTGGCACAGCAGATTGTTTCTTCAATAATTCCAAAGGTAGAAACTCACCTGAAACAGACAGACAATCAGTTAATAAACAATTTAAAATAAATGTATTTACAAAACGCCGTACACATTATCTACGGGTTACAGATTCACGTCGCAAAATTTCACCCTCATACACCCCGAGGGTAAAATCGGTAACGTAATTACTCCGAGAGAAAACACGCTCAGTAATATCATAAAAATTTCATTGAAAATTCATGTTAATACTGTCAAAAGATCAACAAGTAACAATTCGTAACACAATTATGAGGCAGGAGGGGATAACTTAATGAAAACAATGACGGGAATTCTATTGCCCCTCGTACGGAAATACGGTGGCTGACAGAACTAATTTCATAGAGCAGCAGCTGCCCTCAGGCAAATTGGAAAGGAAGCTCCCCCGGGTGAGGGGAGAGCAGTAACGATTATTTGTGCAAGAAGAAAGGGGATGCGTTCAGAAGGCGCCCCTCGGCGATCGTGGGGATGTGAGCTCCTTCCGGCAGAGGATGAGGCTGAGCTCCGGAGGGGAGGAAAACTGCAGGGCAGAAGATGATGTCGGGGCGAAAGGTAAAAACTCTTGGCAATTGCGAAGAGGTGCTTGGAAATTGTTAAGTATATCATATAAAGGAGACCGCAAGGAGAGTTATGTCACAAGATATTGACACACTTCATCATTGTAAGCTATTACAGCTATTACAGAAATTCTAAGAGAAATACCAGCAACAACGCTGCTCCAACGCGGGTAAAAAATAACACGCTAAATTAAACAAGAGACAAGAAAAAATAATTGCGTTTCAATCGATTTTAAATCATACAAAGCAGTGTATATTTTCTTCTTAACACTTCTTTTGACAAAGGTAACGTTTGTTTTTGTTTGGAGAATACATTGGGAAATTTGAGAGCAGTAAGGTATTTTACGTTAATGCCTTGGTGGCCAGATTATAAATCAAGATTGAAAATAAAAAAATTCAGTGAGTGGGATGATAATCTACTTTTTTGGCATGCCGACAAGATTTCAACTGCTATTTGAATAAACTGAAAGTCCACAGTATGTTTCTTTGTAAGTGGTCCTTGTGTAAATGAAGTGCAGATTGAATTGAAGACGAACACGATATTTTGAATGCATTTTTGCATGAAATCGCCACTTGAGTTAATCAAACGTGATTCATTCGATGCCATTGTTAAACTCGTAACAATTCTTTAAGTGTTGTACACTGACATCTATTATAGAAAATTGCAATGGAAAAGACAATTATTTGGATATTGAAAGGAAAACAAATTAAAAATAAATTGAGGTTATAAACTTGAATTACATCTTTTCCAATAAATCATTCATTAATACTTAGATACTTAACTCTATAAAACACTGAACAACTACGAAAATATAGCAGCATTTATTTGGCTATCTGAAATCATATATGTCCGTTAAGACTTGTTATATCAAAAATAAATAATTTATATTTGATTATTTACCAATTAATGATAAACGTTTCAATTTGAAGCACATAGTTAATAACTAACATTTAGTTTATAAGTACTGGAAAGTTGGATTGATAGTATAAACATTTTTCTTTGCGAATACAGATATCCATTTTGGAGTAAAAATACTTCTTGATTCTGAGAACTGCTATGATAGACATTCAAGCATCCAGTCTTGAATATTAAAAAACATTCTCCCAGAAAAACTCTCCTGTTCCCTGAAAACCGCAAGCTCAATAATTGTAGTCTTTTCTACAATTGTATGCGTAACGAAACAAATTACATTTAATCTACATTACAACTGCAAGTGCACTTTAATTTAAAGCGATAGTGGTCCTCGCATTGTACGAAACAATTTCATTTTCGGGAAGCGGGAACTTAAAAATTACTTTCTGAATGTTTTCTCCTCCGAGTTGCCGCTCAGAATGAAAACATAAAACAATGCTGAGCTTACTGTTGCCGGTCCGGGCGCGAAGAAACTTTCGTTCAAATAAAGTACTGCAGCTATTAGGAGAAAATATTTTTATTTATTTGTAGGAACGCGAGAAAGCGGGGGCGGGCAAAGTTATATCAAAGTTGCTACTCGGTGAATTACTCTGCAGTTCTGTTAAAATTATTGGCCTCCACGGTGAAGAAGCCTATAAAATACGGCACCCGGGAAACGGCGCGGCGCGGCGCTGGGGCGGCGGGGGAAGGCCGGCGGAGTGGACTCGCCGAAGCCCGAAGAGTTTCCGAGTCTCGCCGCAGGAGGGTGCGCGAGCGGCTTTCGCCGCAGCTGTCGCCACCGATTGGCCGCCGCCGGTCTTCGGGCGGAGGCCGGAGCTCCCGACCGAGAATTAGTTCTGGCCAGGGATTCGCGTTTGTAATTGCTTGGCCGTTTCTTGCGTCCGTCGCGGGACGGGGGAGGGTTTCGTAACGCGCGGTGGTGACGTATGTGGGAGACGTGATTGTGTTGTTGAGTAGAAATTTCTGCTGATGAGTCTTAAGGTCCGATCGGAGTGGATCCATTTTCGGCTCGACTTCATTCGCGTTCGGACGGACGCGGTCGATTACGTTCGTTCGATCAGTTGAAACCCTTGCTGGTGTATCTCTTACTACCGACGTGTTCTGTCAAACATGACCAAAGATCCAAGACGGGAGATTGGAATTAAATAAACTTGAATTATTCGGCCAAACTGAAACAAAATCAACACGTATTAACTGTGTGTCTTCTCTCTTCAAAATTAGATAGGCAAACAAGACATGAATGAAAACAGGACAAGTATGATACATTACTCAAAACCAACTAGTTGAATTCTTGAGGCATTGTAATGTTCTGAAGAAGAATCAACATTCTAATCAAATTTCTGCTTCCAAAATGAATAAATATAAGCTAGTGTTAGCTAAAAAATATAATTGAAACCTTATAATCAGACTTTAATAATGACAACTAAAAATTGTTCCTTGAGTACTGAGCCTCATCGATTATTTGCTTGTTCTGTTTTAAAAATAAATCAGAAAAAAGCAAAATCATTTGAAAGCAATTAATTCTTGCTATATTTGTCTTAAAACAGTGAAAATCATCAACGATTTTAAATATTCTGGTTGCAAAATATGTTACAAATATATGTTCCTTTCTTTTTCGTTTACTAGTAAACTCATTTCGTTAGCTTATGAACGAAACTTGTCGAAGACCTCCAACTAAATTCTTTATAATTATGAAATAACATTTTAAACGAAACGGATGAAATACGTTGCTGATTGTTAAACGTGAACCTTGTCTGACTACTGCGGTAGACTGTGTAGTTTCTCTTAATAAACATGCGGTTTTAACTTTTTTTCGATTCCAATGCATGGAGCTTATACCTAATGGTTTAAAGCGAATGTTTGGTTTAGTGGAATGCAATGTAATCACTGTCGTGCAGCAGAATCTGCCGTCTGTTTGTGCCTAACCTTTTTTTCGGCCTTTTACTAATCCACTTGGAAGGTACTCTTGGTAGGACTGGGAATAGTAAATACACCCATTTAACGTAACAATGTTCCAACAAAATCTTCTTCACCCCTAGTTTTACCATGCATGGCCAACAATAGCTATTATTCCTTTTTACTGAGTACCTAAAAATAGTTCATGAGTTAGTATTTTTTAACTAATTGCCAATAGCGTCTATGTACCAGAAAGTACGTGTCCTTCTAAGGCTCCGATATCTCCTAAAGCTCTAATATCCATGGTTGGCACAGTATGCGAGAAAACATTTTTCAAATGTAAACTTAGTGTTGCACAGCTAAGTTTTATAATTTGGTTTAAAATGATAGTAATTGAAAACTCATTGCCAAAAATAAAGTGCCTGTATTAAGTGATTTTGAAAAGCTAAAAATAAAACATATAAGTATACTAATTGTTGGGTATTAATGTGTAGTAAATAAAATACCTAAGATTACAATTTAACTTATTATTTTTTTGCAAGGAAAATACACATGATTTAATTTTTAACTTCATAATTACTAATTAAAAATGTCGCAACTTTCGTCCACCGTTGATAAAGGATGTTATCGGAAAAGACATGGCAAGGATTGTTGGGTATTTTAAATAATTTACTTCTTTTCGATCGAATATATTCACGTCGAGTAGGCTGAATATAAACTCTCGAATATTTTTCCTTAACTTACTTGGAGAATAATGGATTCTTAAAGTGTTGCGAAAATTTTAAATTAGTTACCAATGATAAGGAAGGGCCAAATCTCGCTAAGTGTTTTGTTTCCCAAGTCATTCCATTTGCGCAGTAGATGTATCGGACAATTATAAAAAAAATTATTTTCAATAAATTAGATCTGCAAACTTGAACAACAATAGAGTGGAGAGAAATTCACATTTTTTTCAAGATCGGGACTAGAATACATATAAATAGTGAAATGAGAAAGAGAAAAGTGAAAAATTGTAGACACAGGTTTACAATTATTGCATGATAAAACTTACAAAAAACACATTTTGCAAAAATTATTATAAACACGAGTTTAAACAAACGATAAGGTCAAAAGGCGAGCGTTCAAAAATATGTGCAACCAATGAATATTTAATGAAACTGTTACTAAAAAAAATACGCATGCGTACGAAAAAATAACATGTATTTACGTAAGTTACAATCACTTACAAGGGATCAGATTATTAGTTAAAAAGAGAAAAGAAACATTACTTTACTACTTTGATGAAAGTGTTATTTATTTACAAATAATAATAAGAAAATATTTTCTCCAAGACTCATTGTTGTGCCACTAACTCATTATTAGCCTCATTTGTACATGTTGCATAATTAAATTTGGAGCTAATCACCATAATATGTTTTCAAATTTAAAGCTCTTAGTGAAATCATATTAGCAGCATTCAGGGGAATCAGTCATTAACCCATTCCGTTGTGGTGATCCACTTCTAATCGAATGACAATACTCGTAAATCAAAAACGCTTTGTGGGCTTGCAAAATTTTCACAAAAAATTTCAACATTTTTTGCGTGACACTCAACACCTTTATTCGAATAAGTCTTTAAATTGGCAGGAGATCAATTTGTTTGCAAATGACACTACAACTGATATTTGCATGGGATATTTCACTTTCCTAAATTATGCATAGCGATGCACAAATATATGTTTTCCACTCGATATCACCATTACCACAGAGGACTCAGTCAACGTTTCTGATAATCGGATGATGCATGTGCGTACGTTATATACGGTGCCATGCATAAACATGAACGTGCATACATCGTGGAGCGCTCCGTGACGTTTGTTCGTCGATTCCCTGTCTAAATCGCGAGTTTCTCTACGGTGACATTATTGGTTGTGCTTTCCATCTGTTCAAAAGAGCAACAACCCAATATAATTGTAATATAATTTGCTTGTCGTAATGAACAAATAAGGAGAACCATTTAAGTTAATTTGTCTCTGAAATTATGATTGGAAAACAAATAAATTGAGATTAAATTCTCGATCAATTTCTTCGTCCATTTCGATCATCACGATCAGGTTTTTCGTCAAGTTTCGCTGATCTTTCAGCGAACGCTGAGATGGCCCCTTGATTCGCTTAGTTTTAATGTAACTTCACTCTCTGTTGCACGTATAGAGTTCAGTGAGAAATATAGTTAATGAAAATATCGTTCTCCATGTTGTCGCGGCAGGAAGTCAATTCCTTCACGAAGGACACGATGAGACATAAGACCAAATATACAGCTAATTTGCCTTTGCAAATAGATTTTATTCACTGGAACTAATATTGTCTTATCAATTATTGGCAAAAACGCTCATTTCCTGGATTCAGAATTCAAATTGTATATTGCTTACAGTAGGGATCCCAAAATTAAGAAAACTTGCACATAATACACTTCTCCTCGTAGCATATCACAGTTTTTTTTATGTTTTTGAGGTTAAATGAATAAAAAAATAAATAAAATTACTTCTTGGAGTTGATGTTTCTTGGTGTTGCAAAACTTTCTCTGAGGCTTTAATAAAATAAATATCAGTAAAGTAACCTATTCATGATACATTTTGTTGAAGTACTTCCCATTTGTCAAATCACTGATATTATTCAAATGGTTTTTGAATTAATTTATTCGTACTCTTCCCTTATTGCTTTCTGTTTATTTGAAATTATGTGTTCATGTAATTGTTTTGTTTGTAAATAATTTAGGTAATGCTATTCACACGATAAAATAGGCTTTGTTTAAACCACAAAAATGTCACGGTTATCGTTGAAATAAACATGTCCACAGATAATTTGAAATAAACATTTCAACTCCATATTACAATAATGAATAACATACAGAATAATAATAGAGATATAAATCAACGTCGTGTTTGCCTAATTGACATAATTAACGTAGGACTGTATATAAATATACAGTCCTGTATATAAGTAATACGGAAATACGATTTCAAGACCCTTCTTCATCACTTCTTCGATTCAACTAAAAGGAGAAACACAAAAAACAAAACAGTGATTGAGCGACCATTAACGTGATTCCAAGATTTATGGAATATTCCGATAATTACAAGCGCAAGTTGGAGAACACGCCTGTCTTTCTTGAGTTCAAGTGACATAATACACAGGTTGGAAAGCTTTGGTAATCAATCTTCGGAAGCCAAACTTGGTCGAGCGGAGACGGCGTCGGCGGGGCTGCATGTGAGCGAGCAGTGACACGGCGGAAGCGGCGGCGGTGACAAGCCGGGCCGAGAAGGCCGCAGCGCCGGGTGGGACGACAGAAGGCGGAGGCGGTTTTCGTGGGATGGGGGCAGTGGCGGAACGGTTGCAGGGCAGAAGTGAGACGATGGGGGACGGTGGCGGGTGGTGGCGAAGCAAGAGAGGTGGGAAGGGGCGGATTGGATAGGGGGAGTGGTGGAGGGATGGAGGAGACGAGGTGGAAGTGCCAGAGAGGCGGAGATCGAGGAAGAGCGAGGGTGGCAAGGAGAAAGCGGATGGAGTAGGAAAGGGCGTGGCGGGTCGGGTGGGGTGGGGAGGAGACGGGATGGACGCGGGGGAGAGGCGGAGATGAAGGAGGCGCGGGGGGGGCGAACAGGAGGTCGGACGGATATAAGGCGAGCGGCACAGGTGTCACTGACGGCTTCCGCACCGGCGCCCCCGGACTCGAAACACTTCCTCCGGTCGCCGGTAGGGGCGGGGGGTGGCAGGTGGAACGGGGGAAGCGGGAAGGGCGGGCGGAACCCCGCGGCGGCCTTTCGCAGCGGACGCGGCCTCGCCGGAGAATGCTTGGCTTCGGCCGGGCCTTCGAGTGGGCCTCGCTGCCTTCTCCAAAACATACTTGGGAATCGATTACCTGCAGGTGTTTGAGGAGGGGACAGAAGAGGGTTGGAAAAAAATTGCTGTTATTTTGAGAAAATTGTTTCCCTGATCTCGATGAGTGTATTTTTGTTCTAATAAGAAAAATTAAGTAAAATATTGACATGTGAAACGTATTACACGAATAATAGAGAAAACATTACTTGATATTGATTTCAGCTGGACGTTGGATGGGAAAATGGTTTTCGTAAATATTGCATTTAATACGAAGAAGAAAAAAACCGGTGTAAGAAGGCTTAGCAAATACGATAATTCGGATAAATAATGCCATTAACATTTACACACGTTCGGTTCATTTTTTCGTGTTCTGTAGAGCACATTTATGGTCGTGTGATTATGGAACGTCAAGAAAGAGTAAGATCAGTGACACAGAAAGGCGTAATATTTCTCAATCATGTTCTCCTTAATTTGCGTTTGGTGTATTTTTGTATTTTCTCTTAAGGCTATTGTAAGTAAATGTTAACAGCTTCTAAGAATGTAATTTGAAGAGAATAAAAATAAATTAGTTTCAACTAAACAGAATTTGAAATTGAGTTCCAACAGGCTATTTAGTAATGGAAGAAATGTTATCCTATCATAAGGCGGCGGTCATTGTGGAGCTGATTTGTACCGAAATTTCGGCCAGCCTGTTTTGTCCGATGTTCCGGAGTTGCTCAAACACGTGCTGGTAAACGGAAAGAGTCTTGGTGAGTCCGATTGATCTCTTCCCACGACGTCCGTAAACATAGATCTGCTTGGTTTAATCTGTCGGAGCTATTCTTCCGAAATCAGGTGAAGAGTTCAGACGATATGCATTACAAGTAGATGGTCTTGAGCGCGCTTCTCGCAAATTATTAAAAAATGAGCTGTGGAATTATGGAAATACTTGGACGATTTCGGGCGCAACGTTCAGGTGTTTTTCGATTGAAACAGATGGGACAATTTGGTTCGCTGTCGTCGGCTTTCGAACGACCGGTGTTTCGGCTGCATTGTGATTGTACCCTAAAGGTAGTAATAATAAGAATGTATCTGAATGGCCCTCATTACTTACGGTTAGACCTCTTCCAATACTACATTCAATTGGAATGAGAAATTGATTGATTGATTAATAATTTCAGGCGCGTAACCTGCCAAGATCAATAGTCTCGTACGTATAAGGCATATGTTTTATCGCGGAAGGTGGCGGTGATCTTCTGGCTGGCTGGCGAGACTACATCGCCTCGTTTTTTTTTTGTTTTTTTGTTGTTTTAACCACTTAAAATGAGTGATTTTAGGACGGAGTAAAAGCTTATTCAATTCCTACCGACAAGGAGAAGTGACTGGAACTCTTTTGAGCCGGATAATTCTAGAATATTTTGGAAAAATTATGGGAAGAAAGTGTTTTTGACACAACATGAATCGTTATCAATTAATTCACTTGGTTGATGTTAGTTAACATTAATTTTGTAATAAAAAATAGAAAGTTTTAAAAAATCTTTCTATCAATGATGTTTCATGAAACTTTCTGTGCCCGAGAATGTACGAGCCAGTTGTCATATGTTTATACTTTATTTTTATTGTGAAGTTGATTAGCTCAATAAAAAAAATAAAAATACCTGTCGCAGTTTCATGGTGAACAAGTGCAGGTTCATAGTGTAGTAGTGTAGAACCAATGTTTTATAGTATTATAAAACTCTTTTCAATTTATTTTGCCAAACTGTTCCATTTACCCACCATTATATTGGAGTACATCATTTTTTAAACTTATTTTCGTAGAGATTGACATTTTTTTACAGACAACAAAGGAGCAAGTGCTACTGAAGCAAGTGCACAGGAGTGGCTCTTGAAAATACACTGCTGAGCTCGCTGCATTCACTTCCCCACGTAGACGAGATTGTGCGCCTGCTCCTTTCGTCCCTCCACTTTGTTCTACAAAAACATAATCTTTTACGTAAATTTCACAAAAATACTAAGCAGCGTATTTATGGTTTGAAAAAGTATTGTTCCCTAAAACAAATAATGAGTTTTGTAAATAGAGAAAACCATATCGACCGCAGGAAAAGAAATGCACCCACACCATTGATCAAATAGAAACATAAAAAAAATTCAGCTAGTTCACTAAATTGTTTACTACTTACTGATTACTTACATTTAGCCACATTTTTTATGAAAATTACTTGAAGAAACAAAATAATATGCTTAACTAGTAATCCCAGTTTTGCTCATATTGGTGCTCGTCCTCATGTTTGGTCACACGCTTCAAATAACCGCTCTCTCTCCCTCCTCTTTCTCTCTCTCTCTCTCTCTCTCTCTCTCTCAATCTCTCATTCATAAAAAAAAACACACAAG
Source organism: Acheta domesticus (assembly GCA_031308135.1). Classification (NCBI taxonomy): domain Eukaryota; kingdom Metazoa; phylum Arthropoda; class Insecta; order Orthoptera; family Gryllidae; genus Acheta; species Acheta domesticus. Next base: position 83,522,409 of record JAHLJT010009436.1, on the reverse strand, counting down.
TACATATCAAAAACCGGATCTAATTATTGCGTGAACTGCAAACATACGACTATTTGGACGAATGTACAAAGAAAAAAAGTGAGTTGAATCTCTCTTCAAAAAGAGCCCAGGAAGAGACACAAGAGACAAAACAGATGGTGGCGGGGGGAGGTGAGGGGGTCGCAGTCGCGTGGCCTGACGATATAGCGGCGCGCTCCTTCCTCCTGCACCCGTCCTTCCCCCTTGTCTCCTCCACCCGCGGAGGAGAAATATGCGCATGGAAATGGGAAGAAAATGTTCTCATTAAAAGAAAGATAATGTGTCAAGCCATGAAGAAAATACGAATCGTAAACTCGACTTTCAGAGGAATGCCGCTCCTTATAGCGCATAAATCTTGCCTGCCCGTGCCCGTGCGTGCCGGCCGCTGCACAGCCAGCGCCGCGGGTCTCCAGTCACCCGGGGTCGTGGTGGGTCGCCGAGCCCGAGGCAAGCAGCTTACTCACAAGAACGCGGAAAAGACGTTGATCATATTTCGTAATGCTGTATTGTATCGATGTAACGCAACCAAACAAAGATCGAGAAGCCATTGTTAACGGATAGCTCCCGTTAAGGATTTTTTCGTGAATGAGCATTTTGTTTCCGGGAGCTATCAATTACTTGGGTCATTTTACCCCGAGAGGGCAGTGCATGTTATTATCGAGAGATAGAGGTGATTCTCACTCGTTAAAACGAAAGGTTCCCACACTGTTTTGTGAGAACTACATACTATTAGACACGTCGGATTTCGGGGGTTTTACCCTCTTGGAATCTCTTCCCAGCGGTGAACCTCCTCAGATGGGATATCCACTAAGCTCTGGACTGATCTCTTGACATATGTAGTAGTGTAGAACAGATAAGCGTGTGTGAGTGTAAGGGGAGAGGAGATTGTCAAGTAAAGGAAGAACTTCTAACAATTTTCAAAACTCTTACTATGAAGAGGGAATCACATTCACTTCCAAAGGAAATAAATAATTTGCAGAGCCACAAAACGAAAACTGAACTTTAGCCTACACGCTCCAAAAATGCATAACAACTTCCAAAGAAACATTGCAGAGCAAATTACACGTCCTGACTTTTCACATAAATTTACACTTCTTTCTGATAAACACTCTTAGCTCCAGCAGTCTTTGGAGAGGGGTCGACTTATACTTGGAAAAATAGTGCCATTTTTCGTAATTAATTCCTACACCGCATCTCGCCCAACCACAGCAAGAATGGCAGGCCACTGGTAATTGCACACTGAAGCTGGGGCATTTCAATGGTTCTTCACATGCCACGTCAAGCCACTGAGCACGCCACGACACGGCACACACTCAGCCAGCCTGCCAGCCACGCGATGCGATACGATGCTCGCCCCGGCACACCTCCGTCACCACGCCACCCCATCACTAAGGGGAGGGGGAAAGAGAGAGGGCGATGGCGACGACGAAATTTAAATCTCTCGCGCTGTAGTGATCAGTGATGAGGTCCGCGGCATCCGGCAGGCTCTGGTGACGAACTAAAATACTGATTTGTGAGCAGCGGGAAACCAAATTTTTATAGCTTTAATTGGGGCGCCCGAAATTCATATTTTGACCTCCATAATCTATTGCAACATCACGGAGCCCCTAGATCGGGCGGGAAGTTGCTAATTTGTTCACAGAGAGCCCAGCGAAAAGTTAATGCTTATAGTCCGCGCCGGGAAAATGTGGTAATAGGGACAAGTATGAGGAAAGAAAGATCGTGCCTGGCTCGTGTACCGTTTGTTAAGGTACTGTTCCAGCATTGGCCTGGTGTCGATCGGAGAAACCACGAAAAATCACCGATCAGAGACGCCGGCCACTGTCTTTGCCGACAAGGGGGTCGGGTCCAGCAGCGCTTGCGGTAGGAGCCGGGCGGTCCGAACGGCCTGAGCGAGGAGAACCGCGGTGAAGAGGGATTAGGGGCGAGCGGGTGAAGATGGTCGCGAGGGATCGTCATGGTCAGGATGACGGGGGAGGGGGCACATTGAGCTTGGTTTCATAGATTGTGCTAAACAGGTACTCAGATAGTAAACACCTGGTATTCAAATGTAATGAATTCATTTTGCAGGAGCAATTTACACTTTTCGATCATGAAAAAATAGTTATTATGGATATTCCTTCTTTTTAAGAAACATATTTTAATTTTAAACAATGTCTTTTTCCACAATTTATACATACTGATTCCCGTTGGAATGCTTTGATGGTTCTAAATCTGGAGAAACTATTAACCTCTTTGATGTCGTAAACCATGTTAGGGAGGTAATGGAAGTAATGAAATTAATCCACCAGAGTAAAAATGAGTTTTGTATGCAAATGTCAAATCTTAAAAGCGTGTGGATCAGAGATTTTTCGCTTTTCCCATACGTTAAAACGGAGTTTTACTATCAAAGCTAAAATTACAAGCTTTACTGATGTTGGTTAAATGTTGTGTAAGTAGGTAACGAGAACTACAACATAATTAGCGTTGCATGAAGGAATAAGGAATCAAACTATTACGATCTGTAGTTGCTCTTAATTTATCATTTAATAGTCGAATGTAAATGCTGAGTATAAAACATACCCAGAAGTGTACTATAAATTTCATTTCATTTACATGTAAGACGGTGTAGAGTTTTATCTTTAGCGAAATTTTATGGAGGAATTGTGTATTAAATGTTCTTTAAGGTCGTGAAACAGGAAAATTTTCGGGTTTCCTGAAATTTTACATCTTCATTCCTCCTTCATCGTACATAATGAACATGAAACACTCAATCCATATCTACCAAAACCCAAAGTCATCATTTGCCTTTGATAACATTCTACGCGAAGCGCCCCGTCCACCCAAAGCAATACGTTACGCGCGATGGCAAACGCGAAGCGGTTCACCGCTCCTCCACAGGCGATCCGTGTCCCTTTCGGGCAGCACTGTAACATGAAGGTAATTTCCTCCGCAGCGACGGCAGCGGCGGCGGCGGCGGCGGCCGGTGCGGAGCGAGGGATTCGGTTTTCGCGTCGTTCCACTCGGGCCCGGCTGGGAGCGGCCGTCCGCGTTCAGATCCCGGCGCATTGTGCTGGTCGGCGGAGGGAAAGGAACTCCGCAGCTATCGATAGAACGTCCGCAGAATCCCTCCGACCCACCGCGCCGGGCCGTTATACGTTGTCGCTGGGCCAACGCGGGGTAGGCGGGGGCCGGACGGCAGCGGTGGGCGGTAATGGCGGCGGGGACGGGGTGAAGTGGACGACGGTGAGGACGGCGATGATTGCGGCGGTGTGGCGGGGGCTAGGGGTGGGAGTGGGTTGAGTGGAGGCGGCATGTGTTGGCGGTGAAGGGAGCGACGATTATGGTGGACGCTATGAGAGCGAATTGCGGGGTGGAGATGGGGAGGGCAATGGTATGAGCGGTAGCGGCTGCGAGGACGGCGGTGCAGGGGACGGCGGTGCAGGGGACGGCGGTGCAGGGGACGGCGGTGCAGGGGACGGCGGTGCAGGGGACGGCGGTGCAGGGGACGGCGGTGCAGGGGACGGCGGTGCAGGGGACGGCGGTGCAGGGGACAGCGGTGGAGGGGACGGCGGTGGAGGGGACGGCGGTGGAGGGGACGGCGGTGGAGGGGACGGCGGTGGAGGGGACGGCGGTGGAGGGGACGGCGGTGGAGGGGACGGTGGTGGAGGGGACGCCGGTGACGACGGTGCTACAGGGGGTGCGTCGAAGTCGGCGGGAACATGGATAGCGCGATGGCAGGGACGCGGAAAGCAGCAAGAATAGAAGGGAGGGCGGTGAAGAGGAAGAGGAGAGATGTAGCGGGGCTGGCGAAGCAAGCGGGGCGGCAGCGGGCAGCCGAGGATAAGGCCGGTCGCGAAGTGCCCTCACATCTCCCTCCTCTTCGCGCGCCGCTCCTCTCGCTCGCTCGCCCTCCCCGCTCCAGTCGCGCCAGCTGAGCTATGCTAAGAATGCAAGCCGTCATTTTATTATGGCGCAGCTGCAGCGGGGCGCGGAGGCCGAGCGGAGGGCGGCGGAAAGCGGACGAGGGCGGCGGGAGGCGGGCAGAGGGAAGGCCCAATGGGGGCGCGGGAGCGAATGGGGCCGAGCGGGGTGAGAGGCGGGGAGATAAGATTAGGGAAAGGTGAGACAGAAAAAAAGAGGGACGAGATGTGGGTTGTAGGCGGGGATTGTCTTTGGTGGGGGGAAGTAATGCAAAATGGGCGAGTGGGGGAAGTTGGAGGACGGAACGAGCGGACAAACAATAGAAATTGGATAGGGAAATATGTGAGGGTGAACAAATACAAGAAGGGGGCAACGAAGATAATGATGGGAAGCGTGATACATAGCGATCAAAAGGGAACGAGTAATGAAAACGAAGTGAGAAATGGGAAAAGTAATTAACAAAAGAAACAGTAGGCAATGCATCTAGAAGAGGAAACTCGTAAAGGGATCGTTTCAAGAAGAAAATGAAGAAATCTCAACTACGGATAAAGGAGGCGAGCAGTCAAAAATGTGTAAGGTGATTGGAACGAAGTGCACAAACACTACACAGCAACCGAGACCTACAGGCGGGATGACAGGAAGAACCGCGACGAAGCTGCTGTTCCTAGCTCGAGCAACGAACGGAAGGGCAAAGGACCAGGACCGGGACGGGAGCGGGCAGGACGGGGCGGGGCGGGCGGGGCGGGGTAGCGAGAATTGGAGGGCGAGAGGGCGGGCGGGCCCGGCGGCCGCCGCGCGGGGGTGGTATTGATCAGGCGGCCGTGTAACCGAGTCGCAAGTCGTGACGTCATCGCCGCCGCCGCAGCTATCCAGTGTCCCCCTGGCGGGCGAGGCGCAGACGCTGTCCGCTCCCGGCCGCCGCCGTGCCGGGCTGGGCCGGGCCGTGCCCTGCCGTGCGGTGAGCACGCGGTAGGCGAAAGAGGGAGAGCGGGAGAGCGGCCGCTGCCCATAGCAGGCTGGATGGCGTGACGTTCATTGGCAACAGCTAAGAGATAACTTTTAAAACAAATGTTACCATAAGTCCAAGAAGAGAGAGAACTAATTACTACGGAAACTATTATAAAGGATTAATAATAAAAGCAGCGGTTCTATTGAGACATTGTTATTGTTATTATTATTATTATTATTATTATTATTATTATTGTTGTTGTTGTTGTTGTCGTCGTTATAAGATGTTTGATACACGAATCGTTGATATATAAACGTTTGCAAACATGGGAGATTCTGAAATTGTTCGAGACGTAGTGATTAATGTCAGTCTTACGAGTTCAAATTGAGATTTCTCATATTTTTCTCTCATGTTTGTAATATAACGTAAAAATCGATAAAAATGTCATACTTTTTAAAGAAATCTGTGGTTAAAAAGAACACGAGTGAAATATTTTGTAAGTTATGTGATGATTCAAAAAATTATAAGTGTTCAGACACTAAGTTAGACCTTTGTCAGAAAGTAGCCAGTTTGATGCGGGAAATTTGGCTTGCTTGACTGGCGCATTTCCAAGTCAATGGGGAGCCTGAATGCATACTTGATTTGTTATCAAAATCGGCCTGACGGGTTGGTTTCATAATTTTCCGATACATCGTTAATAACTATTACAATAATATAAACAACTATTACTATAATAGTTGTACTTAGTAGTACGAGTAGTTTACACATTCCATTTATCAATATAATTTAGTTGTTTGAAAAAAGATCTCGCGCCCTAGTGCTGGTGCATATGTCAAATTTAAAATATTGGAAACAGACATTCCAGTTGAGAAATTAATTCACAAAAACTCACTTGAGTTGAAAATATATGTCCGGTACTAAAAATAAGAACTTATACCTTTTACTTCGTATTTAGGTAGTATGCAGTTCCCAGTACCATTATACGAGTAAAAATTGAAGTTATACCCTATCTGGAGGTCATCTTTAACATTTTCCGAGTTATTTCTGACTTGGAAATCAATATTTATTGTCATATATTTGACTAAAGTGTAACTATATCTTTATTTGAGTATTCCTATTCACTAGTACCTACTTTCATGGAACGTTATACAAGGACTTAATAATTACTTCAGTACGGCACCGAGATACTGTAGTGTGTGTAGGAACATAATGCACATGGTAGAAATGAATGATCCTGCAGGTCAAAAAAAGGTTTTTGGAAGTGCCTTGAATCATGAACACATGCTTATTGACGCATTTGAACTACAGTGATTGTTAGCGGACATAAGGAAAGTATTTATTTTGCTTCGTGCAACATGATTTATTGTAAAAAATGTTCAATTGTGTTTAAAACGGTAAATTAGCATTATTTATGTAAACTCTTAAACTTAGCACCGAGGGCAATTTGCTTTTAATTTTGGTAAATAATCCGAAGAGACGTTGCAAGCAAGTTTCTAAATGGACGTTATACTTTCTTAAGCGTTAATGATTGCATTCAGGCGTCCTAGCTTCTTCTAGCCTTTCGCTTTCGCCCGTAAGCTCTTCTGGCAACGTATCGGAAGGTCGGCCTTGCTTCACTTCTTGCTTAATTATGAGGGCGCCTCTAATTGCTGCAGACGCTGCGTGCGCCGCAAGCAAGGAGCGGGGGGGGAAGGGGCGAGGAGGGCAGGGGAAGGAGTGGGAGAGGGGGCGCCGCCTTCTTCAGGCTCCGCTGGGCGCCGAGCGTTGCTCTCAGAGCCGCGGCCGCCGCCGCCGCCGCCCCCCGCCCCCCCCGCCCCCGCAGGGCCTTACGTCAGCAGTGGAAGGCGCCGGCGAAGGAGGCGGGGAAGAGAATCTACGAGCGACGCAGGCGCTCAGGGCAGGTCCTGCAAACGCCAAGTGGCATGGGGCCTTGCATTCGAAAATTCTTCGTTTTGATAAGGGCGAAATGCAATAGGAGAAGAAAATATGATCTTTTTTTAATTTTTATATTGAGATAAACAAAGGTTTTGATACAATTCACCTATCAAGAATTATAATGTGGTGTTGAACTGATAATGTAGTGTGGTCGGTGCAAGGCAATGCCGAATAGAGTAAGAACGATGGTGGTCTTCTGAAAACAACGCTTCTAACATACGCGCGAATTTTGTTGAGCTCCGGAATCCCCTACACAACAGTAGTTGTATTAATAATAAAAAATAGCAATAAGCGGTGTTGAGAAAATTTGGAACCAGATATTTTCGCTGCCGTGTAATTGAAACTAGTTTGTGCCGAAAACGAGCTAAATATTTGATATAATAGTCTTGCTTGTCGACCACCTCCCCTTACTCCGTCTCATCTATAAAAGTGAGGGTTCAAAAAATTGTAAGCGGATAATAACAACAAATTTCCTCGGAGAGCCGATATAAGCAAATATGAGGCAAACAACAATTTTCATCTCAAGATGACAAAACATATCGATTTAAGAGACTAGAAATCAATTGAAAACAATGTAAACATGAATCATACGTCGGAAAATGTGTTGAATATAACATTAGATGTATATTTTTTACGAGGACTAGTGACTAAGAAGGTGATTTAAGAACGGATAGTGAAAGGAAAAGTGTGCAGACACAGAGATGATGAATGCCCAAAGAAAGATTGATGCACCCTCATTTTTGTAATTTTTATAAGCCAGAGAAATACGATGGCACAGTGTGATGAGCTGCCGACTGTCTGCAGGTCACGTCCTTTGAGTTGTCGAGGAGGTAGGGAGGCGAATCAAAGAGTGTATGAGTATTTAGTGGTTCCGTGCGTGTAATCTACCATGGTCATTAGTTTCGAAAGTAGTGCATGTCGGAAGTAAGTTTGTCTGTAGATGGATTTTCAAAGGGTATCTCTTCCAGACATCTCCTCCAGTGATTCACCTTAGCAAGCGACACAAACTCTATGCTTCTAACTGGTCTCTTGGCGTGTGGTAGTTTAAGTGGAAAGGTGTACCAGGGGGAGAGAAGAGGAACAAGGAGGCAGAAGAAAAGATCGCGCACGTTCCTACACGGTTACTGCCACAGCATCCGCGTAACCGGAGAAACATCTCATAACGTCCCGTCAGAGCAGCCGGTATCTAGAATTTTCCTCAATATTCTTGGATTTATTTACAGCTGCCCCTGACGTAAATCAGCTCTTACGGTGTCATTCAATCGAGAGCTTACACTTCACTACAGTGACGTCACTGTGGTGACGTTCAACCTTCCGATTGGAAGTCACCGTAAAGGCTGATTTACGTCAGAGGCGTTCTAAATAAATCCAAAAATAGTTTCTTTTATTCATCGTACCTGGTAGGTAGTGTCAAAAATCCATCTCCGTTGGGGTCGCCAATCAACGACGCTGCAGAGGCATCGTGAGTTGCCTCTGAGACATCGCAGCCGGTAAAGGCGACGAGCGTGCGAGTGCGTGGCGGAGCGGGGCGGGGCGGGGTGGGGTGGGGGCTCTTGGTGGTGTCCTTCAATGCGCAGGGCGCTGAGAGCCAGGCTAGCCCGCCGGGCGGTGGCGGCGGCGGCGGCGGCGGCGGCGGCGGGGGGAGGGGGCGGCGGCGAATCAAAGGGCGATGGCAAAGCCCTGTCTTCTCCTTTCGCCCCAGGTGTCCCAGTCTCTCTCTCTCTCTCTCTCTCTCTCTCTTCTGTGTCGTGAACTACTTCACCTTTCCTGTTATTCATGCAGCGTTACTTGAATTTCTGGACACGGCGTGCAAATATATTTTATTAGTTTTCTAGATATTTGTTAAGGCTATTAAACATTTTATATGTTACTACTGTGCAAACTATTGTTCATTGTCAATAATATTACAAGAAAGTGAAACAGTGTGCCGTCAGAAGTTTCCCAAACACTTTCTCACAATGTCCGAAGTTTAAGAAATAAATTGGAAATAGCACAGTAATAGACGAAGTATCTAACTTAAGAAATTTGCCTAGAGTGGAATTAAAAATCAGGAATTTAAATAGAATCACGCAGTTAATACAGTTTTGTGCAGCGCGTTGAAATGAAGGGGAACGCAGTATAATGCAGAGAATAGTGCTGTGTGATGCCGTGCTGTGTCGTGCTGTAGCGTTCAATTATTACTCTTATTACTTGTATTATAACACTATTATGTTGAAGATTTTAGTTTATTTTAAAATTACAACCATAGTGATGTACGTGATGTACATCTCTCAGTTTGTAGAAGATAACATTACAGATATTATTTTTTGAGAAAAAATATTTATTTTATAACTTCATTTATTCACGAACATTACATTAGATTGAAATGAACTATTTGAACTATTGAATGACTTTTATAATACTGACATCAAACTTATTAAAACAACGTATGATGTGATTCCTTATAGTCAGATTGTAGCTATGGATAAATTAATGTACTAGTGACTGTATTACTGCATAAAAATATCACTCTGATCTCTAAATGTCGTCCTGGAGCTATTTCAGTTGGTGACCTTTCTTTTCATTCTCATTTTATTCATTATTATTAGTTGGTTTTATTGCCAGAACAAAGCTCTTTCTGTTATAGAAAAAAATAGCAAGTAAAGCCGTAGAGATAAGAACTCGCGGCACTGCCAGGGAAAATTGACGGACAAAACTATGCAGATTGGGCAAGCTTCTAAACATTATTTATGAATTCGTAGAGTATTATTCTAGATTTTCTGCACTATATCTGGTTAGTACGCGAAGTTTTCCATGTCATTCTTCTATAAAACTATAGACACGATTAATGTTCCCGACTTTATAACATTTTTACGTCCTAGAAAAGGTATTTCATTTATAGCATCATAACGCAACAGACGTACCGAATTTATGAGCACTATGAGTGAACACCGGTCCCTGGATTTTAGGAAGGTAAGTTGCCTTCATTGCAAACTGAACCAATGGGTCGTGATGCAAATTTTCTGCTCTAATGTCAGTTTGATACTGTCTAATACGCTAGGATTTTTGTGCCTTTCACAACCATATTCAAAACTTCTTCTTCACAGCCGCTGTACACCAGTAGGGACATTTCCTCCGTCTCTTCTTCTCAAATTTTTTCAAATCCTTCTAACTCTTCATTTTTAAAAGAATGTTTACAATGTTCTTTACAAACCAGAACTTTGTCTCTTGACGCAAACATTTTGTAATGTTGTTAACATGTATTAACATAACTTTTAGCATTGTTTCAAGGTACATGCCTACGGATTACTAGACCTTTTGCATTTATCAAAATGTTTTCAGGCCTCGTATTGACCCAGTCATAGTACCACAAGTTCCATCTTCACTGCCGCAATTCCACCACAGTGATACTATCAATCCCACCAAATTCATTGCAGACCTCATTTTTCTACATTTCTATACGTTTTATCCTCTTCGTCTTCAACGTGCAATCTCCTGTATCACCTTCACCACTTGTACTCCCTGCGTGCCGCTTCACCCCCTTGACGGGGCGGCACTTCCGATGTTCTTTTGCACGCCGGGGCAACCTTTCACCTTTCTGGGCGCCTTCAGCCTCCTTCCACATCGCTCTCGCCATGTCCGCCTCCCCTAGCGCCTCCGCCGCCTACGCCCCCGCCCACGCTCACACCCCACGCGTCGCCTCCACTGCCACCCTCCGCGCCCGTCACCCACCACCCCCAGCGCCTCCGTCGTCCCCTGCCGCATCCGCCACTCCCCGCCGCCGCACCCCTCCATCGTTCCCGCCGCCCCCATCACCTCTGTCACCCCATCCACTCTGCCACCCGCACAGACTCCCCCACCGCGTCCACCCTCCCCCAGCGCTATCGTGACCCCGCCGCCTCCAGTGCCTGTGCCGCCCCCCGCCACACCCGCCGCATCGTCATTCCCTTGCCGCGCCGCCTCCACCGCCGCTCCCAGCGCCTCTGCCGCCTTCGCCGCGCCCGCCCTCTACGCCACCCACCATGCCTCCGCCGCGCCCGGCGGCACCACAGTCCCGCCCTCCTGCTCCACCCTCTCCCCCTCTCCTTGGGGCTGTGCCCACGCAGCCCCTCGCTGATAGGTTCGTGAGGAAGAGTTTGATAAGGGAGGGGGTGGGGCGGGGGTGGGACAGCTCTCGTCCGCCTCGACGCCGGGGATTTTTTTTCTTTCTCCGAGCGGAAGCAAGGCGTTGATGAAGCTCCAAGTAAGAGCCCGGCGCTAGTTAAAACGACTTTTTTCGATAGCAGACTTCTTTTATTAATTAACTAATTAAAAATTTGGAACGCTGGTTTAATTCGGGCGGTAGTCGCTTGCGAAGTAAAATCGATCACATGTACTACACGACAATGTGCTCTCTCGCTGCACAAATACTCAACGTACTAGCACGTGCTGAATATTAGATGCTATTGAAAGAAGAACTCTATTAGTTGAGTGTAGAGATGTCCGCTTCGACGTGTGAAATTATAGTGCTTGGAAATCCGTCTACGATTAATTATTTCGCTGACTGAACACAATTAGGACCATATTCGAGCAGACTCGGAAATAAATTAGTTTTGCTGGATTTCCATATTAAAGTTTCTTTGAAAACTCGCATAGAAAAGAGTTTAGGACAGATGTTGGTTAAAAAGAACTCTTTACAGATATGAAATTTATCACTGCATAAAAACAGATTCTATTGATTATAGACACATAATAAGACAAAACTCCTTAAAGATACGAAGTTATTTATGAAATTTTTACAAATGTCCATTTAATTTAAATAGCATATAATGTGCTTCAAACTTCAAAAGCCATATGAACAATATCGAAGTCAATGTCAAGTGTCAGTTTTTGGTTAAAATATCTTTTGAAACACTTAAATGAAAATTAAAAAGCAAAATTCACAAAAAAATAGGCATGTATCTCATTGCAGGAATTCTTAATTGCATGAAGTTTATGTCTGTCGAGATGGTAGATAAATATGCTTTAAATGTTACGGGAGGTTTACTTTCTGGAAGGATATTCGGAGTCTTTTTTCTTTCTTCAGACCTAGCAGTGGGCACGAGCTGATGCTTTCGGCCTCCCACTATCCACAGACAAATTAGTCAGACAAATTAGTTCGTCGATGGCACAGTGGTATACAGATAATTATGTGATTCTTGGTTTTTAGGCTAATGTACATGCAAAATTCAAGGATTTCATATCTTTTAATATGGATTTCATATATTAAGAAAATGAGACTATTTTCCTTCGACGCTGACTACGTTTTGCTTCTTAACTGTTATTTCTTCCTTAATAGATCAAATGTAATTGGAAAAAAATGTTGATGCGTGTATGAATTGGAGGTAGATTTCAAATATGATTTTATTATCACTACCTTTTCTAATTTTTGGTTTAAAATTAATAACAATAATAATAGCAATTTAAGCATGGCTTAGATTGACTACCAGAAGGCCCTTGACAGTGTACCACACGATTGGATTTTGAAGACCATAAAGATCTATCGATTTCACCCTAGACTTATTGAGTTTTGCAGGGCTGGTATGAACTTGTGGAGTACAGGTTACAAATACACAGCGGAAAAGGAGTAGTAAAAATAAGTATTCAGATTAACAGGGGAATTTTCCAAGAAGATTGGCTATCCCCTCTGCTGTTTTGCATTAGTTTGATCCCACTATCCAGAAAGTTGTCGCACACTGACTTTGGTTACAAGCTCCATGATGATGAAAGGCCAGTATTACATTTATTTTACATGGATTATCTAAAAGTGTTTGCAAGGAATGAAGCGATTCTCTCCCAAATGCTGTCCGTCATCAATGATTTTAGCAATGACATCTGCATGAAGTTTGGTCTTGACAAATATGTAAAAATAAACTTAAAGAGAGGCAAAATGACAACGTCAGAGAACATGGAAGTTGATATGCACACTGTGATTCAAGATCTTGAGCCAGGTAAAACTTACAAATAACTGGGCATTGAAGAATGTGAGATCATATCGAACGACATAGTGAAAGAGAGAAATTGCAGGGAGTATGACAGATGAGTGAGACTGGTCCTGCAGTCCGCTCTGAACTCAAGGAATAAAATATCAGCAATAGGTAATTTGACGGTATCTGTATCCCAATACAGTTTCGGACTAGTGAACTGGCCTGAGAAGGAAATTCGCATCATGGATCGAAAAACCAGAAAGCTGCTTACAATGCTTCATGTTGCCCACCCTCGAGCTGATGTACATAGACTTTATGTGTCACTTAAAGAAAAGAAAGAGGCCTGGCCTTAGACAAATTGAGGCCTCCTGGCTCAATGCAATAGTAGGGATGGGAAAGTATGTAGTCAACCATCAAGATGACTCACTAATGAGGCAGGTCATGAAATCTGACCGAAGAATAGGAAACAGGCATTGTAAGTGTAGCACGAAGCATTGCGAAAAAGACACGCAGAACGACAGAGACACTGAACTTAAGATACTTCTTAACATGAAATGTGACACAAAAAATGTTAAAGAAATCGTGGAGAGACGTACCACTCCACGGACAATATTTTAAACGAATGGACAGGGTGCAGATCAATAAAGATCAATCATTTATGTGGCTTAAAATGGGAAGAATGAAGCCATAATCGGAAGCACTTGTAATAACTACTCAAGATCAGGCATTGAGAACACGACATTATGAAAAACGGTTCTCAAAATTTTCTAAGATGGCATTTGCCAGGAATACATAGAAACCATTGGTCATATTGTCTCAGTTTGTCCAATCCTAGCAAAGACAGAATACTTGAAAAGACACGACAGGGTGTATAGCTATCTCCACTGGTAGATCTCTACCGCCCTGGAAGTTTCAAACACATGTCCCAAGTGGTACGAACATTCACCAAAGCCGATGAAGTCTGTTGGATTGTGTGCAATACTGTATGACCAACAAACCCAACTGATCACGCGATATCGTCAAACAAAGCGGATATAGTTATCAGGGATTTGGAGAAAAAATCGTGTCTACTTGTCGATGTTGCTGTACCTTGCGATCAAAACGTCGTAACCAAGGAGGCAGAGAAGCGTTAAAATACAAGAGTTTGGAAGTCGAGATCAGCCGAATGTGGGGGGCGTAAAAGCACAGGTCGTACCGATAGTCATCGGAGCTCTGGGATTTGTTCCGCAAACTTTGTGTAAGAACTTGCCTAAACTCCCAGGGAATTCAAAGGACTGGGAAGTGCAAGAAATTGCTTTATTTGCAACAGCCCACGTTTTGCGCAAGGTATTGTAGAGGCACCGACGGTCCCTAGATCTGCTTCTTAGGTGGCTGGTTGCAACCTGGAGTAGATTTTACTGTGAACCGACTCAAAACATCGTTAGTCGTGATGTAGTGGAATAATAATAATAATAACAACAATAATAATAATTCTTGCATTGTATCCATATCATACGGACTACAAATTGTACGGTAAATTTCAACAAGTAAAGTAAGAGCACCTGTAGCTGATAGGGCACCAATAGTTGACATAATAATTTTTATGGTTTACTAGTTCATTGCTGTGTGTTTACGGACCTGCCGTGTTGCAATGTGGCCGTGAATTTATAATTCCATCAGTCACTCACATTTCACTGTTACGTATCACTTTTTCTTCAGACATAAATATATTATTTTTGAGTAGCAGTACTAGAAGTACTAATAAGATGTATAAGGCACATCGGCTAGCATCCTCGAAATGTCATTTTTTGGTGTTATGAATATTCTAAATGACTTTTGTCTATAGACTATTAACTCAAAGTTCCGTTTCATCAGCGCAATTTACACTGTTATTCACACTGGTAACTCTCAAAAACACCGTGAACAGTTTCATATATTTCTCGATATTTTAATGGAAACCACTATCTCTAGTTTTGTTAGCTTTTGCGAGAATTTCCGCAGAAATTTCACTATATTCTTTCATTTTTCACAAACATATCAGTCCAATAACGATTATGCAATAGTAATTAGATATACACTCTGTTTTGTTTATCTGACGCTATATTGACAAATGACTATTACAATGCGTCTTTTCACTTTAGACGCAACAAAAATAAAATGTTTCGAATTCTCGTTTTATTCAGCAACGAACTGGTAAGCCATAAAGTTTTGTATGCACCACAGGCGTTACTAGATATTTTTGCCTATCAGGCGACTTCCAACCCCGGACCAGACAACCCCGGACCAGAGGCCCTTGGGAATCGTTCTCGGGGCAAAACCATCTACTTAACCCTTGATATATAAATAACAATCAAATGTTTATCATAACGTTTTATATTTATCCAAGGATGCCGTGAGTACATCTGGGAACTAGTGCAGTTCGAGTTACTAGTGTAGTTCGTTTACTGGTTGAAACAATCAAGTACTGCATAGATTGCATTGTATTGCAACAGTCATGTAAAGAGTGCAGGGTGGAAGAAAGTGGGACCCAATTTGTAGCCGAGCTAGAGACAGAGTTAAGAAAAGTTAGTGTTGATCATAAGAATTAGGATCAATTCTCTTTGATTTTCTATGTTGTTTATATGCATTATTGGGATACAGGATGAATAATAATGTCATTTTACAAATTGTTTGTGGAAAAAAGTGAGTAGTTATAATAATAGTAGGGTTGTCATGTTTAGGTTCTAATAAATTACAGCTGCTCCTATAGTTGACATGCATGTCAACTTAAAGTATTCGGTATGCAGCTTCAAGAGGCTTACCCAACTTTTTGTCTCCAGTTGAAATATGGCTCCTAGAAAGATTCGTCAGTATTCTCATTAATCAATAACAACATTTATTTGTGTTTATATAGTTCAAGAATCAACGGATGATGTGTTAAAAATAATGTTTGTAAAATGTTGATGCAAATAAAACAATATTCAAATATCTTCTAATTTTTCAGTTTTACTTCCATGTCCAGTTTTTTTTAAGACAGTCTTATATTTCTAATGATCAGAGGGTTAAAAGTAAAATTTAAAAGTAAAATCAAATATAACAATAATTTGTAGAAGCAAATGACATTCCTTATGTTTCGTTTAAACTAGTAATTGGGAATGTTGAGACCTCACAACTGACTGTAAGGGGAAAGAGTAAGGTATGTGTTCAAACAGCCAATCAGTGAGGAGGAAATGTGTGGTATTAATGTTCAAAATGAATGGTAATAAAGCAAGTTTTACATTTATATGAAGATTTTTTTGTTTATACACATTATCAAAGCATACCAAAATAACACTTGTTTCTTTGAGTAAGGTGTCAGGTATAGGTACCTCATGTTTCAGCTTAAGGATCCTCTGTATTTTATGTTGTCTATAGGTGCATTTACAGAGGTTTAGGGTTAAATTTATTTTCAAAATATTTTTGCTGTTTTACTAGGAATACATACTTATCATAAAGTAGGGTCCTTTAGGTGTCATAAAATAAATATTACAATGCTTTGTTATTTGAAAGTATAATCTGATGATTAAAAAAAATATGTTTCTTCCCTTAACGTGTCGACTATTGGTGCTCTTACCTTAAAACATTATATACAAAAATATATGTCACAAACTATTTGCACATTGCCTCAATTATCTCGTTTTGAAACCTTATTCTTAATATTTACGTTAAGCTGTATTTCGTTTCAAAACATGGTTGAAAACTTTAGTGAAAAGTTATCAACTTCTCTCGCAATATTTTTGACCTACAAAGTTTTTCACTATATTTTTTGCAATTTTCTGTGTCTGAACGAAGCTTTCTTTAAGCACTTCGATATTGTTTATTTGAATTTCGAATGAGTCAAACCTTTGCCCACTTGCGACCACGATTATTTTGTTCTCCAACTAAACCCTCTTTCGAATTTCCTTCCCGGTCCTAAGCCTCGTGCAGAACTTCGAGCGCGGTGATCGGGGCCAGAGGCATTTCTTGGAGCACCGCCGTCCCCGCCTACATGGCGGACAGTCACGCCGCCACTGCTTCCACCACTGCCACCCCCGCTATCCCCGTCACCCCCGCTACCTACGCCACCGCCGTCGCTGGCAACACGGTTGCCGCTGCAGGCGTCCTTGCATCCATCGTCCTCATCGTTTCCACTGCCGCTATTGATTGATTTATTGTTAGTGATTCCGGCCGCGTGAACGGCGAAGGTTATGAGTGTAGTGCATGTTTTTCCTCAGGAGTAGGCGATGGTCTTCCCCCGCTTGATGTTGAGATCCGGCGCCTACCTGCCGGCGGCTAGCGCGTTTTTACCTTCACCAGGTATCTCCCACCAATGGGTACTGCCCCAGCCGGGGCAAGCTCTAAACATCCGACCAGTCTTCCAGCATGTAAGTGTATTGCATGTAGTAGTGTATTGCATGTAAATGTGGGTAAGAGGTGAGGATAGGACAAGGAAGAAGAAGGAAAGATCGCGCGCGAAAGAAGAAGGAAAGTTGTTCCGTTTGCTAGGTGCTGCTCCGGCATTCGCCTGATGTTTCTCGAAGAAACCACGGAAAACTACCAATCAGAGCAGGCCGACCGCTAGAATTATCTTCCAAACCGCGACTGAATTGGTTCTAATAATAAGCTAGTGTCGAAAATTCTGCCACCGTCGGAACTCGAACTGAGAACCGTCAGAGGCACTGCAGTTACATCTGTTGATGCCCTGAGCCACCGCTATCACCACCACTCACGCTGCCGTCACCGCCACCACCACCAACACTGTCTCCACGCTGCCGAGGGGGATGTGTGGGAGGTGGGGCGCGATCGGCGAGCGGGCGAGCGCCTGCATGCGACTGCAGCGATTTGGCGCAGTGGCCGGCGGCAACGGGCGCGCGCGCGCGCAGGACGGCGGCTGTCAGCCCGAAACGCCGCTAGGTGTCTCTGGTGTCCCGTCGCCGGCGCCACCAGCCCCATACGATTCGTATTGAGCCTGGTCGAAAAACCTCTGGGACCTCCGCGGTCTTTAAAGGACGGACGGACTCAAGGAGATGGCCGTCTTCGTAAACTTGGATTAAATGTTTTAATTTGGTAATTTATTTTGTACCAAGATGAACCTTAAGGTAAGATAGAAAGATTTTTTTAATGTCACACAAGATAAATTATATTTCAGACATTTAAATATGAAATGTAATTCCATACAATTCTCAAATAACTGCTTTTAATTAAAATTTTACATATAATATTTGTATGCCTAATTCAATTTACGTAACATTTTTCTTTAAATTCTCTTCTCCACGTTATCTACTGTTGAAATGTTTATTCTCTCTAAGATAATATTTGTTTACAGAATTACTTGTTATGATTATTTTTATAAAATGCTCGTATACATTTTGTTTCCGTTACGTGATCTTGTAAATTTGTAATATGACAGAGAATGAAATAGAAAATTCATACATTTCTCATTGAAATTTCACTTGCTTTCGAGCTAATTACGCTATGCATATTAACAATAGAAAAATCCAAAAATTATTAAGAATAATCAGTAAGTAAAATATTCCTAATTAAATACATTGAATGTATCACACAAATATGAGGTCGTGAATGAACTTGGAACTAAGCAATATTCTCGTATCTTATGCAATGAATTTCCGTGGCAAATTGCACTATTTTTCAGGAACCTTTCAAACTTCCTTTTTAAAGAATTTTTCACGGTCTTGAGATTTCATAGCAGCTTCACAATTTTATTGTGTGTCTAAGTGTTAAATTATTTCCTACGATCTTCAACTTTCAACTCTCCACTGCCTCCCAGCGCGAAGATTTCCATGGAGCGAAAGCTCCAGCTCCAGCACGGGCGGCCCTAAAAGCCTACGACGGCGCTCCGGGAGTACGGGAGTTACAACTGAAGCGATGCGCGAGCATTGCCAACTCAAACTGCCCGTCTCCTGCGCCCGTCGCCCATTTCGGGGTGGTTCGTTCGCTTCCGAAGCTTTTCCTACGACTGCTGAAATAACAAAACCGAGCAAAGCTTTGTAATTATCTTGTATTGTGTTCCTGCAGCGGGCCTCAACCCTTGACTCACCCCGCGCTTCCTGTACCCGGCAGCGCTTCGCGTCTCCGCCACAAGCGTTCCTCCCCCTCCCCTCCTGCCCACCCCCTCCACCACCGCCTCCGCCGCCTCTGCGGAGCTGCGTTGCGCGTCTCCGAGCTGCTAGCGAGGCGCGACGGAGCGCGCCTTGTTCCGTGGGGGCGAGGGTGAGAGTGGCGATGTGCGAGAGGAGGGGAGGGGGTGCCAGCCTCCAGGCACTGAGGTGTGCCATACTCGACGAGCGAGACCAAGATACACCGTGTGGTGTGGTAAAAAGAGAAAAGCAGTGACAGGGCAGATATGTAATACGATAAGGTAAATTTCGTAATGAATGGTATTACTATGGTATAAGAGGTGGAAATCAACGTATTGACTTGGGAACCATAGATGCTAAATTTGAATTGAAATAATACGTAATGTAGCAATAGAAATAATGGACCAGGAAAAGAAATGGAAAATACTTTGAAGGTGAAACTCGATATTTAGAGTAGTATGAAGTTCATACATGAGTGAAATCTAACTTCATAAAATGTAAGAGAAGAGGTGTAGTATAAAAAGAGTAGGAGAGAGAAAGATGAATAGATAGAGGAGGAGGAAGGAAGAACAATGAGGTGAGGAAATGTGTCTTTGTTTATAAGAAAGGGAGCGAGAGTAGTATCAAGTGAAAATATAAACAGCGTAAAAGAATGAGTGACAAATTTCCGGGACAGTGATACGATGTGACACTAATGCATTCAGAACGATAACAAAGCCAGCCCGTGTGGAATATACAGCAATAGCCGTATGGACACACGAGCAGAAGGAGTCCAGTTGCCCGTTGCCCTCTGTGAGTTGGGCTTCTGACGGGGCGAAGCGAGAACTGTAGGGCGGCATTGCCTAAGGCTGTCGTGCCGTCACAGAGTAAAGAGCGAGGCTGCGAGGGATGGGACGAGGGACGGACGATGAAGGCAGGAGGGACTGCGTCGGCTCGCGACTCGGTGGCTTCTCCATTGTTTCCGCCGGCGCCGTCCTAATTCCGATTTTATATCGCGCGACTAACGACGACTCTGGCACCGAACTCTTTCCTCCGCGCAATGTCTACCGTCTTTCAACGGTTTACAGCGTTGCCAGTCTTTCTTAAACCCCTAAAGCTCATAGTGGATTTCTGATGACGGCTTTGCTGTTTTATTGCTTTTTACCTCCTTGATATTTCTGACCAAATAGAGTTGGAATTTCAATGTTCCCGTTCAATCACTAGACACAACTACTTGAGAAGATGCGAATACATTTGCAAAATAATAAAACACAGAGTAAAGGATTAATTTAAGATCTAGAATTCTACCTACAAATGACGCTTAATGCTAAGAAAAAATACATATAAAATGATAGAAAAATAAAGATATTTGCAAAAGTATATACTTAAAAATAAGCTTTTGGATGTGCAGCTATCATCACGCACTAAGCTTCGAATTCCTCTCGATTCACGTGGAATTAGTGAAGAAAATAAGACCCAAAACAGCTTTGAAAAAGCATTGTGCAGCGTATTACCGAGCAAATCTGTTTATTCTTCTTCTCGTTCCAACTACTGTCCCATCTGCATCGTAAATGTTTGCTTTCGAGTAATCTCTGAGGACATTGTAATATCATCTAAGGGACGTGTTGGAACGTTTATAATGTCTATTTTTATTTATTTAAAATTATTATGGACATTTGCATTTTAGAGAAATGTGGGTATGTTTAACAGACTGCATGTGCAAACTCCTCTCTGCTTTTCGTATATTCCCCGATTGTGGAATAATTTCACATCAGCGCAGCCGAGCTTTATGTAGACTGTATAGTCAACAGCACTTCTGACAAGCGCAGTCATCTTATTCTTTAATAAAATGCAGTACGTGAGCATGGTCACGTTCACGAGCGAAACCTGGAAGCTGTAGTAATAAAAGCGGAAAAGAGGAACCCGGGAAAGTTTTACTACATATCCCTCTCAGTCTCCTCCTATACTCCTCCACTCTTTATGCAGCAGCGCTAGTTGTGAAAACGGCTGACTCCAAAATGTTTCATGGAGCAAGAAGGTAATCTTTCGTCTCTGAATATGAAGTTTCGAAAGATGGACTCAGCATGGTAGCAGTAAACAAAAGAGAGGGTCACTTAATAAATGAAAAATATTAAAATGGCAATGGTAGGTATATTATCAGCATAATAATTACACAAGTGACAATGAAAATAAAAAAATAAAAACGTTTCTGTAATACGAATATTAATTAGTCTAAAAATTTAAATATCATATAAGGACTTTTATAATGATTTTAAGACCATAACAGAAAAAAATTGAAATAATTATCTATAGTACAACATCAACTACAAATCTACGTACTTATGAGTTCAGTTTTTATAATACTAAAATTCTATTTAAATTTCATAATTCTTTATTTAATAAAATTTAATTCCATAACTATGTATTAGAAAAATAATTAATTAGTTGATTTTAATGCTAGGTACTGTTGAGAGAGAACGCTAGAAATAAGATGAAAATCGAAACCAAGAAAAGGCACAAATAATGCAGTACGTTAAGGAACTATGAAAGCCTATGTGCTCCCTTTTATAGATATACAAACACTTTATTAAAAAAATACTTAGATTATATTTTCTCTAAACGAATGAAGCATGCAACTTAAGCGAACAGTGACGTAAGTCCTCGTGCGCTTAACTCCGTGGCGTAACTGGCCCGGTGACCGACGCGGCGGCTGGCGCAGGCGGGTGCCGCGGGCGGCCGGGGCCCTGGCCGTGGCTGGGGTCGGGGCCGGGGCACGGGGGGTGGGCCACTACGAGCTTCGGCGCTTATGCGGAGCATAATTGGGGAGGGGCGCCCGCGGCGCCGATCCACTCTGGCGGCGGCGGCGACGACAACGCCGACGACGAATATGACGGCGGCGAGAGACGGCCGGAACGTGGGCGGAGAGAAGGCAGGGGTGACAGCGGAGGCGGGAGCGGGAGAGAAGGCAGGAGTGGCGGTGGAAGCGGTGGTGTAAGAGAAGACAGGAATGGCGGCGGAAGTGGGAGCAGGAGAGAAGACAGGAGTGGCGGCGCAAGCGGAGGCGAGAGCGGGAGAGAAAGCGTGAGCGGCGGCGGAAGCGGGGGCTGGAGAGAAGCCAGGAGTGGCGCTGGACACGGGAGCAGGAGATAAGGCAGCAGTGGCGGCGGAAGCGGAGATGGGAGCTGGAGAGAATGCAGGAGCGGCGGGAGCAGGAGAGCTCAGAAGCGGAGACGGAAGAGAAGGCAGCAGTGGCGGCGGAAGTGGGAGCAGGAGAGAAGGCAGGAGTGGCAGCACAAGCGCAGCCGGGAGCGGGAGAGAAGGCACGAGTGATGGCGGAAGCGGGAGAGAAGTCCGTAGTGGCGGCGTAAGCGGTGGCGGGAGCGGGAGAGAAGGCAGGAGTGGCGGCGGAAGTGAAGGTGAAAGCGGGAGAGAAGGCAGGAGTGGCGGCGGAAGTGAAGGTGAAAGCGGGAGAGAAGGCAGGAGTGGCGGCGGAAGTGAAGGTGAAAGCGGGAGAGAAGGCAGGAGTGGCGGCGGGAGTGGGACGGGAGCGGAGCGGTGCGGTGCAAGAGCTCAGAAGAGCAGAGCGAGCTGCGGCCGGGAAGGCGGGGAGGGGGGGGGTTAAAACACAGGTTATGTATTAGCGGCAGGTCGTAACGGGGCGGCCGAAATAAGCCATCCACGGAGCCGCTCCTGCATGTAGGTTAACGGCGAGGCGGGCGGCGAAGCCCTAAGCCGTAACCGCCCCTGCTGCATGCATACGCCCACCGCGCTGGCCCGGCCCGCCCCAGGCCGCGCTGCCATCGCCTAAGTCGCCTCGGCCGCTAGGCCGCGAGAGCTTCGTCGCCTTCTCTGCTTCCTCCTCCTCGAACATGCCCCTCCCCTTCCTCTTCTGACATCTCCTTAGTCATGTCCATTGTTACGCTTTCTGCGCTTCCTAGATCTCTCTGACTCTGGTGCCCCGGTCTCATATCCTTTATTGTTTGCTTTATGTTTCCCACTCCTTCCATCTATGTTTTCACCGCATCATTTCTACCCTGTCCATTACATTCTTACTTTCCTGGGTGTTTCTTCCCTGACCATTTCGTACCCACTCTTTTCATTAATTCTACCAGTTGTATTGCCTCTACCATTTCTTGAACCTCCTCCGTTTTCATTTTGTCCATCTCGTCGATCATCTCCAGCACCATATCGCATCATGACCTCGTCAACTCTACCCTGTCCAGACCTTTTAGCCAATGCCTCAAACACTTCCACTAAGTTACTAGTAATATTTGAGTTATCTCAACATTTCTCGTCGCTTTCACCGTTCGAACCACTTTTATCTCCCTTTTATTCTGCTATCAACCTTCTCCATTCTGCTTCTTCCAGTTATGCTACATTCTTCTACTATATTCTACTTCCTGTGTATCCACTTTTCGCTTCACGTTTACTACCTCTATTCTGATTGCTATATAGACTCCACTATCACTTTAAATTCTGAAACTCTAGCACCTTCGCTCTCATCTCTGCTACTTCTCCACCTCTCCTCCGCGGCGCTTACACGACTATAAGCAGCACCACTGTCTTCACTAGTGCCCGCATTACATTTACCACCACCCCACCACACCACTTCCCACGCCCCTTCAACCTTTCCATCAACATTTCCTTGTATTCTCCTACTACCGTCGCCATCCTCCACCCCACCTCGCGCTGGAGTTCCGCCTGCAGCGATGCAGCCCGCCCAACACCCGACCGCGCGCCGAGTATATCTTTACGGCCGGCGACGTTGCGTGTGATACGCCGGGCCGTAACGGGCCTCGCTGCGGAGGCTCTCCGCAGGTAATGCTGTGTTCTGTTAAATGATTTCAATGAAGTTCCTTATCTGTGCTTCCCGCACCCACCCCCGCCTCTGTCCCCGCCAGCCCGGTCGCCGCGCCCACAGACGTATTGAGCGTCGCAGGTCGGCCCGCCCCCCTCGCGCCATTGTGCTAAGCATCTGCTTACCAGCGTTGTAATATTCAACGGGCGCAAGGGGCGGAGAGGGGCGGGTGTCGCCGCGGCCTGCTGAAATATGGCGGTCGTAACGCAAGAACGGTCGCGGGGGCCTTTCCGCGGGGCGGCGGGCAGTGCGACACCGCGGCTGGGGAGGAGCGAGCGATTCTGGGAAACGGTTTGCGTGAAATGACGGTCGTCTTAATTCGTTCTGTTGTGGAAATGGGTACGAAAATACGATTTGAAATAAAAAGGTATTGCATTTTCAAGACACATCACTAATTAATCCATAATAATACACGTTTATTTTATCGGGTTTTAATCAGTTCAACACTTAAAGTGGCTTTCAAATACAAATAAATTTTAATATGAATGGTCATTGTTGAAAATATAGTTTTAATGGAGCGTATTTACAATCAATGTACAATGGACCTCGCATGTCCATCTAAGTGCAAATTGCATTAACGGACCTGTTTGTACAAATATTGCAGAGCACTAAATAATACAAATTAAATTACAAATAATGAACGAATCTAATGGAAAAGTTAATGAAATTTGTTATAATTACAATCTATTTAACACTGAGACATTAAAATTGCTTCAGGTAAAACTGAATGCCTGAGGCAGCGTTAAGTTGCTTGAAGTAGTATACAACACTAGTTGAAATAATTATAGTTTCATAAAAAATTTGAAATGATAAATATTAACTGTCAAATCACGTAAAGATCAATTTGGTGAAGAAAATCTATATTACTAATTTCCAATGCGCGCAGTAACTGAAAGAAAATTAGGCAGCCTCCGGCCGTGTGAGAGTATCCATGCATAGTTTTGTTATCCAGGAACTCTGGAAAACTCCAAAAACAATAAAACAGATTCGAAGCAAATATTTGATTGTAATGGTCGTACTGAGCATACCAAATTAATTCTTATATTAAATGCGTCATATTTCTACACCGCTGACATCATGCAACAGCAAGGTTCCAAGCAAGAGACCGCCCGCAATTAAATACTTGCCATTCAATTGTTACCTCAAAGAGCAATAACTTTCTCTATATTCGTGGTACGTAATGTTCTGTTGCACTGTATATATAGTTCTATAGTACGTTATTGCATTATCCATGAAGACTGTTTTATTAAATTTATTATAGTGTTATACAAGAGTACTTTGTTCATTGTTCTTGACCAGTGTACGTGATTCGTTTTGGAAAACCACTTTTTGTGGATTTGTTCAGCACTATTTTTGCTGCTGCAGGCTACCAGTTGAATAATGTAGGTTTCGGAGCTTGAACTTTTATTGTTAATTGCTGGCGCGGAATGAAACTATTTAATATATTAGAATATATTGCACCAATTTGCTAAATAGAAAAACGCATTTTTCCAAATAAAATTTGAGAAATAAAAAATATTAATGGAAACAAATATATGAATAATATAAACAAGGTTTGCACAAAGATAAGTTTGATGATGGATTTATTTTGTTTGTGGTACACAGTTTTGCTCTTCGTTTTAAGTGATCTTTAAATTTTGAAAATGTTTGGGTTTTCAAGTGAATGTGATAAAAGATTTACAATTACGGGCCAATAACTATTAAATTAATAATTGGAATGTAACATTAATAAAATTAAGTTTCCGTTTAAAAAACCTCTGTATATTTCCTCAGTACCGTTGAAAATTTAAATAGTACATTCAGATTTTTTTAAATTTAGGAATATATCTATAATGAATGACGATCATGTAAAAAGAAAGAATACATTTATATTTATCTTCGTCAGTATCGAATCATTCTCCTGCACTTGCATTCCTGAGCTGAGTCCTTCCTTTCGTATTCCAAATCAAAGACTGGAAATATTATTTTGTATCAATTTTTTAAGTTCAAATGCTTTCAATTTCGATCTAATTTTATTTATCTACTCAATCTTATATTTCATTTTCCTTAGATTCGACATAATTGCATTTGTTGAAGAAACAGTACCGAATATATTGAAAGTAATAAATATAATAATAAAAGTAGATCAGAAACAATAGATTTTGAGTTCAAGCATATAAATACCAAAAAGTACATTTCATATAAACTATTTCATTCCTTGCGTATGTATGAATGTTACGTTCTTGAGCAGACATTTCGTGTACTTCCCTAACACCATTGCAAAGAACTTGTCTATCAATTAGGGGTAACCATTTCGTAGGCAATTCATTAAAATTTTTATGAGATACACTACTACATATACATACTTAAAACACATATTCATTGTCAAAAGGTGATAGTATTTGACCCTCTTAGGTGAAATTTTTAGCATTTATTTCGAGTCATTCTGTAGTATTTATTTCTCTTAATTGACAGCAAACAGATGAAATACGAAATACTCCTCTAATTTCCAATAGCCACCTCGAGGAACGCCAAGTCAGGACTTTTACCTGAATGGGGGAGGGCAATTTTTGCACTCAGCGGCGGCCTCCGCGCCAAGAAATTACGCGGCGCAAATCTGTCAAGAAAAGTTCAATTCCACTCGCGCAGGCGCTGCCGGAACGGAAGCCGAGATTCGGCGCTCGCGGGTGCGGGGTGGCAGCGGTCTATCCCGCCTTAAGTACCGGCGCTGCGTTTGTTCAGACTTTAATTCTGGGAAACTTAATTTGGGCTGCGCACCGGCGCTGCACGGGTGTAGAGGCGGCAGTGGAGACGGCGGCAATTGAGGTGTTCGTGGCGAAGGGGCGGTGGAACCGCCAGATGAGTTAGACGCATCGGGGTCGGGGGCCGGGTGAAGGGGGTGTGGTGGGGAGGGGAGGTGCAAGTGAGTGGATGGAGAAAGTGAAGGGGGCGGGAACAGGGGAAGAGATGAAGTAGGGGCGAGGGTAGGTTGGTGGCGGCGAGTGCGGGAAGAGGGTTGCAGCGGGTGCGCACCGAGTTGGCACTTTAAATAATGCACCGCTCCGGAGAAACGCTCGTACATTCTTGATGAAAGTAAACATTTGACCAGGTACGAGGGCGCCGCGCCGTCGCCCCTGCTTTTCGGCGCCGCACACAAACGCGGGTCGTTCGGCACCTCGACTTCGCCCCGCCCCCTTCCTCCTTCTCGAGCTCGCGCCCTCTCCCAGCATACCACCCCCGTCACCACCGATCCCGCCTGCCTTTTGCACAAGGGCGCCTTCGCCTTCCCCACCCTCTCCATCAGCACCTACGACAACCTCCTAACAGCCACCCTACCTTCACTAGACCTTCCATAGCCTGCCCTGCCTTCACCACACTCTTTTCCGTCTCTCACTCACCACCACCCCCGCCTCCGCCATGCTGGCTCTTCCATCACCACCACCTACGCCAACCACCTCTCCGGCCTCCCCACATCCACCCCCACCTCCGCCACACATGCCACAGCCGTACCCCACCTCTGCCTCTACCAGACACGCCCTCCCCACTCACCCCTCCCTACCCACTCGTCCCGCTCCCCGTCCCCATTATCCCCTCCCGCCGCCTCAGGCGTTTCCGGCACCCAGCGCTCTCGCCAACGCCCAGCGCCAGCCAGCACTTGCACCCGGCGCGGCACCCGTGGAAAGTTGGCGCTAACTTGGGTTGCTGGGTTAACGCTGTTCGCTGTTAGGAAAACGCCTGGCGGGGAACTGAAATTCGCAAAATACGCAGAACCGCTGCGATCGAGCGAGGGAGACTTAAGGAAGTGAAACTTGGCCTTCGAGCAAAGGGGTGACGCATGCGAAACCCATTCGGCAAGTGCTTGCGAGTCGAGTTAAAAAATTGTTATTATTAAATGGTCATTAAAATCCGTTTGATATTTAACAACTCGTCATCAAATGTGTGAATGTCTAGTATCTTCACTATCGTCTTCATAGTTTGAAGGGAATGATTAAATAAACATATTGAATCAATATGCATTAACAATAAACACACTTAACTTATCAATTACCTTGCGACAATGCGAGAACACTATGTGTTAAACCACAAGTATTTGCTAAAAACATTGATAATATATTGTTTCATTACATACTTCATCAGTGGTTCTATCAACAGTTCATTTCGAAAGAGGCACACTGTTGACATCGAATAACTGTAGAATTTCAGAGTTTGTAGGTTTGAATTTTTGATTCTGGATACGTTCATTTGCACATGAATTTGCTTCATACTCCACGAGAGCACAAGCTGCAAGCATAAGTTTACAAAACGAGGAATTTTAATTCAGAATTTACTTTCGAACAAAACAAAACAGTAATTAATACGAAAAAGCTAAAGTATTTTCGTATTTATTACATGATTATTTCAGTCTTACCTATCGTGTGATGTTCTTGAATCTCTGCTCCCTGTCATTCCACATCGGTGAGCGAAATTAAATAAACACGGCAAATCCATTAATTTTATAAATATTTTTGTATGAATGTGTTTTGAGTGTACACACAATAGACGATTTCATTCCAACAATTTGACAAGTGACGAAATAAAATATTTCATTTACTGTATACATAAATACGTTTTATTCTCTTAATAGAATATAAATTCAAACAGTAACAATACTTTCCAAAACGCACAGAGTCATACTTTTTTAAAAGTTAAATATCGTTTTGTCAAACCAACGTTGCATTTCACAAGCCACTGCGTAAAATTTCAAACTACTATGTTACAATACAGTTTGGTGTAGAGGCTAGACGCAAAAGCATTAACCGCAGAAGGCCACTTTTAACGCAGGAGCGGAAACCCACTTAAAACAAAGCGGCAAAATATAAATCGTTTAAAACAAAATTACGCTCGCGATTCATTCCAAATTTTAAAGACCATTACCTCTTTGGAATCCAGGAGACCGTGAAAACTCCCATCTCCTCCGTCTCACCGCGCGGGGCGCTAGGGGAAAATCCTCCCCCAGAATTAAAGCCGGGCTGCAAAGCCGCTTGGCAGCGGAGTGCCGGGGCAAGAGGCTCCTCCTTGTCCCCATCAGTTCGCTCAACGATCCGCATTAACGGTTGCTGCGCTCATAAATACGGCCAACGACCGGGGACGCGGGTCGCACGACCTGGTGCATTGGACGACGGGGCGGGGCGGGGGCGATGGAAAACTTTTCGATTTTGATCGCTGGAATTCGGATTGGCTTAACGGACACTGCCTGTCTCCAGATGCTGGTAGCTACGAACAAAAACGCTGAGGAGAAGGCTGTCGGCTCTTGTGTGAGGTATGGGTGAGTTTATCATGTGACTGTGGTGACCACTGGCTACCACTTTGTGGACCATCAATCAATTTAATCATTTATCAGCTTTCGTCTCTCATGATCATCCATACCATCATCAAATAAGTTATTTGTAGTAGATCACTACTGTGGCCATCTCACCTAGAAAAGATAGATAACAGAGAGTAAGCTTTCTTCCACGACCCTAAGCTTGGGGACCGAGTATATTTTTGTCATTATCATGATAAATATTTTGTCTTGGGTAGTCAAGGAAGGGAGGGCATGATTACTGCGTGATTTGACGTAGAATCTGGAGTTTACTTCTGTGAAAGGGAATGAAGAGCGTCGTGAATATGCAAAATAAAACGTAGTCAATGAAGAGCTGGTCATCATCATACTTTGTGATATATTGTGGGGGAACCGACTGAACGAGGAAAGTTTTGAAACAACGCTGAAAAGATTGGTATGCAGAGAGGAGGAGAGAAATCAAGGATTTCCAGGTTGTGTTCGAGTAAATATAACTAAGAACTGAAGAACTAGTGAGGTATCGCAAAGGGAATCTGTCAGAATGTGGGAATGCACTTTGATATATAACTTTAACTTGGTTGTTTGAAGGTCAAGGTGACCGTGACAATGAATAACCAAGCTGACGAGTGAACGTTTAGATTTTCATCTCAGGAAATCGAATTTGTTTAACGTCCACACATGATTTATTGGAATAAAAATCTAATGATGAATATTGCGAAATGGAATCTGATGCAATTTGTGTTTGGGATGAAGTTCTGCGTTGTTCTAGTTGTGTTGCTTAAAAGAAGCCGGAAAAGAGCTGAGAAACTAAAGTTATGAGGTATTTCAAGTACTTGGGGAATTCTCCGGAATAAGAGAATACGATGAAAGGATGAAGTGTCAATCGGCATTTTAGAAAACTCGAAACGTTTGTTTCGAATAACGAAAAAGCTAAAGTGCCATTTGACACCTGATCTAAAGAGAATACAGGAAGCTGATTATGAACGGCAGATGATCGAGTAAGTGACCTGATGAGCGGATGAAAAAATACAGAGCAAATAAATGGAAATGTTGGCAGACCGAGAGTGACATGCTCTCGTTAAATTACCAAGCAAACAGAGCGAATGGAATTGGTCAGGTTTGCGTATATGTGAGTGAATAGGGCAGGCAGATAGTGTATACCAATGATATCTTATGGGACCAAATGTCTGTCGATCATGAGGATATTTGAGTGCAGCAGGTATATAACCAGGAAGGTTGGTACAAAAGCGAGTGACGGGCGACTGGCTCCCTTGGTCGACACTGCATCTCTATTTTATGTCTTAAAAGGACGGATACACATTTTACTCCCCTTGAATACCGGTTGTTGTTGCTATTGATTTGGTTCCACCGTGATTTTCAACCGCGTGGGACAAATTTGTGTGTGCTGCGCGCTCCAATAACGGCGATAGTGCTTCGTAGGAAGAGTCCAGTATTCTTCGCTCTTTTATGGAAGGCTGTAAAAGGAAATCTATTCGGGACTGCGTTTTCATTGCTTATATGACTAGTACGAAACAGAGAATACGGAATAAGCTAAAGGACGCATTTTTGTCACAATGTTTGGTGGAAGATAGGGAAGAGCGGTTTACAGATAATATTATAGATAATAGTTAATAATTTAAAAAAAGACGTACATGAAGAAAGTGTAGTCATTACAGAATTTAATTAGCGATATATAATTTATTTAGCGACATTTTAGTGATATTAACAGAGAGACTGATACAAATATTACAGGGACAAGATAATTATTATGGGAAACAATCACCGTATGCAATACGTGGAATGACTGAAGAAGGTTGATGTGTTACTGAAGTTTGTTTGTGGTACAGAAGACAGAGAACTAAGTACAATATACTGTCTTTTAGTGGAAGGCAAACACATTCCAAGACTTCTGGCAAAATTATGAAAGAAAGCTAAGGAATTTCGTAGAATTTGGGAATAAAAAAGGGAAAGAAGCTGGTGCGTGAAGAGACAAGGAGAAGTAAGGTCTTAGGATGTCCAATAATGAGAAGCAATAGTAAAATAGTAAATAAAAAATGGGAATATAAAAGTTTAATCGAATAGTTTGAAGCGCATAGTTGACGGTTAACCAAGAACAATATAGGAAAGAAAGATAAGCGAACCTTGTGGAATATTTCAATTAAATGTGGAAGTTATACACGTAAGGTGAATAGCAAGTATTGTGCGATTGAAGTACACGAACATTTCAGAAATATTTTAGAATACATTTATAAATGGGAAACGAATCGTATTCATTAATATTAATTTAAACATCGCCAAAATAGTTTTCTCTTACTCGTAACACAATAATTATTTGTGTTAATTTATTATAAAAAAAGAATTTATAACCTCTTAATGGAAAATCGCCTTATTATTAGATAGTAATGTGTTAAATATTTAAATTCTTTATTAATATGATACAAGTTTTTCCAAACGTAAATCAATTCGATAAATATTATTGTTAATGTCAGTAATACTTTTTTAATAATAGTAGTAATTATACAAGTATTTTATAAATTTTATTTGTTTCTTTATTTCGTAAATAATGAATGTACACCAAATTTAACGTTTGGAGGAAATAAAGCTACATTTACATGGAGCAATACATCGTTGTTCATATTAAAGTCAATAAAAGAGATTCATAAAAAAGATCGATTCGTTTTCTGTCGCTCCCAACGCGCGGGCAGGGTAGAGTAGGGCAGGGAAAGAGTTGCCCTGGGTTATTGCAGAGGCCTTAGGCGGTGGGGGATGATGGCAAAGGGTAGGGCAATGCGTTGGATGGCGCTGTTGAATTACGGGGCGTGCGCTGTGCAACGCCGCGTGCTTCGCCAGACAGTCGTTTGTTCGGCGCTGTAAACCCCGACCCCACCCACCCGCCGGACCCCTTACGTTCAAAGCAGCCTCTTCGGGGGCTGTTACGCCAAGAAGGTCGTCTACTTTCTTCCACCGGTTGTGCGTGTCTTCAGCAATAAACTTCTTCCTTTGACTTCGACGCACAACGTCTTTCCCAAATGAATTTTTCCGTTTATTACGTTTCGCTAGAGGGAATGGTAGAGGGAAAGATGCATTTGTATACGAATGGCTCTCCCAACGACATAAATGCGTACAGACCATAACAAATTTATTCATTTTTTTCTTTTTTAGAATCGCTAAACCTTATAAGCATACACATTCTGAAAACATCACTTCACATAGTACTGATTAGTAATATCAGAACATAAGCCAAAACAGGAAAAGCCCAACAAAAGAAGAAATGAATGTATCTATTGATAAATTTATACTCAGATACATTATAAATTGGTTATTTTACAATGTATTATAACACGAAATCCAGCATGAACATGAAGCAAAATGAATCGAACATGAAGCAAAACGAATTATTCTGTAACAATGCGTAAAAATAAATTGCAACATTAAATGTCTTTCAAAAATTGAATTAAAATTACTAGGCTAAGTAGTGCCATTAACGATATTTTACTTGAAAAAATGAAATGAAACATGGAGATACACATTGGACATGCACGAATATGATTTAGAAAACACGATAAATATTACGTGAATTTCCACATATTTCATGATACTACATTAGAACTGATATTACATTAGTACAATGATTAATTTCATTAGTTAAGCATCGGTCTGAAACGATTAATTTAAACACTGAAATCGAAGTCGTAATTAAAAAAAGAACTAAAACAAAAAACAAAAAAAACCGCTTCCCTCAGAAATACCTACCAAATTATCTACTAAAAATTTAATACTTGCAATTCAATTTACATAGCATTTTTTCGTCACTACTTCTACTAATACGAAAACTCCGGCCCAGCGTTCTGTGGTGAGCAGCGAGCAACGCAACCGGCGCTCGCTGCCCGTTCGTCGGCGCCGGCCACGGGGGGCGTCGGGTGCCAATGTCCGCGAGGTAGGGGGCGCCGCAGCGGCACACAACAGTGGGTGCGCAGTATTACGCATAATCAAAAGATCTAATTCGCAGCGCGCGTAAACGGTTAGTGCCGCGTGCGGCCGTTGCGACGGGTTTGGATAATAGCTGGCGCGCCGTTAGCAGCTGATGGGCGCCAGATCCGCGATTTTTGCCCCCTCCCCCCCCCCGCAGGGCAGCAACGCGGCGGCCGCCGCAATCATCGACGCCACTTGCGCTTCCGCCGCGGGAACTGTTGGCGCGACCACCGCCACCAACCGCTCGCTGCTGTTGTACTGTGCTGTTGTCAGTGCCAGTGTCAGTATATTGCATGCCATCGCCTTCTCTATGAGTAACATCGTAGAGACGCAATAGTAAGTACTCTTCACTATGATGCTTTCCACAGAATAGTTATTTATGATATGTGGTAAAAGTGACTTTTTATTTTGCGAGTAGCAAAGGTTGCGACTCGGGGCCGAGAGACCAAGTGCCGCAATCCTATGAGCAAAATAAAATAACGTTTATCACGTGTGTCACTCACTATATTTTAGACAGCCTTATTATAATTCATTTTATTTTCATTCTCGTATAGAAATCACTTAATGGTACATTAACACTTTCATCGCCGCTGCTGATCCACCAAAACTTCTACCCACGTCGGAAGTTTTCAACGCTTGTCACAAACTCTAAATAGAATAAATTGACGTTTTTTAAGACGCAATATTGTTTGACGCAATTTTTCACAAAAAATCATTGCTAGGAAGTAAATACTACCGTGTGCATTATAACACAAACGGCGTCAGTCGATAAAAATATATGCAATGTAGCACTAGATAAGTGGAACTAATAGGTATTGACAACAATATTATCAGTTAGTTCACACGATGCAGTGTTGCCAGATTTTTCTGCAAAGTAGTCTATCTTATGTTTTCAGGTCGAGAGAATTCAAATATTATATTGAAAATAACGTGGGGTGTGTGCCTAGACGCACACAGCTAGTTATATCAGTCTACTTTCCGTGTGCAGTATTAGGCACGCGGCAGTGAAATCAGGGTTCTTTATGTGCACAACAGCATGCATGGCGGTTTCAGTGTTAAGGTCAGTAGTACCTGATGCGGTCAGACGAAATAATTTATTCTTTGCTGCATTCACAGGTTTAGCTGAACACTTGAGCTTCTTTCTCACTAGTGCTAAGTAGTGCTATAAATTGAAATTTTAGAACTTTACGCAAGCCCCGAAAGAACAGCTTTTCCTAGTGACTGTATAAAATAATAATTTACACCATCAACACCAATCTTAGTATCTACCGTACCAGTATAGTCACCACCCCTTATCAGTTTTCTCATAATTACTGTGATAGCTTTTAGAACACGATTCCGTTAGCGTCTGAACTAATTTTGCTGTATATCATGTCCTCATGCTCTCAACAGTATTGTTGAATTCGTCTTGGAGCGTGCGTTTGCAATATTTATCGTGAAATTGTTGATATGTTGACCGGAAATGTGCGTCTTACGAGGAGACTGGGCGTTAATGAGTTAATAGAGCAAGATTCAACATGTAACTGTCGATCTATCGTCTTGTGAAAAACTCTCACTATCCTTCGCACTAGAATCCTGTAAGTTGACAAGAAAGTTTCGGGAGTACCCCTCGTAACTATCGATATTCTCCACGTTTTCACCGTTAGTAACGCTGCTGCAGGCTGTGGTATGCCCAACACTAACCGGTTTAGGTGAGGCAGGGCATCAACTTCCGTCACTGCAGGAACATGCAGGGCAGCAACCCGGAACAGTACCCTAACAAACGGACAACGGACCGCGCACAACCTTTCCTTCTTCGTTGTTCTGTCCTCTCCTTTTACTTGCACTCATACTTAAATGCACTACGCTACCGCACTTGTTGGGAGCATATTGCTTGCCCCGGATGGGGCGGAACGCTGGTGGAAATTATATGATTGAGGAAAATCCCCGCTAGCTGACGCGTGGGTTGGCGCCAGATCTTGCCATTCAGCGGGCGAAGTTCACCCCCGTCTCCCGCGACAAAACATGTACTTACGGGATTAATGATCTTAATTGCTGACGCTTTCGGCAACAATAATCAATCAATGCGTGACTGGAAATACTTCGAAAGTGAGTACCCACGCACTTCTGACGTCTCTACCTCTTATTGCGTCTCCATTTGACGAGCCTGATCCTGTGAAAAAATTGCAGGTACAGTCTTCTATGTCATCACCAGCACTACTAGCTGCGTGATAGTGACACTATTCTCCATATATGATGTATATCCTTTCACATTCACTATTAAATACGAAAAACTCAACATCACCATTAATAGTTCCTAGCAGAGTTTCTAGCACAAAAAAAAAGACAGAAAATTACAGGCAGAGAGTGCCTCTTGTAAAATAAAATGCATTACAGTAATGCATGCCTTCGTCATTTCCACTACTCTATCTTCCCCACAAACTGTCAAACATAATCAGCAGGGACCTCTAGTTATCAACAGAACACAGCATCTCCATCACAACAACTATGATCAACATTTCAGCAATAAACACGAAAACAGCCACACCATTTCATCCCTACTTAGTTACTATTACTAGAAACACTTCCCAAGAAATAACTCTACCAATATCAAAATAACCACCTGCAAAACAGTCACCATTGCCCCTACCAGAGTCTTACCACCTCTCACCACCTCACTCACCCCCGCCGTCCGGACGTCCACACGCCGCCGTCGGCCGCCCGCAGTCACGATGCAAACTTTACGAACCGTAGGGGGGGGGGCAGGCGGCATGGGCGGCGCGGGCGGCGCGGGTGGCGCGGGCGGCGCGGGGCAGTTAGCGAAAGTAACTGCCCCGGAGCGGGCGCGTGGGGAAACGACGACGGTAGCGGCGGCGGTGGCGGTCACAGTCCAGAGGGTAAATATATTTAACCGCGCCCTCGTTCCCGCACTCACGCACCCGCGCCGCTACAGCTCAGCCGTTCAAACATCGGCCGCGTCATCATAACGCCCTGCTAGCCAGGCCGCGCAACACGCTCCACTGATATGGCAAAAGGCGAGCGAATGAGGAAATAAAATGTTAAAATAATGACTTGGGCAACCGTGGTGGCTAAGGTGAGAACCACGAACTGAAAAGTTGAACGGTCACTCCCGGCGCCAGTGAACATTTGCATCAATGCGTTCGAGTTAGAAGTCACTTAAGTACGAAATTACAAATAATCTTGACCGTGAAGTATTCGTAACATAGATTTGTAAATCTATGCTTGTTATTATAACATACTAAATATTACATTAAAATAATTTAAAATACATAAAGTATATACATGACTCAAACATGGATTTGGATAAAATACATAAATTATATAAATGGCCCAATACTAATTTTTTTATTTTTTCGTTTCTAAAATGATTTCAAGGCAATTAAAATGAATGATGTATTAAACAAACAACATGAACCTAAACAAGAGTCTAAAATATTCAGATTATTAAATGGCATGGTGACAATATCAGTGAGCTTTAAATTTAAGAAAATAATTGACGCTGTTTTGCAGTGTTCTTGAAAGTTAAACGGAATAAATTAAAACTCTCATTAGGGTGGACGAAGTGTGTGTAGTATACATCTATTTATCGATTAGGAGCGACTGCAAAAGTTCGAGTTGTGACCTTGCTTCCGGTAATCGAAAGTAAGGCGAAAGTTTGATATCAGAGTTTACTACTTGGTGCAGGTGCATTTATTACTTTTGCTATTACGTAACCCATTGATAAACGACAGTGATGATGAAAGGGATATGACTCAATAATAAACGATATTACATGACTCAAAAGCTTCTCATTCAAAATATTCAAATGATTTATCAGGTGAAGGTAATATATATTAAATAAATAACTTAATAATACATTTAAAAAAACTATATTCCTTTCAAACAAAACTGATGAGCTAACAATCCCCAACACAAACTGTCTGACATTTTGGCTCGAAAATGAATGACTGCTACTAGGCGTTCTCGAAAGCACTTTTCCTAGTTTTCATCATGATGCAAACCCGCTATCTGGGTATGTAAGGCCATGAAGTTTTATTCTGCGTTGAGGGTGGATGTTACTTATGCTTCTCGGTTTGGTAGAAATTCCATAACTATGAGTAACACAAAAGTTTGATCAATATTTAATAATTAGAATGAGCTGAAAATTGATACTTAGATGGATTTAGAAGGCAGTCAAAAGAGGCTAAATTAAGAAGAAAATAGGTAAGAAAATGAAAATTCTGCTCAGCTGTGGCTGGGTAGTTGCGAAAATCAACTACCTGT
Source organism: Acheta domesticus (assembly GCA_031308135.1). Taxonomy (NCBI): domain Eukaryota; kingdom Metazoa; phylum Arthropoda; class Insecta; order Orthoptera; family Gryllidae; genus Acheta; species Acheta domesticus. The sequence continues at coordinate 83,485,235 of JAHLJT010009436.1, read as the reverse complement.
GTTCGAATGATTGTGAGTTTGAATCTTGTCTTGAGATGATTTCTTGTGTGAGTATTTGCCTATGATTGTATACTAACAACAGCAGTTTTAAACACGAAGATGACTGACACCGTTAAATAAATAATTACGATGCACTGGAAACTAACACTGGAACATTGGGAGGTCATATAGTCACATAGGTCATTTTGGTCGAATTATAGGATTAGAAAGTCCAATTAATACCTGAATCCATGAAACTTTAAAAAGGGACGGACATTCAAAAGATTAGAGGGCATATTCGGGTTCAGTGCATTAGTTAAAATCGTTGCATACTAATGATTTTATGTTGCTTGCTGGTACAAGTGATAAAACTGGTTTTCAAGCGAATTCACTAATGTTTATGCATTTGTCTAAGTAATTATGCAAAACATAACTGAAAAAAGAAGAAAGCTATATGTTTTTAGCATTTTGATCAGAAAAATTTAGACATATCATGTGAATGTACAACATGAAAAAATTGCCAAAACGTCCAAAAATGTTTATAAAATAAATGCTTTAGTTTACGTCGTGTATGTTTCTTTATACATTCATAAATTATTGATGATTGATAATATTGCTGACAAAATATTAAAATAATCTTTCCGTGCTTTCAATCCACTGCTCGGGATTTGTCAAGGGGTATTGTGGAGCGCGGCGGCCAAGTTCTTGGATCATTTGGTGCAATATATGTTTTATTGGGCTCTGTTTTCATTTCACCTTTTCTTGGTGGTGAATTAAGAGAGAAGCAATGTATTGCAACTTCGACAAAAATAAGCGTGAATTTGCGTAATGCATAAATCGTAATGTCCTTGTTTTGGGCGCAATGTTCCGTGACGTGGATTTCTGCTTTGGTGGAAGTGGACTTTTGTGTTAACCTCTTTAAAGTAATAAATGAACTTGCACCAAGTAGTAAACTCTGATATCAAACTTTCGCCTTACTTTCGATCACCGGAAGCAAGGTCACAACTCGAACTTTTGCAGTCGCTCCTAATCGATAAATAGATGTATACTACACACACTTCATCCACCCTAATGAGAGTTTTAATTTATTCCGTTTAACTTTCAAGAACACTGCAAAACAGCGTCAATTATTTTCTTAAATTTAAAGCTCACTGATATTGTCACTATGCCATTTAATAAACTGAATATTTTAGACTCTTGTTTAGGTTCATGTTGTGTGTTTAATACATCATTCATTTTAATTGCTTTGAAATCATTTTAGAAACGAAAAAAAAATACATAGTGTGGCTTTATTAATTATTTACCCACATAAAAAATATTTACTTACTTTGTTTTAAATTGTCATTTTCGCGGCGGCGATGGTGTAGTGGTTAGCGTAACGGACTGCTATACCCAAGTTCGTTCAGACCCGATCGAAGCCGTGGATTTTTAGGGGCGAAAAAATCCTTCGTACGCTTTCCTTCGGAGGGGAAGTAAAGCCGGCTGTCCCATGTTAGTAGATTTACTTGCATGTAAAAGATCCTCAAGCCTAAATGAAGCCTCTGAGCTACATTCAAATCGCCAGTTTCATCGCCTCAGTAATACTTTCTTTCTCCGCTAATTGGTGAAAGGAGCGTAGCGAAATTTGCCTGAGCCTCGCCACGTAAAATAAGGCAATTCAATTCAATTCAATTCAATTCAATTTGGTGAACAGTGTACTATCTACTCGCACATAAACGATCACATTTTTTTAAATGAAAGAAAAATTATAGTTTAATTCATTTGTCGGCTTCTTGCGTCGTTCACTAGTGGCAACTCTGAATAGTTTCGTATGTTGTTCATTTAAAACTGCAAATTTTTTGATATCTGTGACAAAAATCTTGTATTCATCAAACATTACCAACAAACCTTGTTGATAAATTTTATTCACTGTAAAAAGTAATGTAGAGATTTTGAAGTCGCAAGTAAACTAAAGCCGATAGTAAGAGACAAAATTGAGCCGTTTCTGGCGCTAATAACCATTACATCCAACGTATTATGATTAGTTTATAGTTCTTCGTATTGTTGTTGTTTGAAATCAAGAAGAGGAATGTTGTCGAAAAGTGAAAAATCTCCGAGTATTTTTTTGTTAAAATGAGCAAATGTGTAAAGATCCGAAATGTACTTTAAAAATGAGAGTTAACCTATAACCAAGGAATTAACCTGTTTTTGAAACCGAATGTAACATTCCAGTTTCTTTTTGTTTGCGATGGTCCTGTTGCTTCATTTATGTTTATTATTTTTTCAATTAATATTTTTAAATCCATGGTTCATTTTGTAGAGACAGTCTAAATAAACAAGTAATACATGACAAGCTATTTTCTTTTCCCTATTGATCATATTCCCCAATTCCAGGAGGCGCTGAACACCTAGTGTTGCCTTGTAATGTAGCGTGGCGGTCGCCTCAAAGCAGTACGGTGCAGCGTGACGTAGCGTGGCGTGGCGTGGCGCGGCGTGGCGCTTGCGAGGTTTCGTTTCCTTCCCGCCAGGAGGGGGTGACGTAAGTAGAACAAATCGTCCTACGCGCAACCGCTGGCGCCGTGGTAATTAACTCGCCCCGGTGCCATTGTCTCAGGCGATGGGAAGTGCGTATTGTCGATCGGTTAGAGTGGTGAACGCGGGCGCGTTTGAGTGGAGGTAGAATACCTTTCAGGTGTTTGTTTGGAAGTGATCGAGAAGATAGGATTTCCAGATGTCAGTCTCGTGGGTGTAACCGCCAGGATAGACACTATCCCCATTACAAATTGGAAAATAAATATAAAACGTGGAGTGCGCTAACAGAATATATCTATAAATTAAAGTTTTGCCAATATATTATGTTTGTTTTGAAAAATTAATAAAAGTTATTTATTTTATATTAATGTAAATTTATTTACAAATCTTCTTTGCCCCAAGGCAATAGAGACAACGCTCACATGCCGAATGCTAATTAAATTATTTAATAGACTACAACTTTTTGAATAGAAAATATTTCAAATGAGTTAATATTGTGAAAATACGCTGTTATTGAGGATTATTAAAAATGCTACTCTGCCACTTGTAATTGATATGCCCTTGTTCAATTGATAAACACAATATTTTCCTCACTACTGTAGTTAATTAAAATTCAAGCATTTCTACGAAAATGAACCGAACAATGCAGTCGTAATTAGCAAAGGTGCTAAATTGTGATAATACAGTTTGTATATGAAATATTTGTACGTTTAACGCCTAGAATTCAAAAACTTCCTAATTAAAAAACTATTCTATACAGATTATCGGCATATGATATGTAATAAATATCACTCAACTTCAGAACATGTTTACATGGTATATTGTTATCCAAATTGATGCATATGTGATTTTTCCTCAAACGTATCAGCCTATTCTTTCATTATCTGTAGTACTTCGAACTACTTTTAATTGTAAATCGGTTTTTAATTGTAAAAAAGAACACATGTACAACTTTATTTCGCCTCAAATTTTTTTCATTTTGCAATAACACATCGTATCTTTCAATGCACGGTAAAAGAACATTAACCAATGATAGCAAAAACATTCTATAATAAGCGTGCAACATCAATGATGATTGAAAATACGTACATGATGGTTGAACGGGGCGGGGCGGAACGGGACGGGGAGGCGGACGAGGCGGGACGGAGAGGGACAGGGAGAGGCAGTGTAGAGCGGGAAGGGGTGTTGCGAGATGAGAGGGAGGAGCTGGACAGAGCAGGGCGGAAAGTGGAGGGGGTGGAGAATGGCAGGGCGGGGCAGTGAAGAGTGTGAAGGAGCATTGCGAGGTGAGAGGGTAGAGTGGGGCGCAGTGCGGGGCGGTGCGGCTCGGAGCAGTGCGGGGCAGGGCAAGGCGAGACGAGACGGAGCGGCACGAGCAGTTGGGTGGCTGGGGCCTCAGTCCACGCGCCTGGCAACGAGACGAGTTTCTGGGGGTGGACGCGTGGGCGCGCACGTGAGCGACGCGACGCGTCAGAAGTTGGCTGCGCGGGTCAGGGGGGCGAGCGTGGGAGGAGGAATAACGACCGACGCGGAACGTACTGGGGAGACATGGAAGGGGGAAATAAAGTTCATGAGGAAACGGCGGAAAACTGGGAGAGGAGAGAGCGAAACGAGAAACGGTGGTGGATTGTATCGGAACGGCGATGGTGAGGTACATGGATGCCAGGTGGCTGAGGTAAGAGAAATAATGTAAGGTAATGGAAAGCGAGAAGAGGGAAAAAAAGTGAAAAAAAATTGGATGAGGAATTCGAATGACAAGAAAACGTGATAATGCAATACCAAAGATTGCAGTAATTCTTGAGAGTGTGCAAAATGAAGTTCGAACTATTTCTTGTACTACGTGGTCCTCAAACATTGTTAACTGGTATACCTCATGCTATGATGAGTGTGACGGTTGTAGAGAAGAGTTGCGGTGGTTGTGGGAATGGTATTATGTATCTAAAGGGGAAATGTAAATCTAGGTAATCATTAATGTGGTATCTGTGGTAGGTGATTGTAGTGGGGAGTATTAGAATACCCAGATCATAAAGCCGGAGAGTGAATTACGGTGATCATAAAGGTTGAAACAGGGGTTGTGGCGGCAGGAGCAAATCGTCAACCTGGACAACCTCGAAACTAAGCACAGGCACCGATAGCTGGAAGGCAACAGAGAGCAAAGCCAGTCAGTAACCAGAGAAATGGTTTTGGTCACGATGGAAACAGTTTGCAACGGTCTCGCGGGGCAGAAGCACGTGGGCGGGAGCGATATCGTCGAGGGCTACTGTGCAACCGGCGGGCGCGGGGCGGCGCAGGGTGGCAAGCGGCGGGGGCGGGGCGGGGAAGGGTGTGGGCGGGGCGGGCCGCTCCCTCGTGAAAGTTGGATCGCCCAAACAAGGCCGCCGCCGCCGCCGCCGCCGCCGTCGTTCCTCCCTGCCCCGCGCGCCGTCTGCCCGTGATCTGGGCCGTAAACTGCTGCGGGCAGGCCGTCCCCCTCCCTCGTCCGTCCTCATCCCTGGCGCCGGGGGCGGGGTCGGGATCTGCCCGCCCCTCGAGAAGGCGGACGGCCGTCTCGTGGTTAATTGCGACAGCCGGAGAGGGGCGGGGCTCACCGTGCTCTCGCTCCCACGGTCCCGGCGCGGCGCGGCGCCCCGGGGGCAAAACGCGGTAGCAGATGCCGCCGCCACCGCCACGCCGACTTGCTTTGTTTCGCGAAATACAAGAAACAGTTCATCCACGCCGGATATTAGTATTTTTATATGCCTACGAAACCTAAACTTTTTATAAAAATCTGGATGAAAGTTTGAAATGATATTTGTATTCAAGCTCTATTTTTTCTTGTATCTTCTACTTTATATACTAATTTTACCACTACTTCGTCATTGATGAAAATATCAAAATAAAATAAGAAATTAATCCATGAACGTCGAAGTGAAACTGGTAAGTGAAAATTTTTCTTCTCAAACTGATTTTTATTCGCTTCGACTTGGATAAATAGAAAGAATCCCTTGGATCCCTCAAGTCGTTGAAAATAAATCAGAGTCATTGAGTATTTATTTTGTCAATTAACAATGTATTTGTTGCTTTTTTAATTAATTCAAATAATCTATTATACATTTTACAATTGAAATGAAAGACAGAAAAAATAAACACCAAAAAAAATACATTTGCATTTTAAACCTTCTGGCATTGGAGGTTTTATTGTAATATTTTTACTTTTTCGTCGCTACTTCGTAAGAAGAAAATCTATTGTAATTGTCCGTCGTAAATCGGCGCTTTTTTTGCCATAAAAGCTCTTATTCCCGGGATCTGTTAACCAGAAAGAGAATAAATCTTCCTTCTGTATCACTAATCTACTTCCTCTAACATTTTGTTTAGTCAGAATTCATGTTTTGTGGGATCTTGAAGCCGAAAAATTCATTGAAGGCAAAACATCTGTCTATATGTTTGTCAGTGGTGAAGGTTAGTGCCTAAACACTTCAGACGATTTTTTTCAAAACTGATATTCCTCGATGCAGTTAAAAGAACTCAAAGCCTTGCGAGTTTGAATAGGAAATTTTGATTTTAGGATACTTTACGTGACGCCTCAATATTTTTAACATTTTCTAAAAAAGGCTCCAAAGTTTTTTTATTAAACTTTGTCCTCGGATACCGCAAGGGAATCTTAAAACGGCAAGAGTCTTATTTTCGCTGAAATCTCTGACTTTTTGAAAATTGTAAACGTTCAAAATTTGTTCGGCATCTTCCTACAATTACAAAATTAAAGAACCACGTGGATATCTTACTCCCTTTTTCTAAAAGACAGATCTCGATATAAGATAATGTCGAAATTTGTGAAAATATGAGTAGTTTCTGTGTAATTTAGCGTCGAATAAACACTTGTTTTCTTAAAAGTCTCCATTTTTAAAAAATTGTTTGCCTTTATCGAAAGACGATAAAAAATTGTGCTTGTCTCATTGTCAGCCTACTCTCTGTATTTTCGAAAATGCCATATAGCTTACATTGCAAAACAACAATACTGATGAAGAGTATTTTGTGTTAAATGATATCTGTTCCAAAAATGGATGCTTAAAAAGAATCATGTTGATTGTTTTTTCAAAAAGCATACTTGCTTCACGTAGTTTTCGCTTGATGTTAATGCAAATTATAAAAAAAATCTGAAAAACCGCTCCAAGTTTTTTCGTCATATCTTTTCCACGGATATAACAACGACGCTTAAAAATGGTGCAGGTCTCACCTTCGTTGAACTCTCCAAATATTTAATATTTGCGAAAATTAGAATTAATAAGATGTGATTAATGTATGTGCTGTTGTAGCATCACTTGTTTGTTTTGGTTTTAAATGCTGTATAAACACGTAAGGAAAACAACATTGTAAAAAGCAGAAGGAAAATATACTTTCACCCGGACTTCCCCCCGCGGCATGGAAACTCCTGCGATACGTGAGTGACCTACCGAGGCTCGCAAGGCCGTGCGGTGTACCTCCACGGGAGTGGGCAGGCCTTCGTGAATATTCCAGCGCCGCTTAAACACACTCTATAGACTCGGGGCGGACCGCTCGTCCGCTCGAAATCATTTCTTGGACGCGGACAACACTATCATTACCCTGCGTCGGGAAGTTCGGGTGATCAAAGCCGGTCGAGCGCCATGAATTTTGCACGCTATGTAAGCCGTTCGGAAAAGGAGGGCGTAGGACGTACGTCAAGGGCGCTTCGCCGACGCGGTTAAACAATGCGGATGGATGGGCAGCCGAGAGGGAAGGGGGTCGGCTGTGGCTCGTCGCGGGGGAAGGGGTAGAATAGAGACCCGTAAATCCGGGGAACGGGAACAGAAGAAATGTATGTGGAGTCCCTAAGGGTTGGCGGGAAACGCTCTAAAATAAGGGGAAAAAAAGAAGAGGAACGGGAAAGAATATTTCCTTCGGCCGGAGAGGAGGGAACGAGGCGGCAAAGGCGAGAGGAAGGGAGGTCAAGTCGAAGAACGAAGTATGGATTCATGGGAGCCCGAGGAATGAGTTGTAGTGATCCGAAGCAGGGTCCCACAAATTTCGCCAGCAATCCAACGCGGCTGAGTTAGGTGACGTTAATGGCACCGGAGAGCGGGCGGCGGCGGCGGCGGCGCCGGGGGCGGCGAAGGCGGCACCCAGGGCGGCGGGGCCGCGGGAGCGGGGGTGGCGGCGGCGGAGGCGGCGGGGCGCGAGATTTAGACGAAGAGGCCCGAAGCGAAGGGGAGAGCGAGAAGAAAATGGAAGGGGAAAGGCTGGATGGCCTGCTCCTCGCTGGGGGAGCGAACCATGGACCGTGCCGCAGTAAAGAAGAGGAGGCGGGGGCCCAGGCGGAGGCGGAGGCGGCTCCACGGGCCATAGCGCTTGACACATCGGCGCGAGAGCGAGTCGGACAATTGCCGGGTGCAGGCGCACGCACGCGGTATTTAGATGCTAGACCCTCCCCTCCCCTCCCCCGCCCGCTCGCCCGCCCACACAGCCACCTCGCATCTCCCCCGCGCTCCCTCCGCCAGCGTCCTCCAAGCGTATCTGATTTGTTCGCGCTACCAACCCGGCCTCGCGAAGCATGATTTATCGCAAATATATAACCGCAATCTGCTGCGGAATATACTGCCGTATAGATTCGGTGTCCCCGAAAATGGCCGTTTGAATTTCGTAAGCGCTCGACTCCTAAGAGGCACTTAGATATTGCGTATCTGCTCTATGAAGTTTGCAATTTAGTGTTGTCGTCGATAGCGGAATGGTCCGAGCGCTTTTTGCGGCCCTTAATCTCCAGATATATCATAATGATGATGATTGGGTGGCTATGCTTTACTCCAGACGCGGCGCTTTAATGGGAGAGGACCAATATGGAGCGAAGAAGAGCAATGTTGTCGAACAGAAGGACGGTGGTAACGATTTTGACGTTAGGTCTCCATAATGGGTCTTTTTACTGTTTTTTTGTTGATGTCGCGAGAAAGTAAATTTTTAGATAATTTCTACAAGCCCAATGTTGCTCTTTAACGTTTTTGGCCTCTTTGGGATATGTGATGGAAATGAAACTTGACTTCTTACTGTACATAAATGGAGCTTGAGTGTAGGTAAAAAAAATATTGTTTCACATTCAAGTAGTAGATCCAAACATCATTTAGTTTTAAAGAAAATGTGTTAATGAATCTTAGAGTGTCCATTTTCTGATTTTTCGAATTATTATTATTATTATTATTATTATTATTATTATTATTATTATTATGAAGAACAAACTTCATTTACATTTCAAATTGAAGCAAATATGTATTAACATAATTTAATATTGTTCGATCAATACGCTGGTTGACGACTTACGACAAAATTAGTCGCAAAATAGAGAATAAAAAACAGACCCGATTTACAAGTTTTCTTTTGACGATTTCGGGAGTTTTAGCAAAACATCTGAAATCGTACGTCACAAGGAAGCAGGAGAATAAGGAGCAGGAGAATAAGAGCAGGAAGATATTTCTGTTGTAAGGTTCAAAATATGTGTATGTTGAATATGTGAATTCATAAAAGGAAAGATAAATCTTCACACCACGCGTTATACGATGTACTAAGGACAGAATTGTAACTTACCTGGTTTCGCACAGTTATATTGTTAGAATATATTATTTTCACTAACGGAATTCAATCAATATTCTGTATCATACTGCTTGAAAGTGTTTAGATAATTTTTAATAGTATTTTAGAAATATCGAGAAGCATTTTTCAGTAAAACTAAAAAGTAACAATGATTGAAATATAAAAAAAGTAAAAAAGGAATTGAAAATAAAGTTAACAGTGGTCAGTACAGATAAGGCAGGTAGATAACGTCATCCTAATACTTTTGTCCTCCCGTTCGTTGAACATATCTCCTCATGAATTTCCATCTCAACTCAACGATTGCTAAAAATGCCGTCCTGATTGAATTCCCCCGAAAGGACGTGTCTCCGCCTGCCCCACGCGGAGCCGCGAGCGCCTCCAAGCGCCTGGCGGCGGTGCGGGGGCGGCGACCGTCGCGCGGGGTGTCGCAACGCCGCTCCCGAGAGTCGGGAAATCGCCAACGCCGGTCACACGCAGGCGGCCGCGGCGGCGCGCTGCGCTGGGCACGTGCGTGCGGCGCAGGCGGCGGGGGCGGCGGGCGGGGGTGGGGGTGGGGTGCACGCAAATCCCGGGGCGCGCCGGGCCCCGCCGCGTCACGTCCGCCGGAAGCCCGCGCTAGAGCCGCTCAAAGTCCGCACGTCCCGGCGGCGGCCGCGAAGGCACGGAGGCGGCGGCGGCGCGCACGACGGGGACTGACGTAGCGTTGACGGCCTTTGCAGTCGACGGCACGGGACGCAGCGGTGATGATGGGTGTAGTGGTGGTGGTGATAGTAGTGGTGGGGGTGGCGGTAGTGGTGATGGCAGTGGTTGTGGTGGGGCTAGTGAGAGTAGTGGTAGTGGTAGTAGTAGTTGTAATGGTAATGGTGGTGGTGGTAATGGTGATGGTGATGGTGGTATTGGTTGTGGTTGTGGTGGCAGTGGTGGTGGTGGTAATGGTGGTGGTAATAGTGATAGTGATGGTGGTGATGGTTGTGGTTGTGGCAGCAGTGGTGGTAGTAATAGTGGTGGTGGTAATGGTGATGGTGGTGGTAATGGTGGTGGTGGAGATAGTAGTAGTGGTGGTAGTGGTAGCAGGGGTGATGGTGGTAATGGTGGTGGTATTAATGGTGGTGGTGGTTGTGGTGGTAGTGATAATGATGGTAGTGGCGATGGTGGTGGTGATATTGGGGAATGTTGGGAGAAATGATAGTAGTCCGGATGATGGTGGGAATAATAGTGATTGAGTTGATGGCAGTAGGTTCCGGAGGTACTAATTTCGATGTTGGGGTTGTTGGTAGGGTTGTTTCTGGGGGTGATTGCTTTTGTATGCTGTTGGATTCAGCGCATGGGACACAGGTGTGGATGTCAGAATGGTACAAATATGGCACTTCAACTAGAGTAGGTAAGGAATAGGAGGTGCGGTGGGGCGTTGGCGAAATCCAGGCAGCAGTGTCACTTCAAATGTGAGGCGAGAGCCCCTGAGCCTGTGGAACAACTATGACGTTGACACACATATGGAATTAAGCAGGGGAATAGTGAACGCAAATGAAACAATGTTCATCTAAGTAGGGTGGGGTTACGGGAACATATCATTTCTTTACCACATGCTATACCCGTGACACTTATTTGGCGTGGCGTTTGCGCGAGTGTGGAGCGAATGCTGGCTGCCTGGAGCGTGCCAATGTGGCAGGTGCGACGATGGCTTATCGATGCGAGAGCGGGTTGGTGCATGCGTGCGTGTGTGGCGTTGGTGGCGCCCTCTGGCGGCGACTGGAGCGCCTCTGGCGGCGCTGATAGCTTCCGATCCGCCCGATGCTCGGCATTGCCCTGCGCGCGTCTCCTGGGAAATAGGCATTGCGAGTTTTCATTGGGCTCCGCAGGTATTCCACAGGGGAGCTGTGTAGTAATCACGGGGAACGTGATCCAAATTCACGGTGTTCCAGACGTGAGAACAATGCGTATGAGCTCGTGCAATATTGCACATTAGTTCTCGAATACTCGAGAATTATAATCATTTTTGATTTACTAAGCTTTTCAAGAACGCTTTCTAAACTTTAATTATAAAAAGGCAAAGTATCCAGTTTATTCTGTTTTTTTTCAGTCTATTCTTATTGAAATGTACTCTACTTTGGTGACTTTATGTTTGATCTTCCTCTGTTTATTAAATTCAACATTTTACGTTGCTTTTTATTGCCCTTAATATTTCCAAATATTATTTTAAAATAATTTTGATGATTACCTTTGTTTCATATTTGCATCTAAATGTTTATATCATATTTTTTATTAATTTAATATTTTATCCCCCTTTAGGACTTTTCTCTTTACCCTGCTTTCCCTAAATTTCCGCCTACACATGCTTTACCCATTCCAACAGTACTCGGCTGCCGAACGGCAGTGAACAAAAAGTGAATTTCAAAATTATACACAGATAAAAATTTCATTACCTTGTATTATTAAATGGTATTTCGTTTAATTTATTCCAAAATTGCGTCGGGAACTACAGTCGTCAACTTTTTCGCTTTGTGTAAAATATCCTGTGTGCTTTCATTCATTTTTGTCGTAATAGGACAATAAAATATATTAGTCTACTACAAAACAGCAAGCGCTGTGTATTTTAAGTAGCGTATTTTGTCGAAAAAACGCAAGTACTTTGATTCAAACTAATTTTAGATTGATGTAGTTGTTTTAAGAAGTGTTATGGTTACGTAAAAATGACATCTGCTCTTTAACCTTTGAACTATAGCTATACTTTAATCGAGAACTACTTAAAAGTCTCTTCTGGAAAATAATATGATTTTTAACCTAAAATTTACGAAGTATTTTCCATTTTCTTGGTAGCGAGTACTTCAAAGCGTTTAATTAGATCTGACAAACATTAAATGGATTTCAGAAGTTGGTGGTTTGTTTATACGAGTTCAAGCTTTCTGTGCTTATTGCGTTTGTTTGAAACTTAGCACATTCGTTCTTTAGTTCCTCCACTAGAGAGGATGTTATGATGTCATAAAATTTCCATCTTCAAAATATTTATTGCTGGAATTAATTTTCTAATGCGAAACGAGATTTCACCATCGTATTGAGACCACCCCTACCTAGTCATTTTTGTTTTAATCCCAATTAAAAAGGCTTATTCTGAATGAAAGGTCTTTGAAATAATTTGTTTCCTGAGCGCAGCCAATTCAATTGTATGATCACAAACGAAACACTAAATCTTACAACGTTTTTCTTTAAAGAGGCAGTGATATAACGAAAGCTGCACTCATCAGCTTTCGTGAAACACGTTCACGATCGTCCGTGTGCGCAGCATCACAAACTTCCTCAACACCCAACACCTCTCCGAGTCATCACGCTAACTTTGTCCGTCAGCATCACTATCATCTCAGGAACTGCCCGCTCGATCGTGTGGTCTGGAAGCACGCGATCCCTTTAACCTTTGAAGCGGCGCCTAAGAGATTTCTCCCCTCAACCCGGCGACGGCGTCCCGCGCTCACACAGCAGAGGGAGTGGCGGCTATTCCGCTAATTACGAGGCGTGCGTGCGCGCGCGCGCGGGCACACGCGGGTGCACGTGTAGGCACGCGTGATGACGTCGCCGCTGCCGTCGAGTGCGACCTTTTCGCTCTCCGTTCGCCCGCGTGAGCATCCGGACGAAATAACGTCGTTGCGAGTCGGTTGGCTGCCCCCGCCGCATAGCGCCGCGGTCGCGCGCGCTGTGGATGTGTGGATGGCTTCTGCGCGAGGTCGTTGATGCGCGGTCGCATGCCACTGAAGGGCGCGCGCAGACAGAGCGAGAGGCGCGATGCTGCACGCGCGCTTAGACGCAAATCGGACTCTGCGTTTTCGGCGTATTTTGCGTTGTGCGAGACCAGTTAGAGTAGTTGTGTATTTGCAGAAAATACAGGTGCAGAGCGCAGAATACTTGGGGAAAGGTTTTTGAAACCGATGCATTAGACACGATTAAATTTTTAACTTACTCTATTACAGAGTTTCAAAATTCGAAAGTATACTATTATTATACTATCCGAAGTGTGATCATGGGATTTCCCTCTACAACTAAAGGACTGCAACCGTTTTGCTGCGCACTTAGAAGCCAGTCAGACTCTACGTTTTTCAGCGCATGTTTCGTTGTGTAAGAGCGGTTGGAGTAGCACATTCACAGAAAGTGGTGGTGCAGGGTACAAAGTACAATGCAAAGCGTAGAAAATTTAGGAAAAACTTTTTAAAACTGACGTTTTAGACAGGCCAGTTTGCCGGTAAAGTCGGACAGTCCACCCAAAATGCCAAATACCTGTTAGACACGATTAAATTTCAAATTTTCTCCATTAGAGAGGTTTAAATTTAAAATTATACTATTATTATACTATCCGAAGTGTGAACATGCGATTTTCTTCTACTTCTAGAGAACTGATACTGTCTTTATTGTTGATACGTTTAACATTTGAAGGTGTTTCAATGGTTTTTCAAACTCAATCTTTATTTCTTATGAGGCTATGTAGGCGATGAAGACTCTCAGTTTAATTAATGAACCACTCGTTACAAAAATATTGTAATTTTCTGTTTTAAAATATGTTTCTTTGTAAGTAGTTCATTAAAAGACAATGGCCCTATCACTCTCCACCAGTGTAACATGACGAAGTGCCACTGAGAGCATTACTCTTGAGATGGAACAAAAATTCATTCAGATTTCTGGGCAACGCTCGGTTGAGTTGTTGAATGCAAGTGGTAGCAGCTTATCGCACAGAAGCTTAATCGAAACACCTAAACTTCCAAAATGCACGGCATTAATGATACTACAGAACGCTATAATTTCTCGCACACTTGCTGCTAAACATCTGGAATTAACTTAATTCAATTAAGCTTATCTTTCGTTACAAGGAAATATGTACCACCATCACAAGTGACCGGAACATTCCTGCGAATTTGCTTTTCTATTTCATGAAGTGTGAATCTTCAAACATGCTATAATTGAAAATTGTAGGCAAAAATTATTTTAATAAAAATATAAATTATTAGTAGTAAAATTTTATTCCAATGAAATGTAAAAATACTTCATTTATTGTTACATTAAACATTAATGTTGTTAGCCGTTGGCAAAGGTCAACAGGAGATGATGGCAAAGGTCAACAGTTTTATATCATCGTCGTTCGCACAAATCTATGACAGCCGATCAGATCGTAAAATACGAATTGTAATATACCATTTGTCTCTTTTCTCTAGCCGCCCTCCTTGCAACTTGGTGCCGCAACACCACCGCCGCCGCTGCCACCATTACCCTCACCTCCATCACCACCACCACCTCCTCCACCACCACCTTCACCACCTCCACCACCACCTTCACCACCACCACCTGCACCACCACCTTCACCACCATTATCACCACCACCTCCACCATCAGCACCACCACCTTCACCACCTCCACCACCATTATCACCACCACCTCCACCATCAGCACCATCACCTTCACCATCACCACCACCTCCACCATTATCACCACCACCTCCATCAGCACCACAACCTTCACCATCACCACCACCATCACCATCATCACCTCCACCCCCACCACCGCCGTCGCCGCCGCTGCTTTCGCACGCGATCTTAAAGCGAAGTGTCGCTCTTTCTCGGGCGCGCGACGTCTGGTCGCGAGATTTCTCGAGGCCCGCGAGGCGAGGGCAGCAGCCGCCGCTCCGGGTGAAAAGTTCCAGCCCGCGCCGCGCCGAGACGGAGGGGAAAGAAGGAGCGTGGACGAGAGAGAAAAGAGATTGGGAGATAAGCGGGCGAAGGGAGGCGGCTGCGAAAGAGATTGCCATGGAAGAAGGCGTGAATGGCTGAAAACGTGGGCGATAAATGGGCTGCGAGAGGAGCGATGTACTGTTTTTACTGCCTTGTCTCGTTTACAATGTGCTGAACATTTCTCCGTTCTGTGTCACTCGCATCCATCATCTTCTGTTGACCTTTGCCAACGGCGGAATAACATTTTGTTTCAAATGGCTACTAGAGATCGTACACTTAGCGCCAGCCAATGTTTACATATTCTTCTTTCTCTTGACCTACTGGCATAAATCTCGTGACAGTCTAAGAAAATATGTTTCACTACAAAATAAGTCACTTGTTATCAACCCTATAGATATTAGAAGAAAATAACAAGTTTGGTGCCCTTAACACTTATTGAACTGTTGACTAAATATAAAAAAATATAAAATTGCCTCCTTTAACTTATTTTAACGAGAGTGAGGAAAGAGAAATAATTTCTTTACATCAGCTTCGTAATACTCTCACTTAGATATTCTACAGGGAAGGATGCCAGGATAAATGTACTGAGGTCCAATAATCGGAAATAAATAGTCTCACGTTTACACATTACCACTTGAATCCTGAACTCTTAGTATATTAGGTAAGTGGTTCTTGTGGGATGAATTTGGGATCAATTTGAAATCAGAACAGTTTTATTGGAGTGGAAGACTTAATTTGAAATTAAAAGCGGAAGAATACAGTTTATATTCTTATAATATATATATATATATATATATATATATATATATATATATATAAACATTTTCTATATTTACGATTATTTCGTCAGGAACATGGATGGACACATCATATTTTTGAAAGACTGGTTCAACAGATTGCGGAGTTCCACATTATGTTGCTTCTATTGCATAATATGTTGTATGCTTCGGCAAATACTAAAATAACATTTCAACCTGATTATGGGCACGTCAGGCTGTAAGAGAACGCTGGTTTCCACGAAGAAATACACATGGCGGTTGCCAATTGTTTTGTAAACCTCCGATAAGATTTGAAAGACAAAACTCCCATGATGGGCTCACAAATGTTCTAACAATAAAAGTACTAAACGAAGTAACAGTAACTCTTTACCCAAGCAAAGATAACGTAAAAGACATTAGAGTCCGCCATTGACCTCATTGACTCTTTTTGTATGCGAATGTTAAGTTTACATCTCTGAATTCCAAATGTAAGTCAGAAGTACTGTCGTATACATCACATATCCGTAATCCCAAAAGTCCATCAGGACTGTTTCCGAGAATTTGGTCGCCACACGAACGCCGTTTCAATCTTTTCCTCTCCCAAGAAATCACGTTTCTAACTCCGTAAAAGTTCTGCACATTGAAATGCAGTTCTCAGAATCACGAAACGATTGCTAAGCGCGTGTACTATATTTCTCACAATTTCCGACACATTATTTCTGGCGCCGAATGCTTTCTCGCCGACGAACAACGACGCAGCGCGTTCCGACACGATAGCAGCGCATCGACGGACGAATGCCGCACTTCTGCGACGCGCGCGCATTGGGTGCTCGGGTGGCCGGCTATGAAAGTCCGTTTCCGGGAACGGCCTAGCACTCAGGGTCTCCGGCAAAGCAAAGCGGGGAAATTTCCCGCGCAAAAGCGGGAAAGTTAAGCCGGAATCTTGCATTAAGTCATTCAGACGCGGCGCGCGAGCGGCGAAATAACGCAGCGCCTGCGATTGCGCCTGCCTCCCCCAGGGGGGGGGGCGGCGCGGTGGTTGCACTTGAAAGCGATGCTTTCGCGAAGGCGCTTGGGAATTGCGGGCGCGGCTCCACCGGCCGACGAGGCAGCGGCGCCTGCGACAGCGCTTTTGACATCGGCGCACGGACCTCGCCATCGCCTTTGCGATCAACATTGCATCACTGCCATTCACACGGCACTCTCACCGTCACAACTGGCTTCAAAGTAGTACATCCACCATCCCCTCTGATGGCGACGTACACATCGGCGACACTCCGGCGAACGCCTGGGCCATCGAGGTTTCGGGTACACCATCAAATATAGTATTAACCATGTAAAATACCTCCATCGTCATTGACATCACTAGAGCATCCCTTTATTGCCTCTATCTTCAACATAAAATGGTTTACGTAACTCGCGCCACCATCCGCTGAGGCGGCTTGGGGTATTAATTCTGTGGTCACGGGTTAAAAGTTCTTAAGTCACCTTTTGGCGACATTGACTTAAGTTCTGCAACTACAAATTTAGTATGTTTATTTTATTTTAGTAAAACGACCGAATTCATGTTTCCTCCTTAACGACAAAAAAGTGTTGGGAAATATAGCTTTATCGGCTTAATATAGATCGCGGCTCAATAATCTAACTCTTGTTTTCTCCTAAGATTTTTGACTTAAGAACTTCTACCCCGTGACCACAGAATTGATGTTACTGCAGTGCCTCTGACCGGGAGATCCTAGGGTTCCATTCACGATGGCGGCAGGATTTTCTACATTAATTAACCAACTAGACCGTGGTCAGTAGCTGTCGGGTGGATAATTTTAGCACAGTGGTTACTCTGATTGGCAATTTTTCAGTGGTTTCTCCGATCAACACCAGAGAATGTCAGAGCAATACCGACAGAGAGTCCGTCCATCGCGTCCGTCATCAAAGCGTCCGATAGGCCGTCGTATTTGTTATTAAAGTTCTTCACAATAATCACTCTGTCGGAGCATCCGCCATCACCTTTGCTCGCACTGGCTCGACCATCGACGTAATACTCATTGATTTGTCGATGCCTCTGCTATCCACATATTCCACTTATCACTTGTCGTAGCCCCACTGCAGGCTTCCACAACATTCGTACGCTACGGCCTCTCTTTTCAACGTACAAGCATCAGCACGGTTTCAGTAAACGATGTAGCATCTTTATTACTTTCCCAATCATAGCTCCCTGATCCTAATTCCGTTCGTCTTTCCTCAAACTCTTCTTCGTCTCCACTTTCTTTCCATCTCATTCATCGTTTCTGCTTTCCTCCCCGTTCGTCGCCTCTTATCTTGCCATCACACGCTCCCCTTTGTTATTCGTTTAGGATTTAGTTATGTGTCCACACACCTTGTCGTTTGTCTTTTAAAGCAGTTTTCCACCTGACAGTTTGCGTTTTTGAATCTGTTCTTACTGTTAACTCTGAAATAATTCATACAGAAGTGATCACTGTTCCTTTTGACCAATCTGAGGGTTCGTTTGTGACCAAGTCTCACCTCTGGTTTTATTGTGAATTTTACTTTCCTTACACCGTTTACAATTCCACTAAGCCTTTGTTACAGTCACAGGAGCCATCTCAATCCATCAGTTGAAATCGTTTCTGTCTCATATTGATAGACAGCTCTTTCTTCGCTTTGTTTGGCCCTTCAATGCTGAACGTCAAACCCAATGTACATTTTCACCATTCTCAACACATATTCTTCCACAGTATGTCTTGTTGCTTGCGGTGGTTCATTAAGCAACTAAGTAAATTGCTTCAAAGGCGAGTTTTTGACTGCGGAGTACGAAGCAATTTCACAGATAAATACTACTTCCAGACCAAAGAAACACATTGGAGAGGGTAAATGACAGATAATAAAGTAGATGTTGCGGCTTTCACAGAAGATAACTAAAGCTGACATAATACGTACAGAAGAGGTGCAGACAATGTATTTTTCCTCCAATCACTAGTGGTAATTGTTTGACGACTGGCTTACAGCCAATAATTGTTACACAGCCTCGACTGTTCCTCACTCGGAGGTCAGCAATGCACAACTTAATTTGTCTTCGTCAAAGAATGATTTCTAAACACTTGTGCAATTATTCGCTGCGCGAGGAAGTTTGAAAGGTCTCTATCTTCAAAATAATTTTCACTCTTAAAGCATTATTTGTATCTACATTAATTCATTTATTTTACACGCTAAAGTAATTATTTCTTAACAGATTTTTTGGTCATTTGAATGCAAATAAATTACGAAAACAACACTTGTTAATAAAAATCCGCTCGTTGCATTATTTGGGACAAGGGTAATATTAACATTACTTATTTAATTGATTTCAGTACCACAATCAAGAAATGTTTATTTCCAAAATAAACAGCTGGAGGTAGTGCAACATCTCTCACAATTTTGGACTTCGGAACTGTTTCAATATATTTTTGTTTCTAGAACAATAATGTTTCCTTTATTTATGGTAATAACTTTCTGAATCTTACCAGAGCTGATCAGAGCTTTCTGGGTTTGAGAGAACCATAGAAGAATGAAAAGCAGATTATTATTAATATGTTCGAATGTAAATATATTTTCGTATTTTCTGTTTGTTAGGATTCAAATTAAAGAATATAACATATTATTTGTTTCTCGCTTCCTGATGAACACCAATTGGGGAATCAAAATTAAAAATAAAAATAAATCTGAAACGCAAGATTATTGTTTGGTTTTGAGAAAGTAAAAAGGAAGAAGATGAAGTAAACTGTTTTAATAAATCATGTGGAGAAAGCAAATTTACGGTATCAATATGGTATTGCAGATGATCCAGGCGAAACTCGAACTGGAGGCTTAAAAAGCTAAGCAGGACTGGATTTCCTTCAAGACATGCTACTAAAGAAATAAAGTTATTGAAGACTTGGAACTCGGAGCTGGTGAAAAAGGATTCGCAAGCAAGGGAATAGGAATAGTTTGGCGTGATTACTCGTGAAAAGAAAAACTCAAAAAACAATGGGTGAAGCGTCCCGTGCAGGTGAAAAAGTCTCCTAAGGAGGGACGACGCGACTCAGGCAGCAGGGGCCATGCGAAGCGTCAGACAATGGGCAAAGGGTCCCAGCATTGGAGGCTGGAGACGAGCTCCAGCGGGCAGAGCGGGGCGGGGGCGGCACCCTGCGCGTCTGTAGCGAGCGGACGCGCGAAACAACCGAAAATTCCGCTCCACTTGAAGCGCCACGTCCAAAGAAAATTGGACACGCCGAGCTAGGTAAGAGGCTTAAGGCGGGTGTGGGCGGCGCGGGGCAGGGCGAAGCCTAGGCGAGGGGAGCGGCGGCGGTGGTCACGGGGGCGAAAGGAAGAGGAGGGGGCAGAGCGGAAGTAAGTGGCGGAAAAGTGGGAGGAAGGGTCGACGCCTGAACGCGGCGGAGTGGGGTGAGACGAAGAGAGTGGGTGAAGCGAGGTGAGGTGAGAGGTGAGATAAGATAAGTTGAGGTAAGGCGGGGCGAGACGACGCTGGGAGGGATAGAGAAGGGAAAATGAGTGATGAAACGAGGGAGGAGACGGAAACAGCTGGACGAAGCTGTCAGAGTGGAGTAGGGCGAGGCGGGAGGATGTTAGGGTAAACAAGAGAGGGGAACGGTGGGGTGGGGAGAGGTGAAGCCAAGAGAAAATTGGTGGGAGGGTGGTGCAATGTGAACCGTAGCGAATGCAAAGCAGAACGGAGGGTAGCAAGGCGGAGCAGAGCGAGGGGGGGGGGGCGATTACGGCGTAAAGACGCATGAAGAATCTGGGCGAAGAGGGGATGAAAAGGGTGGAGTGAACAATGTGGTACGGGGCAAGGATGAGGAACAAGCAGGATGGGATGCAATAAGCTGTGAGGGAGCAGGAGGAGGGGGACGTGTGGAGCGGGATGGGCGGCGGAGGGAAGGAGTTGAGTGGGGCGTGCGGGGCGGGCAGTGTGGGCAGGAACAGCGGGAGTGAGGCGGGCAAAGTAGAGCAGCAGGAATTGGACGGGTGGAGCGGGGCGTTGCGAGCGGAGCGGGGCGGGCAGTTTTGGAGCGTGTCGGGGTAGGGCGAGACGAGGTTAGGAGGAAGGATCCGGTGGGACGGGACGGGACGGGACAGGACGGAGCGGGGCGGGGCGGGGCGGGGAGGACACGGCGTCGGAGGCTGCGGGTCTTCCCGAGCAGAGCTGAGACGGCCGTGGCGGAAGAGCGACGCGCGAAGGGTCGTTTGTATGTAAATCGCTGGCCGGCCGCCTGCGTCTCCTCCATGGCCCCCTGCGCTTCCGAGCACCGCCAGGCGTCGTGGGGGCGCGCCGAGCAGTCAATGGGGCGCGGCCCCGAAATGGCGGCGGAGGCCGCCCGCATGAATGCAAGACATCGGATCGAACGCGGCCAACAGCGATTTATTGGGGAGTTGTAGGTATCTCAGATATATGTACCGGGCGACGCATTCCCACCACAACCTTACCACGGTTGAAACATATTACACCTTGCCACCAACTCTGACTTTAAAAAAGTGAAATTCGATTGTTAACATCCCAAAAATGCCTTGAATATTGCCTTGATAAAGATATTGTAAAATCAATATATAGAAATGTATAATGTTTTAAACAACTAGACGTTTTACAGAAGTATTCTTGAAAAAATGTGTTTTCTGTATGAGAGCCTACTTTTCATTTTTATTGAAGACTTGTAAGAAGATGTGGAGAAATTTATAATGTCATTTATGTAGAAATATACCTAATTGGAAACAGCTCATAAAATGCAGCAGAAAGTTGCGGGAGGCTTTTAGTTCGTTTTTGCCTTTCTTTTGCTATTACGACATCGCAATATCCACATACATTTTTCACAACTTGTAGTATTAATTCTTAAAAAATTCCTAAGTGCGAAGTTTGATTCTCAATGGGGCCTCAATGTAATCATTGACTTTCAATGTACAGAACAACTCTGTCGTAGATGAGACACTTTTCAGAGAAGCGACACGCTTTGTTCTTAGGTAATTATTGCATCATGGCCTCGTAAAACCTGAATGATTTCCGTCAGTTACTCATTATATGAAGCATCCTGTTTTTGAAACTGCATTGAATATTACGATGCAGCTAGATGTTTAAAAGTGGGAGTCATAAAAGGAAGGGAATGGCAAATTAATTGCACCAGATCACACATGAATATTAAGAAAGGAAAAATAATAACAACATTATTGGAGAGAGAAACAATTGGGAGGTAGACATATTCAATGATCTACGACAAAAATTGCAATGATATTAATAGACTAGTTTGGCCTAAAGATGAAAAAATAACGAGTATTTTCTTCTGGAGAAGAAAGCAATGGAAGGTAATATAGTCAGAGGCAAAAGTGGGCGTATCTGATGATGAGACGAGGCAGGGTATGGGGAGATACATTGGCAGATATTAGAACAAAAACAAGCGCAGAACCCACGAATGTGAGAGAAAGACACGAGGCAAGATGGCAATGAGGAAAGGTGACACTGGGAGCGTGAGTCGTAAAAGAAGCAAGAAAGCGAAGTGCTGGGTAGTGTCAGCGGGGGAGGGGGGCGGAGCCAAGTGAGAGGAAGTCGGAATGGAATGGTTCTCCCGGAGCGGAATTGGCGAGCGGCCCAACGGTTGTTATGGACTCGCTAGCGGCCGCCCACTACGTTGCCATCACTGATGGGGGTCCACTCCCAGAAACTATGCGAGCCGTCGACGTATTTGCGTTTTATTGTCTCGCAGTCGGACGAGAAGCGCGGGGTTATGTTGCTGTGTATGTACTCTGCCAAAATCGGATTACGAACTTTCCTGGGCTCTTCGACTTATGACGTTACGACTTTCGCAACTTTGACTTTTCGCGATAGAAATATCGGATGTGTATGAATATTTCATCGGAAACAAGGGAGGAGATCAGTTGGCTTTCAGTGAAATGTACTGAGGGAGAAAATGTAAAATTCTTGAAACGTTTTCTACGACGCCGAGTAAGAAGACAGTGTTAAAAAAGGGAGGCAGCAAAAGGAAAAATCTTTTCTTAGCAGTAACAATTTTATGAAAGATCTGAATGTTCATGAAACAAAACTATTTTCTAAGGACTTGCATCTCGTTCTCCAAGAGAAATCTTTAAGATGAAACATCGACATGAAATAGCAGAACATATTAAATGAACTTTCGAAAGAAGGGAAGATGAGAAGGATTGAGAAGTCACAAATATTCAAACTTATTGCGACGATATGTAATATAAATTACATACAATACTAAGCAAAGAAATATTCAGTTTTACTGCTAAAGTTTTCCTAATAATCATTAGTTACAAAATGTTGGCGAAAAATACTAGTAGATATTTAGTAAGATATAAGGCACAAGCATAAGGTAAACTACATTATTCCATCTAGCAGACTCAGCAATTAAGAAATTTACAGAATATTTTTAAAACGTGTTAAATGAAGTAATAAATATCACAGATCAAATCATTTTGCATATTTCAAATTCCATTTCCCATCTATCTTGCACATTAAATTAATCTTGTCGCCAGAAGTCAGAAAAAGTTAAACTTAGGTCACTTTTTAGCTACGATTTACGGAATTAATTTGATGACTTCAACTTCAGGTTTTTAAAATATAATTACATTTGTCATTTACTCAATCATTATGTTTTGTGTACCTAATTCCATGAACATTGGGAAGTTGCATTTGCTTCCAGTATTCCTATATTACTCCAGTTTAGACAAACAACACAAACTAAAACGAATAACTTTGAACACAAAAGTACTTTTTCATCTCAACGTCACACGCAGCCAAACATGTTTCCTGTCACCGCCAAAATCTACGCATCTTCACAGCGATTCACGGGGTCACTTTGCCAGAAGCGTAGACGAGAACCGCGACCAGCGCCCGTCACTTCCTTTCCTCTCCCCGCGATGAGCTCTGGTAAGGCCCCGTAGGCGATCCTCAGTTCACGGGGAGCGGGGATGGAGGACGCACGTATAAATACACCTGTCACGGCGACGGCCATCAATAATTCCCGTCGCCAACACCGCCGCCGCCGCTGCCGCCGCCCCATCCGGCGATGCGCCGCTGTCCCCGCCGCCGCCTTGCCAATACAAATCAGTTTGCGCGGCTGTCGATAGGAGCGCTGACGCCCGGCGAGGATGCTCCGTTCGGGGATTCCCCTGCGAAAGGTGAGCCGTGAAATTGCGGTGCGCGCGCGTGTGGTTGCGGAGCGATTTGCGCTGGAAATACGACTGAAGGAGGACGGCAACAGGCGATTTCGCGGCCGTTTTTAACTGTCTGGATAGTTATAAGCCTGGTGAGATCATTCTGCAAGGGAGAGGCACTAATGGGGTGAACAATGTATCTGGAGTTAATCATTGCTTCTTTCACCCTCTCAAAAAGTGCCGACGCGCTATGAGTAGCACTTATCGAAGCACGAATGGCATTATTCTGAAGCTCTTAAGCTTCTCTGTAGTTCCAGCCACAGATACATTTATATACAGAAGTTATATATTTCTCTTTCTGGTAACGAACTAGGACTGACAGGCATGAAAAGCGAGCACGACACCATGTATCATGGGCATATTTTTAATTAGAAGTTACGTTGTGTTAGTTTGAGGGGCTGAAAGTATTTAGATATTTGTAATATTCGACGCTAGATGAAAATTCATCAAAGAAACTGTCGGATCTCTAATTTTCTAAAACTGTCAGAAATGAACATAGTCCTGATTTAGCTTTTGCAATGAGTGTTGTCAATTGTGATAATGATAAAAAACTTTAGATATAAATAATAATAATTTGTGTGAATTGCCTACCGTTATGGTTTTGAAAGATTGTAAGAAATATATTATAAAGTAACATAATATAAAGAACATAATATAAAGATTAGGATATATAGATCTCTGGAAGTTCAGTACACCCTACACTATTGCTCTTAGTACATATTATGTATCAAGACAAAAGCTAATATTGGAGACCGAAGTTAAGATCGAAGAACGTTTGAATTTGCAACGTCGTATTTTTTACACGATTCAAGCAAATACTGAAACTGAAATGAATTTGAAGGTTGTGCTTTGGTGGAGTTAAAATGACGATAAAATAGAAAATGTATTTACATAAAACTATCTTAATTGGAATAACAGAAAACCATGGCTTTTATTGCAACTATAATTAATATTCAAATGCTGAGTGCTGGAGAGATCATTTGGACACAAGATCACGACAACGATGATTTGGTAAGAAAGAGCATAAAAAATCTAGAGAGGATGTAAAATTTAAATGTGGTAGATAAAATATGACGAAAATTTTATTGAGACTCTTCTGTGCACTATTTAAATTTAATATATTTTCAATATCTATTAAAAGATAAGCTTTAAATAATTTAAAACTGAACCATTTAATTATGTGACATAAGCGGAACACGTTTACTTTATTATATTTAAAGTGTGGAATATTAGATAAGTATTTACTGAAAATTAATTTAAAATTACATGTTTAAGATATAATCAAATGTAGAAAAATATTATTTGTTCAGACGGACGTTTTAGAAATGGAGAAAAATATTGCTAACAGTAGAGATTCCCACGCCAGACCCTTAAGTACGTACTAAACTTAAACACCAAGAAAATAAAGTTGTATGGGACTGAAGTCAGCTGTACGCAAGAGTTCTGAGCCGGTCGCCGCATACTCCAAAGGCACGTGCCACAGTCGTAATGCCGGCAAGTGGCAGCGGCTTATCTGACGCCGCCCACCTCTGCACCTGCAGGCCGGCCGCCGACCGCCGGGCCACGCGACAGGCACGCCAGGTATCCCTTTATGCCATGCGCCTCCACGGCGGGCGGAGTGATGCCGGCCTAGTAAGGGAAGGGGAGGCCTGAGGCCAGGGAGGGGTGTGGATGAGTAGCATTGGTGAAGAAGGAGGGGGAATGAGAACACGGAGGTATACTCGATAGGAGGGAGGAAGAGGTGAGGTCGGAGAGGGTTGAGGACAAGGCGTGAGTTCAGGAAGGGCTGTGGATAAAGAATAGTGATCATAGAGGGATGAGAACAACGTAATTGCCAATAGGTAGGTGAGAGGACAGGTCGATCTGAGAACAAGAAGAGGTGAGTCCGATAACTAAGGACAGGATTGTTTTGAGGGCGGTAGGTAGTTAAGACTGGAACGACTGAGGACATGGGGGAATGATTGAAAGCAAAACTGTGTACAAAGAGGGGTAAGGATAAAGGGATGACGACTGGGCACTGCAGGCAGTGAAGGAGTGAGGACAACGTTGGCAACGCGGCGTGTGTCCGTTCGAGCCCCAGCGGGGCACGGCAAGTATTTTTGGTACGGCGGTGGCGGCGGCCGGCGGGCAGTCGCGTGGTGGGCGGGAGGGGGCGTGGTCGCAGCCGGGCGGTGGAATGCCTCCGGCGCGCAAGAATAATGCGATCTCGCATGCCACGCGCGCCGCCCGCCCGCCCTAAGAGCACCGCGACCCCCGCCCCTAACCGCCCACCACCTCCACCTCCCACCCGCTCCTACCCCTCCCTCGGTCCCGCCCACCCGCCCGCCCCACCTCACCCCAACGGCCGCCCTCTTCCTCGCCCACCGCCTCCGCCTCCCTCCCACTCCGCGACCTCTCCGCCCTGCCCACCCGCCCGTCCTCCCCTGCCCCACCTCGCCACAACGCCTGCCCCCTCCCTCGCCACCGCGTCCGCCCGCCGAGTGAGACATTATTGCCAGCCTGGGCAGCCTCTGAGGGCAGCCTCGGCCGGTGTGGCTGCGGCGGACGCTGGTGCACAAGGCCTGCAGGCTGGCTGTGAACAGCGACCGCCATGCAAGAAGAGAGGAATGCGAGGAAGGCTGCGACAATGTTCGAATTTTTAGAAAGTTCCTGTGTCGGTAATTCTTGAAGATTTCAAACGGTATGGAGAAGTTGAACTATTTCGAGCTGCTGTACTTTTGATAATTAAATGATGCCACGAGATCATAAATGCGACTGGCAATTTCGATCCAGGAGAAATAAGTTTACGTAATTTTTCCCGCTACCCACAATGTCAAGGTATCGTGACTTCCAATTATGATAAAGTTGGGTGAAGTGATATAATACTACGAAACGGAGAGGTTGAGTGACGTGATGTTTTTGAGTTCCGTGAAATATATTTCAGAGTTGTTCGAGGTTGTGTTGAAGATTTTTAGCGAGTGTTCCAGTGCCTTTGATCGACGGTTCTAAGGGCGTAAAGTGCAGTCTAGAATCCATCAATCATAATTGTCGTCGTCGTGGTTGACGGGTGAAAAGGACAACTGGTAGTGATATAGAACCGTAGTACACGCAGAAACCGTGATTGAAGATAGGGATAACAAGATGAATCTGGGCTTGACATAGTGCAGTGTCAGTATGAATTGAACTTCTAGGGAAAGTTTTGAAAATTATTCACATAATCGGTAGCTTAGTTTCTTTGATCGACATTTTGTTAATACAGAAATGTAAAGTTGATTATAAATGAAATTTGAGTTTCTGTAATGATACATATAATCAGCAAGCATCACATGAATTATTTTTACGTGCTGACATCGATTATCAAATTGAAATTTAAAATCCTAATTCTAATTATCGGTCTAAAAATACTTTTGCCAGCACAAGTGCATGAGGGCAGTTTTTATCTAATAAATATTTTTCACATAAATTAAACCATATTTACTTCGACCATATTATTACTACATAATTAAACCATATTATTATACCACACAACGTATATTCGACGGAACAAAAACCCAGCTGGAACGTCACAGGGGATCCATTAGAGTGTAAATCCCAAACGTAGACGGACGGCGGTCTTCGAGGTACAGTGAGCAGTGACGGAGGACAGCTGCCCGCGGGAGGAAGAAGCGGAGCTGCTCGCGTCGCGCCGCGCCGCGTCGTCGCGCCTCCTGGCCGTCGCCTTCCGCAGGGGCTCGTGGCGCTTCTCCAGCAAAAAACCTCCGCGCAGATATATAGCAGCAGTCCTAAATTTGAAATTCTAAGCAAACAATGGTATCGTAATTTCTCATGCGCCTATCTCATTGTTTGCCGCGTCACTGCCGCCACTGCCCCCGCCTCGGCCACCACCTCTGTCACCAACCCGCCATCGCCCACGCCCACGCCCCACCATCTCCCTCGCCCCGCCCCGCCCCTGTCTCTGCCCTCGCCCTCACCATCGCCCTCGCCCCGCCTCCGCCCCTGCCCCCGACCCTGCCCACGCTCCAGCCCCCGTCACCGCCCCCACCCCTGCCACCCCCAGCCATCCACCACCACCGCCACTGTCGCCACCCTCACCGCGACCCCCTTCTGAATTGGCCTGCGTCCAGAGCCCTGTCTGCCGGAATTGGCCCCCCGCATATTACGCTCAGTTTTCAACCATTAAATCAGCGATCAAAAGTTTTGAACGTTGAACTATGAAACTCGGACTCGGCAGAGCTGGGGCGCGCCCGCGAGCTTCGCGTTGCGTTGCGAAACCCCAGCGGCGGTCACCGCCAGTGAACTCCCCTTCGGCGCGTGCGACGCCCAATCCTCTACATCCGTGCTCGCTTTCGCCCTCTCCGCAACCTCTTCTTGCTCAACTCCTCACCATCGCCGCAATTTGACGTCTATGTGTCGCCAGAAAATAAAGCCTCATTGAAAGTCAATTTTTATCAGGATCCTATCCTCCCTTCTTCCTGTGCCCCTCAAAATTACCACTGTCGCTACGTCTTCTACCATGTCAAATATTTTTTCCATTTTTCTACTTTTGAATATCAATCTGATATCACCACCATATCCCTATCCATAATTATGGTCATAATTTTTGTCATTCCTATCACATTATTTGCACCTTACAACAGAGTGTTCCCATTATGACTCGCGTCGCTATTGTTCCCATTTAAGTACTCTGGCGTTTATGTCATCATTTTCATTTTCTTCTTCTCTTCTACACTGGTTCACTATAAAATAAAAAAATATCACTAGGGTGACCGGTGGCTCCTTTACCATTTCCCCTCCCATCTACCACCAACTCCGTGATTTTCCGCCCCCCACACACATACACACGCGGGCCCCGCCCCCGCTGCGGTGGGGCGGGGGCAACAGCAGGGCACAACTGCTGTGACTGTTCAGATGTTTCGCGAAGCGTGAGCGCGAGTTTCGGATTTCGCAACAGAGCTTAAAACGCGAATCTGTACGTGAGCGCTTTCACTACTACGCCAAAAATTTGAGAGGATTACTGCCGCCGGCTAATTGCAGAGAGTTAACGGTTGCGGAATATTATTTTTACGGGAATTAAAGTCTGCGGGCGGCGCGAGGAAGCGCTGCAGTCGAAATGGCGAAGGGTGTGCTGTGTTGACGAAACAACTTTCTCGGTGCGCTGTTTTGTAAGTAAAATACGTCGTGTTCCAACTTCGTATCGTATTATTAGCTCGTTTCGTGTGTTTGAGTCTACGGCAACTCAGCAACCGTGCAGAATCGTGCAGTATCACTTATGTAAGGTACTATTCAACATGTTCGAAATAAAGTTACTTCAGCTGCGTCCAAAACTTATTGAATGCGTTTCTCACAAGCCCAGAGATGCTGTTGATTGTATTCAATACAAACAATAACTACGTACATTGAAAATAATTTCGGAAACACGTTCAAAATTTTATAAAAAAATATGCTTAGCATAAAATACTTTTACAGTATTATAAAACATGTTTCACAACGACTCATTTCCAACAAATAGTGTAAAGAATTCGAACTACTGAAAATCTTATGTAGTATTTGAATAGTTTAAATCGTTTCGGCTATTCATTTATTACCTCCTGTTGTAAATCTACATTCTTAAAATGAATATTTTTATCTCCCTTTATGCAACATTTCGTACTCGTTAAATGATTGATGATTTAAGTATTATTTCTTCTAATACGTACTACTAAAACTCTGAGGCATTATTTCTTATTATTTAGAAAAAACTTGATTTTTCGAGAACTAAGATGCCAAATATATCTTTACATACCGTTATTTCTTTGAAGTACATTTACTGTAGCAAGCATATATCACAAAACTAATTGTGAATTGTTTCTTTTTCCAAAGATTTCGACAATTAATACAATAAAGGAACATAAATCGCATTGTTCTCTCGAGAAGGACAGGGAAAAAGTCCCAAGTGCCCCTGAAAGCGAATTTTTCCCTATTCTTCTGTCTCGAGACACACGTGGAAGATCCACAGAAGCAAAAAATGAACACAATATACACTATCTTATTACACAGTAACCTACGCGCCACTGTATTTCAACAAAATTAACTCACGCGCAAAAACCGACTAGATCAACTACACGAAAAAAAAATCATGATCCACTTCCATTGCAATTATCCACGCGAGGTCTGCGCCGTCTCACAGGAGAGATAATTTCGGTTCGCGAAGCTCTCGCAAGGGCTCTCTCCTTGTTTATGCACTTTGTGCGCGCCACCCGATATTCGAAAAGCGCCCTCCCAAGAACCCGCGTTCCTCCGCGCGCGCGCCCTCGCGAGCGCGAGCGCGCGACGGCGTAATCTGGAAAATCCCTGCTGCGCGAGGGGCCGCCGTAATATTTCAGAGCCGCGCGCGCGGAGCGCGGCGTCGCCCGTCCGAAGGATAATCCTCCGCGGCGCCCGGCGCCAGACCCTGCGGCACTCCTCGTTTTCCGTGCGCGACGCCGCCTCCAGACGCACAGCTTTTTTTGAACGGGGCTTTATACGCTGGTAATATTGGCTTACTGTTTTGTTGATTTTCTGGAGATGATTGTACGAAGGTGTTGAAGATGTTCAATTTTATATGTAACTTTCTGGTTTAAAGAATTTTGCAATGAAATGCCACGTTGGAACGAATGAAAAACTACGTACTTAGGAATACAATACAAATTCCTAAATTGGTAATAATGGCCTACTGTTTCGTTAGTTGTCTGGAGATGATTGTACGAAGGTGTTGAAGACGTTCAGTTATAGTATATGTAAGTTTCTGGTATGAAGAATTTTATAAATTATTTATATCAGTGCCATGTTGGAAGAAATTAAAAACTATTTACTTAGAAATACAAATTCCTAATCCGCGAAATATAATTGAGGAAATGATGAAAGTTATTTCTGACTGTGAAGTTAAATTGTCTCTTAGGGACTTTATTTCCTAACGTACTCAGCAGAAATTTGTGTTATCCCTCGCACCTTTTGCGACGTTGCTCAATCGAAGGTTAATCCTCCGTGGCACTCGGCGCTGCGTCACATCCATACCCATTGGCACTCATTTATCATGCACTACGGCGATGCAGGGCGCACAGCATTGATATGCTTTTTTCAAACTGGCAATCATTGTGTTTGTTTTCTGGGAGGGATGTTCAAAGGAAGCTGTTGGGTGAGTCTATATAAAACGTGCTTAAATAATTTTGCAAATTATCCATGCGATTGTCATACTAGACATTTGAAAAACCACGTACTTGGAAATACTACAACCAAATAAACCAGTGTAATATATCTCCAATAATTGATGAACAATGGTTAAGGTCGACTGTGAAAGTATGAAATTGTCACTTCAGCATCTTCGTTCCCTAACGCCCTCCTCAGAAGACATCATTAAGTCTTCCAACTTGCGGAGCGTTGGTTGTCACACCCATTGAAACTCCTTTCCACTTCAGTGCAAGACAACGGTGCGAGACGCACGGGTGTATTGACTAGGGCAGAGGTTCTCAATCTGTGAGGCGCAACTGGCAAGTGAGGCGCAATGGCTGTAGAGGAGGGACGAGAGAAATCTTGGGAAATCAATATTGTGTTTATTTGTGAAGCAGTAAAAAACTATAAAATTAAGATATTTTATTTTTAAACTTATTGGAACATTTTCCATCAAGAACTTAAATTTACCATACAGCACTTCGTATTCTTATTTTCCGAAAACATGATAATTCTCATTATTATTCATCCATTTTCTGTTACCACTAGTGGCTTCAAGCAGCAAAAGCTTCGCGTCTATTAGGCTACAATGAATAAAATCATAAAACAATTATTTTCCTTCTCTCCGATGCAGCTACAGCTTTCGTATTGAGTATTGGTCTAACATCTGTGTTATTAGTTGGAGTTTTTAGCAATACAAAGATCAACGAATCATGTGAAAGTTACATCGTGTGCAAGTTGCATCGAACTACATTGAATTACCAATACATTGTGATATCAGTATCACAAATAATGATGCAGAGTAATATTTCCTTGTATAATAAATATAAGACAAACCGCTCGCGTGGTTCATGATCAGCTTGCTAGGTTTCCGTGCTAGTTTTCGATTCCCGGTCGTGGCAAAAATAGAGCTCTAGCTTTCATTTACAATCGTCTGTTTCTGCAAATGTGTGACGAAAGAAATGCTCAGACAGGCTAGATACAGTATGTAGCTAAATATGCTAGATACAGTGAAGGGAATTTGTTACGCTCGCCACATGCCTCCTTTAGCCCAGACGTGGATAATACTCGTAAATAAAACGGAACGCTGCTAGCTGGCTAAAAATACCAAATGCATACATAAATTATGAGAGTTGAGGTGGAGAAACATTTGTGAATTTCAGTTTTGCTATGAGCGCACGTGCATGTGCGTTCCTTGCAATATACCAGGATTAGATCGTAACACTCAATTTTGGAATGCAATTAACACCACTCCTATTTAGATGTGAATATTTTATTGCGCAGCATTAGTCATTGCAATATGTGCGAAAACACGTAACGCAAGAACCGCTGTTTCAACCATAAAATTACACTGCACTGATGTGAATAAGTGCAGTGTAATTGTGTGTGCAGTGTAATCTGTGAAGAGAATTCAAGCGCTGAATAATGAAAAATAAACAGCGAGATATAGAGAGAATGAAATGAACTAATGCTGAAGAGATTGCTTGTACATGTTGGTGTTTTTCAACCACAAAATTCAACCTTATTTTTTTAGAGATCTCCAGTTAATAAAACATCCAATAAGCAATTTCGCAGCTTTGTGAATAATACGGTTCTCTATCACTTCACTGTTATTTCATATTTCTAACATTGTCCACTCTGCTGCTCCTTGAAACACTGTGCAAGTTACGTTCCTGAAACCTTCCATCACCTCAACCCTTCTCCATTCCGGGGACAGTCTTTCAGCCGCAGCATCTTTGTTAGCCCTGTAGCTCTCAGCGCGACCGCACCGCGCGCCTTACACACACTCGGCGCCCTAACAAACCTCATAGCGCCCCGGGCGGCGGGGCGGCGCGCGCCCTGGCGAGCGCCGCGTATAAACTTTTGTGGGCGGCGCAGCCCCTGCCCGGGAGTCGAGCCGCGGCCGTAAAGGCGCCTCTACAGGTTACTGCCGCCCTCGCGACCTCCCCATGCCCCTCCGTCACACAAGGAGACCTCCTTCCTTGCCTTTCCTTGCCGCCCGTGCTCCGCCAAGGTTTTTATTTCGCCTGCCTCTCTCCTCTCTTTCGCCCGGCGCCGCGGAAGGCTGCGCAAGTGGTAACAGGCGGTGACGTCGATGACATTGCGATTGATAACTTGGGTATTAAGGATACTCGCCTCTGACTGTAGAGGGGATGAATGTCAATAAGAAGGTGGTTGAAAGAGGAATTTCATGGCGTACGCTACAAGAATCTCTGGGGGTGAGAAAAGTCAAAAAAGATAGGAGTTATGTAACTGAAGACAGAACATTCACTCAGGTTTCAGAAATGGAAGCGGTTGAAGTTGAAATATAAGGGTAATGGAAAATAGCGACTTAGGTTAGGCAAATTAATAGATAAAGAAAGAAAATTTTGCAAAATTGACGTGTGCAATAAACTATCATCGTTAAAAATAAGAAAGAAATGAGCCGGGTAGAACTGAATGGAATTGAATTGACGGCTTATTTTACATGGCGAGACTCAGGCCATAAGGCCTACTCTTTCGTCTGACCACGCAAATTTCGCTAAGCTCCTTTCACCAACCAGGGGAGAAAGAAGGTATTTCTTGAGCGACGAAACAGGTGATTTGAATTTGGCTCAGAGGCTTCACTTAGGCTTGGGGAACTTTTACTTGCAGAAAATCTACTAACATGTGACAGCCGGCTTTATTTCTTTTCGAAGGAAGGCTTATGAAGGATTTTTTCGATTTGAAAAAAAATACACGGCTTCGATCGAGTTTTAACTCGCGAACAGTCCGATACGCTAACCGTTTCTCCACCGACGCAGCTAAGGTGTAGTAGTAGTAATAGTAGATAAGTAGAAGTAGTAGGTGATTGTTGGTACACAAACGCCAGAAGAAAAACATTGGCAATGTAAAAAAAAGGTTGCTTGGAAATTTTATAATCATAATGCGACGCGGAATTGGAGATAAAGGAAAAGAAGATGACAACATTGCGAGTAATATGCTGCCGATTGCAATTATTGTGTTGAAGGTGGTGATGATGAAGCGGTAGAAGTAGTAATAGTAGTGATTGACACCATACTATGATTGTGACTGTACTGATGATGGTAGTGTGGTGGTGAAAGTAGAAGTGGTACTTCTGGAACTAAGGCGATGATGATGATGATGATAATGATGATGATGAACAATAACAGTTTGCTGATTGGAAGTTGGCAGTGTGTCGGTTGTATAGCAGACATGGTGAAGGAATTGGTGGTGGAGGTGGTGGTGATGGTGATGGGAGACGGAGGTAATGGTGTTGGCGGTGGTAATTGTACTGACGGTGGTGAAGGCAGCAGAACTGGTTGTGGATTTGGTGATGATCTTAATAGTGATACGGTAGTGGTAGTGATTGGTGGTATGGTATGATGATGGCGATAGGTGATAATGGTGGTTATGGTTGTAGTAGTAATAGTAAGATTGGTAAATGCGTTGTGACAGTAGTGGTGGTTGTGAGAGTGGAGGTGGTAATGTCAGTAGTAGTGATGATAGTAGCTGTGGTGAAGGTAGTGGCAATGGTGATGGTGGTGGTAATAGGGGTGGTGATAGTGGTAGTGTAAG
Source organism: Acheta domesticus (assembly GCA_031308135.1). Taxonomy (NCBI): domain Eukaryota; kingdom Metazoa; phylum Arthropoda; class Insecta; order Orthoptera; family Gryllidae; genus Acheta; species Acheta domesticus. The sequence continues at coordinate 83,450,794 of JAHLJT010009436.1, read as the reverse complement.
GTTGTGGAAGTGGAAGTGGTGGCAGGAAGTGTGGTAGTGGAATAGGATGTAGTGGTGGTAGAGGGGGAAAGTGGTGATAGTAGTACTTCTCGTAATACTGTTGGAGGCAGTGCGATGATAGAACCGACTGCATCCACAGCCGTGACAGTAGCGAACGAGACGGCGACGCATGGAATGTCGCGAAGCCAGTCACGCGGAACACAGAAGCGCCCCCAGAGTACCCCCTCCGCCGCCGCGCCGCGGCGTAGCAGGCTGCGTGGGTGGCGCGGCTGCCGAGAACGGCGCAAGCCCCGCGGCGAGCACCCGATTGTGCGATATGTTGCCGCCCCTCCCCCCCCCACTCTTCCGTCGCGCGGGGTTAGTTTTACGCCGCAAGATACGGTAACGCCCCCTCGGACAAATGTGGGCGTGCCGCTCTCGCAGAGTCCTTCTTCGCCACGCGGTGTGGGTGAGGGAGACGCCGGCGGAATGGAGTCGATTCTGTACCGAAGGGACGGGCGGAATCGTTGCTGTATATCCGCTTCGTGGAAATACTCTTCGTCGAAACGTGCCACCTGAGAGAACTGGCTTCTACATGTTTTCTGTTTTCGTATTGTCTTCTTCTTGGAACGCAGATGCCTACGTAAATATATTTTTGGAAATGAAGATTCAGGGAGATTTATTATATTACATGTGAGCCTTCATAAACACAAATGTTATAAGCGTTGATATTCGTTTTCTCAGAACTGAGTTTTGAATATTTGTTGACATTTAATCTTCTTGTACCATCGCTAAACAAATATTTCTGCTTTTATGCATATTTTTCAAGAAACACGTATATATTTTGAATTATTTTATTATTATCATCGTTATTAATGGCGCGAGTGTGTGTAAATTCTTCTTAGCCATTGTATCTTTGAATGCTGAGTGGAGTTTCTGTGATATTCAAGTATATTGTGTTATGGATCCAAATATTATTAAATGTACAGTAAATTATTTAACACATTCAGAGTACTTTTAAGATATGTAGTTGAATATGGTACAAGAAGTGCCAGGTTATTAATATTCTATAATTTAGAGTTTGATGTGAAATAATAGTCGTTATTGAATACACAGAAACATAATTTTATTTATTACTCAACCTCGTATAAAATAATATTTCTGTTAGTAAATTTGTGCAGAAAAGCGATAAATTCTAATGGAACGCTATCACAATGTGTTAACTATTTAAAGGAAGCAAACAAATTCACTTTTCAATTCACTACAGTAACCTCTGAAATATACGACCAAATAATGAAAACACTGCAGGATTGTTTAATTATCAATCCCTGTTTCATCCATAAAATCTGATCACGTCATTAAACACGCAAGAATTGATGTGAGAGTGTGAGATTTATAGATACATTTATGAAGCATTTTCCTTATGACTCAGCAGTATTATCAGAACGGTATATTTAAAGTGAGACGTATAAGCCACGGCATTTAAATTATTATTTTATTAAAATTAGACAACTGTTTTATCATATTGCCAAAATATTTTGTTTATTAGTTTTCACATTTGTAAACTTAAAATTCTGGGAATTCTAAAACGAACAATAAGAGGAAGAATTTGTTTTATAGCTTCACCAGTTACACAAAAAAGCGTAACATCCGAACGAAAAACATATTTGAAGGACAAGACGTTTATATGAATTTCGATCCTTTTCTACTTTACGCGCCACCCAAGGCGACCTTATGCAGTAGCTAGAGGTTCCGCCATCACAGACAGGGCTTCTAATTTACCGCACGAGGCAACAAACACCGTGGCTCCGCCCTTTCGATACACACGCCCGAGGCACCCTGCCGATCACCTGTCCGCTCCCGCACTCAGCAAATACCCACCGGCTTTCGCGTGTGGGGCACGCCCCCTTTTCCATGACCTGGCCGCTGAGGCCGCCGACTCCACCTCCCATAACTCGCGCCGTTTTCCTTCGCCGTTTCTTCTTGATTCCAACAGCGTCTTTCCTCCTAACTCAGATACGTTCGCTTCTCTTGCCATTCATGGATTACATAAGGTCGTTTCGAATCTGCTCCTTCCACTATTCACACTCTCAGTGGCTTGTTCGGTCGCTCACGAACTCGTTCATTCTTCCCTGTATTTTCGCCCACTCGGCCGCTCGCCCGCTCGCCCGCCGCGCCGTTTAGTTCCCCGACCGCCTAGTCGCCCAATCTCCTTGTCGCTCGTCCATCTGCCCATATTTTGCTCCCTAAACGCTCAACTGTTCACTCCTCCTACCTGTTATTTGCTCTCTTGACTACTCTACTCCCAGTTATTTGCGCTCATCCACTCGTAATTTCGTCCGGTGGTACGCTTCTCGCCTCCCCCAAACTTTGCACGCCCCTTCATCTGCTTATCTTCTTGGTATTATTCTCCACTGAGTATCTATCGTTGAAATCTTTATCCAACACTTCATAAGGCACGCTCCGCATCTTTTCCTTTGAAAGAATCCTACCTTTCTCCATACTCAACCAATTCACCAATTTGTTCTTTTTCGTTCCCATTTCGAATTCCACGAAACCTTCACTCGTCAACCTCCCATCTCCCCGGCCCGCTCAACCCATGCATTCCCTCTCGCGCGCACTTCCCCGCTCCCGCAGTCCCTCATTCTCCCACTCGCTCGCGCCTTGGCCCACTTTATGGCTCCAGACGCCCCCGCCCCCACCCCGCTCGCGCCTCGCCTCGTCTCGCCTCGCTTCAGACGCCCGCCCGCTCCAGCTTCTTTACGACGTGCCGTGCTTACTGCCGGGCCCGGCTACGGGCTATCGGGAGGGAATTTGAATTTTCGCATGTTGGCAGCGCTGCCGAGTTTTACGGTTCGTCGTCGCCGCGCTGAGCCGAGTCGCGCCACGTTGCGCGCTTGTCTCCGCCTTCGTCGCGCCGTCCCCGCCGCTCCCGCCGCAGTCCCCGCCGCTCCCTTCCCACTCTCCCCTCCCCTCCCCCGCCCGATCCACCCTCTCCCGCTTCCCTCGCCTGTCGCGGCGCTCTAGGGGCTAATCAGAATTTTTTCGCGACTGCTTTGCGTCCCGCTAGCCCGGCGACTCCCTGCGAGTGATAAATATTTTACGTTCGTGTCTTAACGGCACTTGGTATACAATCTGAACCTTCTGAAAATATTGCAGCGGGAATATCTAAGCAATGGCATTTAGACTCCCGAAGGAGCTGCGCCATTTGATGCCAAGATGGCATTTTGTTCGAAAAGAGATCCAACGGAGGCTGTGGAATTCTATGGAAAAATCCTGGCAACGAGGTCAGGCGATACGCGAAGATCGGGCCTTGCGTGGAATGCGCAGCGACATTGTTGCCATACCTCCCGTCAATGCGTTTCCAAGAAATATTCTGCCAATACCCAACAGGCTCGATGCAATCTCATATTGAGTCGTTGACATGCACCATTTCATTTTTCTGTTATACATTTGAGAAATTGTACGACTTACTCTCATCAAAGAACATTTTCAAAACTCACATTTGCTTTGAAAATATTACAATTATTTCTTTTGGTGCAAATAATGATTTGAAAAATTTGGTTTAGAAGAACTGTAATCAGTGTAACGAAAATCTTTCGGAAATCAGGGAAAGATCATCTGGTTGAGAGCAAACTTATTTACATACCGGAATCATGTTTTTAGAACGTTCCGGCATTACATAATTCAGAACAGAGTAACGCTCAAGTCTAAGTTTCCTTTTAATAAAAATCAACAGAATGCTAGTGGTCAACATTGTGGTAGCTTCAAAGAAGTATCTTTGATGTTTTAAGTATATATTTCCCAAGTGATTCCGTTTTGGTCTAATAAAATTTTGCGAGTTTTTATAATAGCACAATTTGAAAAAATATAATACATTTCTAAAATTGTTACATTAATATAATTTTTGATAAGGTACTAATGTGAAATATAGCCCTCATGCAGGCCCAAGGGGTACCCTCAAAACCTCGCGTTTATTAATACCTTGTTACTAGGAAATCCTTGTGGTTTGCACAGTTGCTCACTCGAGTATGTGCCTTTCTAGCGAAGGGTTCCTGATGAATTTTATCAAATAATAGAATTACATCCAAATATAGCATATTTATCAAATAATAGCAGTATATCGAAAGTCACGTTCATTTCTACACATCTAGCTCAAAACACACCATATTTTTTGATCGGTATTCATAAAAAAATAGGTGTACATTTAATTAATTATATTTTTCGTTTCTTGGAAAATTTGCTTATGCAGATTGCTCCCAATTCACATACGCTCCACATGTTTAATTTTTTATTTGGTTCAGCTATCGTATCGAAAGGTACATAACCAGACTCATCGTCAACCAGACTCCTCGTCGACCAGGCTTCTCGCCGACCAGGCACCTCGTCGGCCATGCACCTCGTGGGCCAGACTCATCGTCGACCAGACTCATCGTCGACCAGACTCATCGTCGGCCAGGCTCCACGTCTACCAGTGTTCTCGTCAATCTGACTCCTAGTCAAACAGAATTCTTCTCAACGAGACTTCTTGTCAACGAGACACCTAGTCGACGAGACTCCCAGTCAACGAGAGTATTAGTTAGCGAGACTCCTAGTCACAAAGTCTCTCAGTCAACGAGACTTCTCGAGAATAAGACTTCCCATCAATGAACTCCCGGTCAACGAAGTTTCAGTTGGGGGCTCGCAATTACAACCATTATCGCAACCGATATTTTCCTAACTGAAGTGTCCAGACACAAGAACGTCGAACCACCACCGCGGGAATGCCTTCAGTGGCAATGGGATGGCACTTAGAACGGGAGGACGCCCCGCGAGGCAGCGTTGGCGTCTTGGCCGCGCTCTCTAGCGGCCGCTTAGATCAATACGCAGTAATTAGAGCCCATTAACAGCTCATCAAGAGCGCACTCAGCGGCGGCGGCGGCTGCTGTGGCGATGGCGATTGCGGTGGCGGTGGTGGCGGCGGTGTCGGTGGCGGTGTCGGTGGCGGCGGCGGCGGTGATGGCGGAGACGACGGCGGTGGCAGGGGTGGCGGCGGGGGCAGCAATGGCGGCGGCGGCACTGGTGGCGGCTGGGTGGTGGTGACGGCAGAGCGGCGGTGGCAGCGGCAACGGCGGTGGCGGCTGCAGCAGCGGCGGCACCGGCTGCTGCGGAGGCTGCCATGATCCACAGGCTTTGCATTAACAAAACAAGACTCAATCACGTATGCTCTCCCAATGCCTGTTCGCCTCTTGTCGCTCTCGGCGCCATCTCCGCTGCCACCTCCGTTAGTCGGGAGCATGACTCAATGTTTCATGTTGAATGTTGAGCGTAAATATCTGTACAACGCGTTTTTGGGGTGTTATCTGAATGACACTGTACGGTTTAATTTTGTGTACTCCTTTTATGTTTTATAGTTGGGTTTCAGAAATTCATCGAAAGATGAAGAGTGTTGTAATGCGAGAGAGAAGGCTTCTGACTTTATGGTCTACCTTATTCTGGCAGCTGCTCATACAGGTAAGATTGCCGTTATTATCCATCCTCTGTGATGACTAAGTGATCATGAGGGATAGAGAATGACGAATGAACGATTCAATGGGATGATGGGAGATAAGTGGTGGTGAGAGAAGTCCACCACGCCACGTGAATTGAGACACTTCAACTACCCGGATCACTACCTGCTCTGCCTATTTGAATGATGCTCCAAGCCTTCGAGTGCTAGAACGATACTCCATCGAAACCAAATATTTTGAAATAGAATATCAAAAATGTTAAAATTTAAACCGTTTGTCGTGAAAATTTTTTAATATTCTAAGAGAGAAATAGTTTATTTGCAGGGTATTTTGGTACCACGTAATGTTAGCATTACATCAAAATTTAGTTTTTAGAACGGCAAACCTACACCACTGTACTCCCTTATAGACATTATCCTCTCCACATCCTTCTGTGCTTTGTCAGCACAACATATTTCAATCCTTTGATATTTATTCTTAATCATTATAATTAGGCAACCTGTGATTCATAGGTGACTTGGTTCCTGTTTTTGTTCATAATTTTAAATTCATTCTGTTGTAGTTAGGCTTTAAACATCTGTCTTAAGTATTTTTAGGATTGGCCGCGCCAACTGGTATTAATTAATAGTGCAATTTTCTTATATTAAATAAAAAAAACAACTTAAAATTGTGATATGACAGAAGGACGGAAAGGAATTTTCGTCGTCGGTTTCAAATTTTTTCTTCTCAAAATTTATTTAATTTAATAAAAGGATTATTTGGGCAAAGTTCAAGAAGCTTCTCGTATAACGCGAAGATATCCAAAGGCGCCATTATAACTCTCTATCTCACTTTACATTTCAACCTTCGCATTATCACGACTTCTCGTGTTGCCTCTAATGGCGGCCGAGATCTGTGAGTGACCCTCGTGCATTGAGCTTGCAGTCTCTGCAGCTGAAAGTTTAATTGCAAATGTAATGCATTTCCCTCGTGCCAACGTCGCCGCTCTGAATTCATAAATAGGAGAGGCGACCTGTTCGAAAGGGATGCATATGTGGATTTGGTTTGAATCTACTCGGTGCGCTCTCTCTAGTTCTATTCCATGATGGAAGCAGAACAGAGAAGTACAAACATTTGCACACGCAACATAATTGTTTTGTAGATGGCACAAGAACAAATGACTTTTCATTTGTTATATGTCATACAGTGTAATTTATTTATAACGAAATTCAAAGGTCCGAGAATTTTCATTCGTTATGGGGAGTTATATGGAGAGAAGGAATGAGTTACAAGATAATCCAACCAAACTAAAATAGTGTTATGAGGAGTTTTACCATATAACGTCTTTCATTTACAAATGTATGTATTTACAAATGAAAATGTTCTGAAGAACAACTCATCATAAAAGAGTACAAATGTTAAGAGTGCAAAGCCAATGATAAATATTAATGAATATTCGAAAATTGATGAAAATCAATTCTTTAATAATTATATATTTGCAAGATTAATGATTGCATCCGAAAGGTTATAACATCACAATTAAGATCACAACAGAAAATACGAAAGTATAACGACTTCCAATTTCCTTTGTTTCAGCTTTCAAGTAATAAATACAGTCAATTATCACAACATAATTTCGTGAAAAGAGAATATTAAAAAAGTGGCAAATATTAGAATAAGAAAATATTTGTTAGTAAGGAAATTGCATTGTTTAAGAATTTTTATTGCAAAAGAAGCTAAAGATATTTGATGAAAAGTCTATCGAGTATTTGTTATTAATTCAGTTTTTTTATTCAATCTCTTTCATTCCTTTTCGATTTATCTATTGCAATCAACCCCCACGGATTGTCGCAAGTATCCCTTAAGGGAATTCTTAATTCCTTAAAAGGATAAAGGGATCCTACTATTAAATGCAAGTAGGAAATAATTTCGAAAAACAAAATAAAACATGAAAGGTCGAGAGGAAGATCGTGATTCGATCTAGAGCAACATTTCAATACGAACAAGAGACAAATTCTGGACAACTTGAAGTTAAACAATAGTTCTAAACTGAGAAATACGTTTCAGAAAACTAATTACATTTGTATCATTGACCATTGTCATTAGAGTCGTTGCAGTTTATCTACATTCGGAAAGAAATTTGAATTGATATTTTGTTTTTTCAATTCATGTAGTACCAAATAATTATTTTTCTAAAAATAATTATTCCTGTGGGTTTTAATGACAAATTCTAGTAGGATTTAAGGTACTTGAAATTAAGAATACATGGAATGAAGCTTAAACAATCAAAATTTCAAAATTTACACGGAAATATTTCCTGAAAAAATACCACAAAGATCTTCCTTTAGCTGATGATCATAATGAAAAAGAATAAAAATACTACATAATAAATTCTATGTAATAAATAAATTGCCCGTAAATTAATAAACTAAATAATTTTTAATTTTATACTCGTCGAATATTTGGAAGGCTTGTGTGAAATTTTAGACCATCTCAACTTTCAGTCTTTCGTACAGAAGTTGGTAGAGAGAACTCTGCATTCATCACATGCACAGTAAGCTCCCTCCCCCCCCCCCAACATCGCTCGCTGCATTGGAGGCCGCCGCATCAGCAGGGCTCCTTCCGGCGGGGCGAGCGCTCTAATAGAGCAACGGGATAGGCAGCGCGGCGCGGCGCGGCGTTTCATAGACAGCGCGAGAGCGGCGAGTCGCAAACAGAAGAAGACGCCTGAAACATAATCCAGCCTCTCTTTGAGACGAAGAAGGAGAAGACATCGACGACGGGATGGGGGAAAAGAAAAAAAGATCGCGGGACCGCCGCAGACGTTGTAAGATCGCAGAAGCAGAGGAGATTTGCCTTTGTGCCTCTCGGAGCAACCTTCCTTTCCCTGCTCTTGTGTCTGCATGGCCTACCTCCCACTGGGCAGTTCCCGCCTGGCTACACCCCACCTCTCTCGGAGTTTCCCTGTCGCAGCGTCCCACCCACCTCCCTCCACCTTCCCCTTATCACTCTCTTTTCCTCGCCTCGCACTCTATCTTCGTCTTCGTCTCACCAATACCCTCCACCTCCTCTTCCCCTCCTCCTCCTTTCAGGGCAACGACTCTCCATTCCCTGCGACCCTTCCCTCCATCTTACCCCCACACCAGCATCGAAGCTCAAGATGCAGACTCGCGAAAGAACACACGCAGCATGCGCGGCGGGACCCTTTCATGTTTTCATTTCATAATTCCTTCCCGGGACGGGTTTCGTTATTGGGATTCATTCCTTTCGAACAAAGGAATTCTATATTATTTTTCCGATTGCGCGCCGCTTGGGCCAAGGGCGCGGAGTGGAGGGAGGAAGGGCGCAGAGCTGCAGAGAGAAAGGGCCAATCGCTTATATTACGGCTCCGCTTTCCGGGTACACATTCCAAGAAAATTACGGAAATCCGATACGAGCAATGGGCAGAGGGTGAGGTCTGTGAGGCTCTGGGGCGCTACAAGAATTCTAGTCTATTGCTATATGCCCATGAAGCAATAATAGAAACACGGAAATCCACTTGTTTGCAAATGATAGAAATGAGAATAGAAACATGAGAGTAGAAAAAAGCACCTGTGTGGTTGCATTTTCAGAATGTGTGAGAACGATTGTGAAGGTTGTAAAGGAACATTTTATATATGTATGTCTTAATTATATTTCTTTGTCAAGTTTTTTAAGACAATCTTATATATTTTGATGATCAAAAGGTAAATAAATGGCCATTTATTATAAATTTGGAATTTAATTTCTCTCGACGTTTGAAGGAGAATTTTCCCTCTTCTTCAGGAGTCTGACTAAATACAGAAATACTTATATGTTTTATTTTATTAACCTTTTGATCATCAAAATATACAAGACTGTCTTATAAAACTGGACAAAGAAATACTATTAAAATCCAAAGACAGTCAGAATATTGGAATATGTATATTTTCTATTATAAATCTAGACACGTCTTATGTCCTGAAACTTTTTATTTAGTTTAATAACCACAGGAAGATGGTACAACTATTCATTATTTAAAACATATTTTAGGCATATGTACTACTTAAGTACTACATGGAATGCAAGAGAATTGTAAACGATATTTTGTAATATTTTGAATTTGCATTTACATTGCGTTTACGAACGTATCATTTTAAGATTAATTCCATATTCAGGGATACAAAGTAGATATATATTTGAAAAAGATAAAGTAAATTTGGAATTTCAGAAAAGGAAACAAACTAAAAAAAATTGTCCTTCAAATACAATATGAAGTAAAGCGGGTAAGTAAGCACCTGAAACATTTTGGCAAAGACAGCTCTCCTTCAAAATGATATTTTCTGACCTCTGTAGGTCAATATGAAGTTCACATTTGTATGTCATGGAGTGTACAAATACCTAACAAATCAAATATTATGTGTGTGTATAACGGACTGTTTTACTAATCATAATATTGGAACAACTTGGACTTCTCACTCTCCCTACAAATAGAAAACATACGTCACACAATTCTGTATTCATTCACATGACCTACTAAAGACCAAATCTACGACAAATTTTATTATTACGTACAGTCAACATATTTAAACAAGACTCCAACTGCAACACATTATTTCAAATGCAACATGAAAATTAGTTTTCATTATAGCTTATCCTTAATTAAATTACTTACTTTTATAATTTCAAAAGAAACCCCAACGAGCATCCACCTTATGTTCGTGACGTAAGCATATTTTATATTACTTTATTTGATTTTGTGACGGACAAATTCTCTCTGCACATGACGTTCCATAGCTGGAGATTTTAACGTATCATACCGATATTGTGAATGTTTTCTCTTATGATTGTTTAAAGTTTCCCACATTGTGAATTGTGTGCTGCAAGGAGAGGATTGAAGAAGTATAAAGGCATTTTTCACCGTTCTTTCTTGTATATTCGTTTAAGGGTTCTATTTGAAGTTTTCTTTTAATCTATGTATTCGAGATGAGCCAAAGAGCCCTTGCACATTTTTATAAAAACTTGTTCTGTACAGAAATAGTACTTAACCGATTTTTTTGCGTAAGTTTCAAATATCAACATCGTATTATTCACCCAGCGTTCCTGGGTAAGGGCTGCCCGACCTATTTCCCCCGAAATGAAAGATGGGATCGTTTCCGCACTCCAACCGCTCCGACAAGTGCGAGACGTCACAAAAATTGACCACTCCTTTCCAGCCCCCGCGGGGGCGGTGCGCGCGCCTGCGTGGGGAGTGTCACTTGAATAAGAAATTCCGACAGCGCGGGGCTTCGTGCCGGTCGCGCGGTGCGGCGCGGAGGGGCGAGGCGGGGCGCGGAACGGAGCGGGTGGAGGGGGTGGTGGTGGGGAGGGAAGGGGGCGAGGACGGGCGCCCTGTAATCACGCGGGCGCCCCGTCGCTTCCGGGCGAAGGGCGGGGTGCGCGGAGGGTCGGGGCCGAGCAGGGGCCGGGGCCGGCGGCCGGGCAAAGAACCGCGGCCCGCGGCCGTACGGCCGAGGCCAGGGCTCGGGTGACCTCGGCGGCGCTCGGGCCGGCCCGGAGAGCCCGCGATCGATGGGAACACTCCCAAAAATACGGCGGGCGCGGAGGGCCTGGGTCCCGACCCGCCGCCGCCCCGCCCCTCACCATCCCGCTGCTCCCAGCCACCCTGCGAATCCCGTTGCGATACTTTGGAGTTACGCCCACAGGGGATAAAGTTTTTTTCATTTTACAATCTGGTGTATCAGATACTTGATTTCGATTACGCTGGGATTTTTTTCTTTATCCTAAACAGTATCAACACATATCAATATGTTAAGATAATCTGCTCTGAATTTAAAACTTTTATGTAATTTTTAACTGGATTCTATTCGTTTTTCTCTTTTAAGTTGTTGATTATGCGAATAAATTAATAATATTTATGCACTCAATGCTTTTCTATCTTTGTTTATTTTATGCAAATGTGTTCATGATGAGAACGTTTCCAGATTTCGATATACGTGTGCTGTCGGACATATTTTGAGCGGTTTGCACTTATAAAAAAAACACTAAATACACAATTATTTCCGTTTATCTTAATTTTTGTTATTATCAATCGTGGTATTTACTGAATTTTCACAGACTTGGTATATTTAAATTATCGAAGGAGATTAATTACCCCTGTCTTTGAGGATTTTCCATGTACCTAATATTGCGAAACTGCAATAGCTCTCGCGCTTCCCATTTTACAGTATTTAATATTTATTGTAACCAAAGGCGTGCATTATGCTATTACGTGTGTTTTGAGAAAAATGTAAGCAATTTTCTCTCTTCAATCGAACATATATTTTACATATTGACACTTACCTTTTTAAATATTGTTTTCAATTCACAAATTAATCAAAATTTACTTCAAGACCATTCAGTTGAAAATTTAATAATGTACACAGCTTTTTGTGTTCAATATTTTTGTGATTAATTATGTACTGCAATGAAGAATTTACTTTTGCTTTTGTGCTACAAATTATTTTACAAATAGAACTAAATTGTGCTTAGGTACTTTAAATATTATTTTTTAGAATCTAACCGTTTGTAAAAAGTATTAATAGATATACTACATCTAATATAGAAAAATGATTCAAGGCAATGAGTAGATATATTTTTCATTCCAGCAGCACAACCCTGTAAACTGTTTATTAATTGTCAACATTTAACTTATCTCTATTTATACTATACATTCCATGAAAATTCTGGGAGAAAAACTACATACCTTACATTGTTAAAATATTATTGTTAAAAGTATTCTCAATACCTTATCCCTTCCCAAAGAGAGGTCTAAATAGATTAGAATATGCGAATGAAGAAATAATATGTTTTCAGGGAGATATTAAAATACTATTTTCATTAATTTCACGTTATTTGCAATTCACGAAGAAAATAAAAAAATAACATTTTAAAATTAAAACTGTGTTTATTTAACATAAATGTATTATATACATTTAGGAATAATTATTTTCTGAATAGCACAAAAATACTAGTATGTAATTTCATCACTAAATTGTTATTTATTTTTATTTTAAACAATTACCTTTTATTTAAATAAACTAAACAAATTCTCACAATATGCTTTTTGGAAAATCAAAGTCGAAATTTCACATATTATTGTAAACACAATGTTGGAGACCATTATTAATTGCCAAAATGTTATATTTGGACTATTTTATTCCACTAAATTATGTACATTAATGCATTAAACCTACAAATTAATTTTTTATTTGAATTTCGGTGTCTGCTTTCCAACGCATGGATACGTAGAGTAATTTGTACATTTTGATTATGAAATGACCCAATAAATTATTAGCGATCAACAAAAAGCAAACAATATTTAAGCCCTTTCCACGTAAAGCACAGCTGTTCACTGGCGTCAGCCTGCGACAACTTTCAGAGGGAGGGGATGATTGCAATGAAAATATATTTCTCGCCTATGCGACGCATTAAGCACATTGTAATTCGTGTCCACGGGGACAAGCAAAAACATAGCCAAAATATTGCGTTGGCATTGCACAAAACACTCACCGTTCTCTAAGTAATTCATGTCCCTGTTATTGTTTTTATGAAAATCCCTTGATGAAATAATAATGCAGTGCATTTCCTGGGATTATCTGAAGTCCATGCTTTGGTTATGATGTGTCGCAAGTGTAAAAATTTTCTGTATAAATTTGCCTTGCATTAATTGCGAAAACTTTAACACATCTTTTCGTTTTGTAAATGCATTAAAGAAAAGATACACCCCACAGTTTAAGCAGGTCCCTTCTTATTGTCGGCCTTTCCATGTAATTGCACACATAATCGCTATTTGGATAACATATACTCGATTGGAAAGAATGATTACCAGAAATAAAAATGAAAAGTCACATTGTTCTTTAGGAAATATACAAATGTGACATTTTTGTGTACAGTAAGTATACAAATAAGTCACATTTGATACCACATTGTTTCATAAAATGAACATATATTCAAAATGAATGCGTTCTCCGTAAATTAATCGACATTTAAAGCGTCAATATACCAACCAATTAAGTAATATTGACATTTCACTGATTTTCTAAAGTAAAACTTTAGAACTAATGTCAAAATAACAATTAGATAAGTTTTGCAATAACTCATGACCCACTACGTCGAACAACTATATTTACGTTTGTGATAAAAATTAGAACAATAAGTGATGTATTGATTTCTATAGGCCACAAGTCGGTCATTTGGAATGACTAGGTTACAACTAGCATTTTAGTCGTTTCGAGTAAATTGAGTCAAAATTTAGTTTATTAGTACCTTAATTCCTAACAGAATCTGTTTCCAATAATAAAATCGCAGAGAGAGGAGGGAAGTGAGGGAAAAGAAACATTGTAATACGATGACAACGTATTACAATACGAGAAGTAGAATTACTTAATGAAAACCACAAATAAACCAAAAAATTTATATATTTCAATCTCGAGTGTAAAATTCACAAATAATTGACAGATAAAGGAGTAAATTCAATGATGTATGGTATTAATTGTTATCACAGTCATGTTTCCAATATTTATGTAATTAAAAAAATGTTCTATGACACATCGATAACATTAATAAAAACAATTATTTTCTGAATAAACTTTCACAAAGTTAATTTATTAATGGTATGTCTACAAAAACTAGTATATTTCCTTATACTCTGAGATACATTTATTTTTGTGAATGTGTAATTTTCAATCTCCTTTTAATAACTGTATTCAAATGGAAGTAACAATTTATAAAATGAAAGTAGCTAATATTTTTATCTATCTTTATTATAACCTTTCTGATTTGTTCAGTACCGTATTCCTGTTATTTATCAGGCTAGTTTCATGATGATGTTATGTGTAATGCTCCTTGAGAAACTTACATTGACTTATTTCACCTATCTCAGAATATAATTCGGCCTCTAAAACTACGAAGAGATGTAAATTTCAGTTAAAATGTATTTTTCAAAGTTAATACTATAACATTGTACGGTATATGAATTTTAACATTCATTTGTAACATTCGATTTATTGCAAAACGGTGTAGTTAGTTCAAATTCTCCAATATCATATAGTAATGCAATGTTTTAAGCTTTTGGATGTCGGAAAATATTATTGCACTGTTTGTGTCATACTGCAGTTTGTAATTTTAGATTGCAAAATGAGCAATAAGATATATATTACAAAATTAATTAATCACATATTATTGTAATAAATATTTCACTTTAATCTCAATTTTTTAATCACATATTTCACTTCAATCTCTTTATTGAAAAGTTCCTATTGTCAGAGTTACAAATCAAGGACTATCATACTCGATATAAATTAACACTTAATTAGGAAATAATACATGTAATAATACATAAAGAATAATATTACATGACAATATTTATTTAAATACAAGGTTTAAATTGTTGTTGCATTACGGTGCAAGTGAAATATCAAAGAGTTCCTATTTTCATTTTTGTCTCGTTTCTCCCGTGACTTCAACTCACCAGTTTCTCTACTCAGCCCAGTTACTTTTATCAGTATATTATTATTATTATTATTATTATTATTATTATTATTATTATTATTATTCCATTACATCACGACTAAAGATCTTATGAGTCGGCTGAATATAAAATCTACTCCAGGTTGCAACCAGCTACCTAAGGAGCAGATTCGGTGACTATCAGTGCCTCTACAATACTTTACGCAAAATGTGGGCTGTTCCAAATAAAGCAATTTCTTGCACTTCCCAGTCTTTTGAATTACCTGGGAGTTTAGACAAGTTCTTACTCAAATTTTGCGGAACAAATCCCAGAGCTCCGATAACTATCGGGACGACCTGTGCTTTTACGCCCCACATTCGGCTGATCTCGATTTCCAAACTCTTGTATTTAAGACGTTTCTCTGCCTCCTTGGTAACGACGTTTTGATCGCAAGGTACAGCAACATCGATAAGTAAACACGATTTTTTCGCCAAATCCCGGATAACTATATCCGGTTTGTTTGCCGCTATCGTGCGATCAGTTTGAATTTGTTGGTCGTACAATATCGTACACAATCCAACAGACGTCACCGGTTTCGGTGAGTGTTCGTACCACTTGGGGCATGTGTTTGGAACTTCGAGGGCGGTACAGATCTGCCAGTGGAGGTAGCTACACACCCTATCATGTCTATTAAGGTATTCGGTCTTTGCTAGGATTGGACAAGCTGAGACAATATGATCAATGGTTTCTACTTGCTCCAGGCAAATGCGGCATTTGTCATCTTGGGAAATTTTGAGAACCGCTTTATCATAATGTCGTGTTCTCAACGCCTGATCTTGGGCAGCTATTACAAGTGCTTCCGATTCTGGCTTCATCCTTCCCCTTTTAAGCCGCATAAATGATTGATCTTTATTGATCTGAACTTTGTCCATTCGTTTCAAGTATTGTCCGTGGAGTGGTTTGTCTCTCCATGATTTCTTTAACATTTTTTCTGTCTCACACTTCATGTTTAGCAGCATCAGAAGTTCAGTGTCTGTGTTATTCGACGTGTCTTGCCTAGTTTTCTTCGCAATGCTTCTTGCTACACTTACAATGCCTCTGTTTCCCATTCTTCGGTCAGATTTCATGACCTGCCTCATTAGTGGGTCATCTTGATGGCTGACTACATACTTTCCCATCCCGGTTATTGCATTGTGCCAGGAGGCTTCAATTTGTCTCAGGCCTCTTCCTCCTTCCTTACGTGACACATAAAGTCTATGTACATCAGCTCGAGGGTGGGCAACATGATGCATTGTTAGCAGTTTTCTGGTTTTTCGATCCATGGTGCGAATTTCTTGCTCAGTCCAGTCCACTAGTCCAAAACTGTATTCGGCTACAGGTACCGCCAAACTACCTATTGCAGATATTTTATTCCTGGAATTCAGAGCGGACTGCAGGACCAGTCTCACTCTCCTATAATACTCCCTACGAATTCTCTCATTCATTCTGTCATTCGAGATGGTTTCACATTCTTCAATGCCCAGATATTTGTAAGTTTTATCTGGCTCAAGATCTTGAATCACAGTGTGCGTATCAATTTCAATGTTCTCAGACGTTGTGAGTTTCCTTCTTTTTAAATTGATTTTTGCACACTTGTCAAGACCAAACTTCATGCAGATGTCATTGCTAAAGTCATTCACGACAGACAGCATTTGGGAGAGAATCGCTTCATTCTTAGCAAACACTTTCAGATCATCCATGTAAAACAAATGTGATACTGGCCTTTCATCACCATGGAGCTTAAAACCAAAGTCAGCTTGCGACAACTGTCTCGATAGTGGGATCAAACTAATGCAAAACAGCAGAGGGGATAGTGAATCTCCTTGAAAAATACCCCTGTTAATCTGAATACTTCTGGTTTCTACTGCTTCCTTTCCGTTGTGTATTAGTAACCTGGTACTCCACGACTTCATGCTAGCCTTGCAAAATTCAATAATTCTAGGATGAAATCGATAGATCTCCAGGGTCTTCAAAATCCAATCGTGTGGTACACTATCAAAGGCCTTTTGGTAGTCAATCCAAGCCGTGCTCAAATTACGTTTGCGTTTCTTTACATCATTCAAGATGACTTTATTCAGTAGCAAGATTTCCTTACAGCCATAAGAGCCTTTACGACATCCTTTTTGTTCAGCTGGCATTAGATGATTCTTATCTAGATGTCTATACATTTTGTCAGCTATGGCTGAAGTTATAACTTTGTACAGTACTGGCAGACAAGTAATTGGCCTGTAGTTCTTCGCCAAAGAGCTGTCTCCCGCTTTGGGTAGCAAATACGTGATGCCGCGTGTGAGCCATTCCGGGATTTCCTTTGGGTTTTCAAAAATTTTATTAACAGCCTTTGCTAGATGAGAATGTATTGCTGTTAATTTCTTAATCCAATAAATCTGGATCTTATCAATCCCGGGGGACTTCCAGTTTCCCATGTTCTTAATTGCTTGGAAGAGGTCCTCTTCCGAGAATTGGTGAACATCTTCCACTGTTTCTACAAGTTCATCGGCAGCAACAACTTCAGATTGAAGCCAAGATGCGTCTTTGTTGTAGGATCTGCTCTCTTCCCAGATTCCTGCCCAAAATGCTTCGACGTCATCTTTTGAAGGAGTAACAGCTTTGCCATTCGGTTTTTGAGTCAGATTGCGATAGAATCTCTTCGCGTCTGTTTCAAACAACCGGTTCTGTACACGGAAATCTATTCTACGTTTGTACCTTCTTATTCGTTGAGCCCATGCTTGAATTTTCTCTTTTAGCTTTTCAACTGCCATTAGCCTGCTGGTGTCATTTTTTATTTGGTATTTTTGTTCAACATTGAATATTTTTCGTTGAACTTTGGAGGTGTGCGTTGATTTAGAAGATGCCTCAGCTAAGAGTGATATTTCACGCCGGGTGTCGGCTATCCGTTTCATAATTCTGTTCATCCATGGGGGTACAGAGCTGTTTACTCTGTTTTGCTGTCGGCCGTCGCTGTTCTTGGCTGGCCCCAAAATTATCTGAGATACTAGATATCCAGTTGCATATATGATGTGATTGATTTCAGTAATATCTAGATCTCTGTAATATCTAGATCTCCACCACCTCATTTAAGACAGAATTCACTGTTTCTATCACTCTTTTAGCTTTGGCATTTTCGTATATTCTCCTCAACGGTTCGCGAGATTCAAACGGAAGTTGACTAACTCTTTCTATCTCGCGCCGAAGGAGATTTCGCATCATGTCCTTACCGTGTAATTTATTGCCAGATGAGTTTTCACCACTGACGTGTGTTTCACTGGAAAGCGATGAACCTTCCACGGGATCATCATTTACAAGTTCTACGTGTTCGTCATGTGGATTGTTCGAGCGAAGTAGATACTCCGCATTTCTCTCAATGTCAGCAAGTTGTTCTGCTGTGAATTTTCCACTGCTGAGTATGTATCGTCGTTGACTGGCAAGCTTCTTTGAGTCTAGGGTAGGTCTCATATCTGGGTTCCGCTCTCTCCATACCTTGAAAACTTCTATTTCTGAGCCCCCATTTTTCGCTTTTGCATAGTAAAAGCACCACATCACCTCCTTTAATTCATCCCGGGTCCATCTCTGACGATGGCTTCGAGCTACTGCCGGCTCTGGGTCCCTGGGACTAACACCCGTGGGATGGCCAGACGTCGACAAGGTGACATTAGCTCGGTTTCTGAGCAGGTATGGGACATTGGTAGAACAAGGCACGTTAAGATTCATTACATTGCTTGTTCTATCCATTTTGCTCATTGGTTTGAATTGAGGATTCGCAGGACGCAAGTTCGAGTTCACAGATCACACTTAACCCTCGGGTTGTTTCCTGCCATCCGTTACTGCGACCCACAGTGGCCTCGGGGCATCCCCCCGCAGGGCCCAGCAAGGGGTCCCTCCGATCGCCAGTCGGCATTACTAAACCCTACGGGATTTTCACTGACTGCTGAAGGCAGCCTCCTTCGCTGGCTAATGCAAGGTTCGGGCCTCCACTCTAATCAGTGGCCTGGTGTGCCAACCCAGTTTCTCTCCTGTACCCTCTATGAGCCGACAACAGGAAGTCCAAAGGTTCATGACCCTTCCCTCTCTACTTACTTCCCACTCTCCTCAAAA
Source organism: Acheta domesticus (assembly GCA_031308135.1). Taxonomy (NCBI): domain Eukaryota; kingdom Metazoa; phylum Arthropoda; class Insecta; order Orthoptera; family Gryllidae; genus Acheta; species Acheta domesticus. The sequence continues at coordinate 83,431,729 of JAHLJT010009436.1, read as the reverse complement.
TGGAGTACTTCTTCGTCTGACCCCTCACCTTCAACCTATTCAGCAAGGGTGGCCCTACCGGTAGCTAGGCTACCACTGACATAGCTTTAAGGCTCATGGCATAGCATTGGCAGACTCATGGCACTGACATAGCATTAAGGCTTATTATTATTATTATTATTATTATTATTATTATTATTATTATTATTATACATGTATTATTTTTCTTTTATCAAATACAAACAATCGAGGTTTCCCTACCAAGACAAAATTGGTCTGTACAATTTTTATGGAAATACAAAGAAAAGAAAATCTACAGAACAAACACTTCAGAGTTATTATCAATTTTTATCTTGCACACTATTTCACAACCTTCTAGTGATGCATTAATTTATCTGTTAATTTTCCCTCAATCAAGACTCAAACAATTTTTGACAATGTTCGCTGTACCAAGTAAAGCCGCTTTCTGCAGGAATGATAGTTCTCAGATGTTTTTCTTGCAGTTGCAAAATTTCTCCAGCATTCTGCCAGTTCTTCGTGACTACACCATTTACGGACACTACCACAGGATATATCTCTACTCGTCGCAGTCTGTACATATCCTTTAATTCGTCAGCCAGTGGTTAATATGTTCGTTTTTTTCTGCTTTTGTTGATATTAATTTTTTAGCTGAAGTAACTGCTACATCTACAATCATCGCTGATTTCGCTGTTTTATCAAACAGAACAATGTCAGTTCTGTTTTCTTCAACCGTTCTGTCAGTTATAATTCGTGCCTCATGGTTACTGATGACTTGTTCAGGCTTACATTTATAATATGTCTGTTCCTGTTCAACTAGTCGGTATTTCTTTGCAAGTGCTTGGTAAACTACTTTCGCTACACTATTATACCGTTAAAAGTATTCAGTCTGAGCCAAGAATGGGCAACCACTGCATATATGCTGGATAGACTCATTAGTACTTTTGCGTAATCGGCATTTGCTATCAATCTGTTGTCTCAAGATATATTTTTGATACGCTCTGGTCTTTATCACCTGGTCCCGAATAGAGAAGAGGAAACCCTCAGTTTCTCCATGGAGTCCCGCTGTTCGCAGCCATTCTGTGTACCACGACAGATGAATTTCATCAGATGATAACGTTGCTCTAAATTGGCCATGGAGTTCCCTCGTCTTCCAAATATCAGTTCGATATTGCCTTGTCAAATGAAGGAACTCTATGTTCTCTTGGGCAAAACTTAATGGACTGATATTTTTATCTTGAGTGCAAATTGCATTATTGAGTTCATTGAAAGAAAATAATGACGTAGTTTTTTTTTATGCTGACGATATTTTGTTTCCTCTGCCTACATAGTTTCGAGATAGATCTGTGTCGAACTATGAGGATGGTGAAGTCGATGCTTGGTGAGTATCATTCTCAGTTTTCTGTCAAAGGCTTGGAGAGAGGTATCAGTTCATTTTATCACTTCAAATGTGAAAGTAGCTACAGGGATAGCCCGTGTGTTAAACGCAGAAATTGTATGATCTGATTAGATATTCGTCTCACAGATCTTATTAGCTCTGGCTACCACATTCTTTTGTATACTATTTTTGGCATTTGAGTAAGATATTTTCAATAGTTGCAACATCCCTAGATAATTGCAAGCGTATACGTCTCCAAGGTTTTGAATGAGGGCGTCCCTGGAGAGTTGTAATTATCCATCCTGATTTTGGACTTTTATTATTATTATTATTATTATTATTATTATTATCATCATTATTATTATTGTTGTTGTTGTTGTTATCCATTCAGAATAATAATGCCTCGCAATTAGATCTAAAATGAACGACACCCATATATCCCGAATAGACTCAGAGAGCAACGACGAAATGCAAAAGCACCTTGCGTTTGGTAAATTAAACCAGGAGATCACGTAGATCCACGGCGAGGAGCGCATCAGCTGCGGAGGCTGACTCTCGCCTCGTAGAAGTAGGTCGCACTTCTCTCCCGAACAACAGCAGTGCTCGCTCCACAGCTGAGCTGCACAACTGGGCACAACACCCATTTTCATCAGTCCACATGGAAGGATTTAGAATTTTCATCTGTGCTGATGAAATTTTCTCCAATAAACAAAACTAATGCAAATAAAGGTTAAAAGGATGAAGTCGAACAACGATTGCATAACATTGCAATACTGAAGTAGCACTCAATCATTTAGAACAAAATATTAACTTGTTGAAAGCTATTAAACAATTATTTGTAAAAAGGATTGTTAAGATATGAAATATCTTAAATACGAAATAATGACAATTGAAAATAAGGAAAATGAAGATTCTGAGACGCCGCTGCTAATAAATAAAAGATTGGATAACGTGAAAGTAAGGAGAGATCATTGAAATACGAATAGAAATAAACTTCTTGGAGCAATGGGAGGCAGACATCTACATTAATATGGATATATGTGAGAAGAAGAATATTTGTGTCAATTAAAAATGCCTACGACATTGATAGCCTTCAAAATAAAGCAAGAGAAGGAGACTGAATTTGAAACAAGCCAGTGAGCGAAGTAATGCAAGTCATGTTTTCGAGAGACGATTGGCAAGATAAGACGTGGCAGTTTCGAAGTGAGATTTTCCGCATCATGAATTGCCATTTGTACTATTGCCAAAGGAAAATGAGCACTGGGTTTGTAACAGAACAACAAGGAAGAAGAATAATTTAAAACAGTAATAGTATTATTTATATATCAAGAATATTCTAATAATTGACGTCACTTCCATTCTCATTATCTTTCCCACCATGCAGGTACTCCAATAAAGGCCTGCAATAGTAATTGTTATTTGTTCTATTCTCTTAGTTAACTAATATACACTGAGTTTACTTCCAAAAGTAAATAAATACTTTATGAATAGTTCCAATGAATCTACGATTACAATGTTTTGTAAAAATGTTATCTTTCGTGGAAATATTGCAATTATTCTTGTCAATTCGTTTGTCCCTTGACATTTTCATTGTGACATTGGAACTTTAAAATACATCTGATGTGAAAGTATTCCCACAGTCAACATGAAAAACCCACCTCACAATATGACGGAGATTAAGAGATCATGTACATCGAACGAGCCTTTACCAACAGATGAACTTTGATCATAATCGTGCAGGTAACGAGTCGCAATCAACTTCTTCGTATTTTAGCACCGCGACGCAAAGCCCCAGAACCAAAACATTGCGCAAATAAAATAGCGAATGGAAGAACGCGGCTTCAAAGGCACGCGCATAACACAGAGCCCCTGGAGAGCGAAGCAGGGCGCGCTGAGGTCGCTCGGCGTGCGTGGGTGGGGGGGAGGGGGAGCTTAAAGAGACAGCGCTGCGTCCGCCGCACGCGCTCCGTCTAATTTCAATCCGATTTCAATTAAAGGCCGAGCGCCGCTCAAGGATCAATCAACGTCGAGCGCTCGCGGGGCGCGTTCACTCGCTCACTCGCCCGCTCGCTCGCTCGCTTGCTCGCGCGGGAGGCGGTGGCGCACCCTGCGGCCGAGACTCAATTACTTAGTGCTTCGCCTCGCCGCGCGCCGCGCCCCCTTCGTTTCCCGACAGCCTCTGCTGCGCCCCGCCCTACACCTCCCGACCCCCGCTCCTCACTCCCGTCTCTACACGCTCTGCCCCGTCCCGTGTCTCTCCGCACCGTTTCTATCCGTCCCACCGCTGACCATGTCGAACTGTCCACTCCCCTCCTTCTCCTCCACGTCCGTGCTACGTCTCTCCCTGTACCATCTTCCCCACTTCTCTTTGGCCGCACCCTCCTCTCACATCTCTTTCACCTTTCACCACTTCGTCCATTGCATTACCGTCACTTCAGTCCTCACCACGCATCTCATCACCACGCCTCTCCTTGTCACGCATGTCATCACCACGCGTCTCCCCTTTGTTTCTCATCACCACGCCCCTCACAGCCTCTCCTCTCCGCGTTTTGCCTCTTCCCACCATGCCATGCCTCTTTTCCCCTGGCCATTCACCGCCAATCCTCCCGTCGTTTTGCCTCTCATTGCCACGCCCCTCCATGTCGTGTTTCTCCTACCACGTCCCTCCCCGCCACGCTTCTTCCCCATGCTGTTCATCTCGTGTCTCCTCTCCGCCCACCCACCTTTTCTCTCCCCGTTCCGCCGTTCCCGATCCGCTCCATCCCACTCAGCCCCGCGCAACGCGGCTCGCCCATCGCCGCTCGCGCCGTCCCCTCCCTCGCCAGCCCACGCCGCGGAGCATTGACGGGCGGTGACAGCGTCGATTCCCCACGAGACGGAAGCGCCGCCTGTGATCTCCGCGGGCTGACAGCAGCCGCTGGTTAGAGATATGCCGCCCGCCTCGCGGATCGCATCGCCGCTCCGCAAACTTCGCAAATTTCTTGGAAATCCGCACGCGGGCGGGCGGGGGCGCGCGCGCGCGCGCGATGGCTGGCGTGCGTATCACGCCTCTGTCGGCGCGCTCGAGCGCAGAATGGGACCGCTGAGCTAGCGGCAGAGCGTGAGTTTGCACGAACCTCTGTGTTTGATGAAAATGAATCTTATTGGCATTCCATTTTGGTAAATTATTATGCAAATCCTACAAGCGAAGGGAAGATTGTAACAGTTGGTTCGCAACTGGAGATAATCATATCACAACTGAATGGAAATGAATTGAAAATGAATTTACTAAAAATGGAAAGGTTAGTACGTTTTTGAAATAAATGGAGTTTCTATTTATGAGTATTAGGTTACAAATACTATTCAGAATATTTCATTTTGCATACTAAACCATTTTCGTAAACAATGTCCATTCAATATAATTCATCTTTTCATTATCAAAGGATACAAGTAAAATCAGAGTGATTTACAGTTTAAAAAATAGTTCAATTTACCTTGTCCTGGTAGATAATTTTAAGGCAGAAATTCCATTTCAAAACAAACTGTCATTAAAGAACACATAGTGTGGAAGATTCGTGACCTCGAATGCGTACCAACTACAAACTAATCGATAGTTTGCATTGCAGAGCGAAACCTGAATTTCAAGCTCTTCCACCCCCAACCGCGCCCTTCTCCAGGCTCCTCATCTGCATACGAAATCGCGACACTTTAACTCAGCGATAAGAATCAAGCGAGAGCGCGAGTGGGTGGGGCGGCGCGGCTGGGAGGGCTGTTTCGCGCAACGCGCAGCCGGTGCCCTCGACGCGGCGACAATGGTCTTCCGCGGCGGCCCGTCCCCGACGGCGCTGGCCCAGGGCGCTGGCCCAGAGGCAGCGAAAGGTCAGGGCTGCGCGGCGGGGACACGCGCACTCCTGCCACGCCCGCGCCCGACCCACTCCGCCCCGCCCCGCCACGCCCTACCCACCGCGCTCCACCCTTTCCGCCCCGCTCTTCACGTCTCTCCCGGGACGATATGTCCCATCCCGCTTTTCCCCTACGCCCCGTTCTTCTCCGCCCTTCCCGATCAGCCCTCCAACGTCCTTTTCACCTCGCCCTTCTCGTGCCGCTAGGCTTGTTGGGTCTCATTCCGCTTTCTCCCACTCCCCGTCCTCCTCCACCCTTCCCGATCTGCCTTGTCCTGTCCTTACCACCCCACCCTTCCCATCTCGCCCGATCCGCTAGGTCGCACATCCCCTGCCTCTCCAGCCTTCCCGATCTGCCCTGCTTCGCCCTTCCCGCTGGCGCCAGCCCACCCACCCGCAAACCCCTCATGCTCGCATGCCCGCTCGCCCGTTTTCAACCCGCTTCATTTTCTCGCTGTGCTACATGCCCTCTCACCAACCTGGTTTGTCTGCTCGCCGCCCTCCCATTTCCCACCCTGCCCGCCGGCCCATCCGCCCGCCCCGCCCACGTGAGGGCCCCGCGGGGGTTGCGTGCCACCGAAGGCGCGCTCGCACTATTCTCGTGACCTCGCGTCGCTCAACCACGCGCTCCCTCTCTCGCATTGCTCTGCACGAAGGCTTTTTTTTGACTTCTTTAATATACCTCAGTAAAATCTGAACAGTACTGAAAGTATGCACGAATAACTGATGCGAAATATGAAAATAAATAAAATTGCATTTCGAATTGTATTTGTTGTTCGAATTTTGTAACATAATTTCAAAACATAAAACATCTACCTAATAAAAAGTACAGTATCGAGTAAGAAAAAATGTATTTAATTGGGTTGGGCCTCGCGCCTTTCTGATTTGTGGTTACTTCAGTTGTTGCATATTTCATAGAATTGGTCATCCAGAAACTATGATGAATATTTTCAGAGCCAGCATTCCCGCTGATTACGCAATGTGTGATCGTGGGGTCCTAGATTTCGAGTCCCTACTATGGGTGATTTTTGCACTAGCTACATACCTAGGTCGAATTCAGATGCTGTCTGGAAAATAATTATAGTGTGAGGCTGCTCTGATCGGTAGTTTTCCATGGTTTCTCCTATCAATACAAGGCAAATACCGGGTCAGTACTTTATAAAAGGATTATGGACCGCCCCTTCCTTGCTCTCTCCTCTGATCTTACATCCACATACATTTGCATATATTATACTGCCACACATGTCGTCTGACCTGACGGGAGGCAAAGAAACTATTGGCAAAGAAAAATGAGTATTGGGTGCGTAACAGAACAACAAGGAAGAATAATAATTTTAAACAGTAATAGTATTATTTATATATTAAGAATATTCAAATAATTGGCATTACTTCCATTCTCATTTTTTTCGCACCATGCAGATACTCCAATCAATGCCTGCAATAGTAACTGTTATTTGTTCTGTTCTCTTAGTTAACTAATATACACTGAGTTTACTTCCAAAAATAAATAAATACTTTATGAATAGTTCCAATGAATCTACGATTCCAATGTTTTGTAAAAATGTTGTCTTTCGTGGAAATATTGCAATTATTCTTGTCAATTCGTTTGTCCCTTGACATTTTCATTGTGACATTTTCAAGTTGTCAATATTGCCGGAACTTTAAAATACATCTGATATGAAAGTATTCACACAGTCAACATGAAAAACCCACCTCATAGAGCTTGTCTCGGCTAGGACAAACCCCGCTAGAGGGAGATACCAGGAAGGGATTACGTGCAAGTGAGGGAAGAACACCGCCACCTCCCGGGATACACATTCACTACACTAACGGGACTAATGACCATAACAGTTGACGTGTCCGAATACATCAATCACTCAATCTGATAAATGTTTTTTCAGCAAGGACCTCACCCATTGATTTCCTTTCACTGCCATGCGCACTTAATACTCCCATCCCGCAACACATTGGTTGCTCATCAATGTTCCATCGCTCTGCATCTCGTCAGCGCCACGGGGCATTGACGGTTCGCGCGTTGCGCTATCCCGCTGCCTGTCAAAGCCCACGCCACCCGGCGGCGGCGGCGCGGGCCCCTGAGGCCCGGGGAATGCTGAAAATTCCGGAATTGGGCCGCGCGGCGCTTGCCGCGTCACGCGAGGCCACTGGAAGGGTGGCACCGCCCTTCGCGCGTCACACGCCCTCAGAAGGCCCTTGAGGCCTCGGCCTCCAGGCCATCCAGAAGAATGCCAGGTCAGCGGGTCATCGTGATCTGTACGGTTTTGCAAGCAGCTCATGAAAGCATCAAATAAACAAAAAGTTATTTACGAATTACTATCAGAAGACATCTTATTTCAATATAAATTTGGAAAATTATCGAACGATACCGTTAGCTCGAGTTTCATTATCAATCCAGAGTTGTAATACGATGTTACGATTCGAATGTTTTACGAAGAATCAACGTTTTATCGACTTTATAAAAATTCCGTCTTACTATAATTTTCGTTTAAAAGTGACTATTCATTCTACGAAATGTGAAAGTTTAATATTGATAGATTGTAGTAGGTTACAGATTATTAGAAAACTTATTATATTAACTATTAATACGAAACTGAAAACGTTTCGTAAAGTTTTATTTTAAATTCTCCATGTGCATAAATAAATTAAAGCAGACCCGGGTATCTAATGTTGCTAGGAAGGGAAAATTGTAACCACCGTGGTTTTAAAATCTGTTGGAGAGATTCCCACATACGGTATGTGTGTGTGTGTGTGTGTGTGTACATGCTTACATGAATATATACCTCTAGGTCAAACCATCATGCTGGGAAAAACTTGGTGATGTCATGAAGTTTACCCCTAAATAAACTCAGATGAAGGTCTAAAAAATCGAAAGATATTTATTCTCGTTTCGTGAAAACCTAGTCAAAAAATAGAAATTATCTAAAAGTTAATGGAAAGTAATGTGCTGATGTACTTTTAGACCACGGAAGACGAACCATTTCGAAATGAGAGCTCAGGCCAAGGATGGCAAAGGCGGAAGGAGGCGGAAGGGAGGACCGAACAGAGTCTGCATGATCAGCCTGGAATACACTGATGAGCATGTCCCCTGCATTGACGCCTAAGGAACGCTGTACAAACTTACCACACGAAAGCCAGTTATTTGGAATAAAAAGTGATATTTTCTTCAATACTGCAATAGACACTAATGTGATGTTATGTATAATATTCTAATATTAACAGAATTTCTAATTATTTATTGAAAAGAAGCATGTTAAACGTCTTTGAGTTATTTATTTTTATCACATTTTATGTTATTTATATTAATTTTTTAAAAAATATTGATGTAAACATGTATGTTGAAACTCTTGCTTCTATGATTATTGGTTTAGAACATAAATCTCTTCAAATATACCCCAAAACCTTCTGACCTGTTGAAAAGTTGGGCAGAGGCCTGAATGTGTTAACGTGGGGAAATCGCGAAACAGTCGATATCCACCTTTGATTTTGACCCAAACTGGAGCGACTCTGTTCAGTTCCTGTATGAAAGTTGATCGTCGGGACTCAAAACTAGAACTCCCTGGTATACACGAATAACTAAGAACAGGATTACGGATGGGATTTCGTACTTTGTGCTGTAAATGTCTTTTTCATGTACAGAACAAATGAGCGCGGTCAATTATAATACAGAAATTGAATTCCTTCATGATAAAATGTTGAAACAAGTAAATAGTAACTTTCCCAGGAATGATGTAAATGATTCTCCGACCTGAAATAAAATGTTCGAAAATGAAAGAAACATAGCACGTTAGTAACATTAGTATGTTGGGACCCGAACTCTTACAATCATTTCGCTCGCAGCAATTTATTCTTAGTATCAAGTGTTGCTTGTCATTGTATTCTTGATCTCAAAAATGAAATACAATTGCGATTCCAATACTATAATTCGCTTACAAAATATTTATTTTTTGCTGTAGTTATACATTCTTTTCCTGCCCGAACATAAAAGCATTAAATGCATTATCAATGAATGAATTAACTGATCATGTCATATAATGAATCTGATACACACATCAAAAAACAATGTGCATATTGCTGACATGTAATATTTATACGTTTCCCATATAAGTGAAGACAAAAGAAGTGGATTGATATTTTGAATTAATTTTGATGCCGTAATAATAATGGAACTGAGTACGAACAAATTATTATATCGCTAAAATTGTATCAGAATGATTACTCATACATGATAAATTTCTAACCTGTCTATAAAAACATGTTAACAAAAATAACATTCGTTTAACTCTTTTACATTTTGTTCAATTCTGTTGTTTGGGTTGAAACTTTCAATATTGCAGGTACAGCATTTTTATGTAGAAATAGACCCTTATGTAGAAAGTTGATGCATATATAATAAGGATAAATATGAAGAAACGATTTTAAGCAAAACTATTCCGCACAGTAAGTTAAATAATGTTAATTGCTATAAATACATGGACGCATATTTGTTTTCCACATCTCATCAGCAAGGAGTCACATCCATTAAAACAGGGACGCCTCGCAGATTGCGGTTCTCTTCCGCATTTTCTAGGAACTCCCGTGACTCATGCAATGCAATCAAATATCCGATATCGAATCGGTGTTGAACGATCCGTGTTTCCGGGAATTTTGCGTTCCATGTCGGGCATTTGGTCTTCATCTCACGGTTAAACAGGGAACGTCAATAACGAGAGCTTTTCGTATCGCTCTGTCGGAGTTTACCACCTGCGCTACAAACGAAATTCACCAACTCGTGCGCGAGAACAATTATTCGAACCAGTGCTATTGCTTTGAAACAGACGTGTAAACTCTCAGAATTACATTTGTATTTACTTTGTCTTCCAATTAGAAATGCCGATGGTTTGTGCCATACGTGAATGATTGATGAACATAACAATTAAAGTCGATCCTGGAAAATATATTACTCTCAAGATTTAGGAATACATTCATAGCAAATAAAAAGTATTAAACGTGCTACGAATACAATATCTTAAATTAATGTTGATACACATTCAACAGTTTTGGGAAGTAGATGAACTAACAACGCGTAAATGTTATAGTAGATTTATCGTGTTGACTAAGAGAGTCAGTAACGAGAACTGATTAATATTGTGAACGAATAATTATTTACATTTTCAATGGTTCGTCCTCCTAAAAGGGAATAGAAAGCGGATACTAAAAGAATAAGTATGTATGATTGTGCCCTATTGTTTACCTCTTGATCTGCACAAGCCTGACTTCAATAGGAAGAAACAAGAAAGCTCTGTATTATATCAGTCAAGTTTTAGTATTTCCACCGGATAGTTTGTTCTAGTCAGTTATTTAGCAACTTCCGAGCTCATTTATCATGAATAAATTTAAATGTTATATGATACTTCTGCTCCGACAATGAGATGCTTCGAGAGCAAGAAAGTGCAGTCAGAGCTTTGATAATAATATAATAATCAAACAATTCTAAAATTAGTATGACAATGCAGGCGATAATAGTAATAATTATTTACATATGATCATTACCAAACAGCTAGAATGATGCAATGAAAAAAACACTAAAGAACTCTTGATGTATTATATTGGTGAATGGATAAATTAAATATTAAAGCATATATATCATTCATAGGACAACCATTCTTTAATAAGAAACATTATTAAGTAAAACTTTATAAAGAAAAAATGAGAGAAATGCATGTATTTACGTAAATTTTCCGACTGATACAAGGCTGTATGTAATAAAAAAACAAATTTGAAACGAAAATATCGTACTCGGGTGCCAAGGGACTGATGGACAAGCAGAGTTATTTTCTCGTTCTAATAGAAAAGAATCAAATGATAAATCAAATTCATGGACCAAAAAATAAACTTTCACAAATATGCATTACTATCCTTTATCTCTACTTGGTAACTCTGTCGGTAACGTCATTAATTCATTGTTTGTACAACAAAAATAGTCAGCACAAAGCGATACAAAGAAAAAAATCTTTATCAAAGAATTTTGAAACCTCGCAATGAATAACTATCATACTGCTTTATGTTTTATTATTAGCAATCGTCGCACTCCTAGCAAATCTAGTCCTTTCTTTCAGCGCGCTCGTCACGTACAAGGGGACACTGAATGGCTTTTATCGGAAGGCATTCATTACCGCATATTGATTGGCGCTTCCGCGAACTGTCGCACAATTTCACCTATTTTCCTGCCACTTGTATCTCAACAGCGCGCACACAGCTGCACTCCCAAGGGCGAAGCAAACACCGCGCTGCGTTTTTGGTTGCGGCCAACAGGGACAGGCGAACGGTAGGGCGGCCGGAGGGCGTTGGCCGGTTAATAGGAGGGTAATTGGAGGGTGGGGGAGGATAATGGGAGGATAGAGGTAAAATAATGGAAGGGTGGGGTAACGGGAGGGTAATGGGAGGGTAGACGAAGAGTAATGGGGGTAGAGGGAGGGCAATGGGAGGGTAACGAGAGGGTAGAGGGAGAAATGGGAGGATGGAAGATGGCAGGATGTCCAGAGGGAGAGAAATCAGGTAGGGCGGTGGGTGGGTGGGTAGGTATGGAGGCGGGTGTGTAGGTAGATGGGCGGCTGAGCATGTAGATGTGTTTCTGCGTAGGCGGGCAGGTAAATCGGTAAGCAGAGAGATGAATAGGTGGGTGGAAAGGTGAGTGGGTAGGCTGGCGGGTGGATTAGTAGGCGGGTGGGTGGATGGGTAGGCAGGACAGAGGGTGGGTGAACAGGGGGAGCGAGTTTGGATGGATAGGCGGGCAGATTGGTGCGTGAGCGGGTGCGTGAGTGAGCGGGTAGGCGGGTGGGCGGGTGGGCGGGTGGGCGGGTGGGCGGGTGAGCGGGTGGAACGAGTGAGCGGGTGAGCGGGTGGACGGGTGAGCGGGTGAGCAGGTGAGCGGGCGAGTGGATGAGCGGGTGAGGGGTGAGAGGTGAGTTGGTGAGCGGGTAGGGCGGGTGGTCGGGTGAGCGGGTGGACGAGTGAGCGGGGTGAGCGGGTGGACGGGTGAGCGGGTGAGTGGATGAGCGGGTGAGGGGTGAGAGGTGAGTTGGTGAGCGGGTAGGCGGGTGGTCGGGTGAGTGGGTGAGGAGTGAGTGGGTGAGCGGACAAGCGGGCGAGCGGGAGAGCGGGTGAGCGGGTGAGCAGGTGAGCGGGTGAGTGGATGAGCGGGGGAGGGGTGAGAGGTGAGCGGGTAGGCGGGTGAGCGGGTGGGCGAGTGAGTGGGTTGGGGAGTGAGCGGGTGAGCGGGCGAGCGGGAGAGCGGGTGGGCGGGTGGGCGGATTGGCGGGTGAGCGAGTGAGGGGGCTCTTGGACCGCGCCCACAACTGACCACCTCTTCGCGATTTAATTCCGGTGCCAACGAAGCGCAGCGTGTACTGCCGCGGTGGCTGAATAAATCGCGATCGATGCCCGCGCGCGCAGCAAACCCATCACGTCAATTCACACTCGTGTTCCGCCCGCCGATCGTCTACAAATAGTATAAATATCGCCGATTCTATTAAGGCTGTCCCGCCGTGAACACAATTGTAATGAGAGGCGGTTATTGCTGGAACCGGCGCAGGGCGGACGCGAAGCGCGGGCGCAAGAGAAAAGGGAGGAATTGGACACTGATGGAGTGCGGGCGGCGCGCGGTGCGGAATAGCGGTTGACGTCAAGAGAGAAGACTGCATGTAGAAACATCAAGCTTGCAACGCGACGGAAAAAATCAGGAGACGGTGCGGGAGGCAAACCCAGGAATGCGTGTATGGAGATTGCAGTGGGAAAAAGAAAACGTGAAATCTGTCACTATGCTTCTCGGTTTGAGAAACATGGTGAAACGAGCATTGTGGAGGCAGAAAGCATGATGAATGAGCGAAACTAGCTGAGCAAAGGTGAGAGAGCAAATTTTGTAAACCCGAACGCTGAGAACGAACAAAGTGGAATACGTGGAACGGAGCAGAAGCTCGAATGTAGAGAGAGAACGAAAAGGGAATAATCAAGTTCAGAAGACAAAAAGGAAAGGGGCAATAATGCAGGTAGCGGCGAGAAGCCGGAACGAAGACGACAGAAAGAATGTGCATACAGAAGGTATGTCGATCACCATGTGCAGATTTCTGATGGAGTGGAGGATAAGGAAAAATCGAGCAAACCTAACCTGAAAGACAGTGTAAGAAACAGAGAAAAGCCTACATCCTGCGCTCAATACGTACTAGATGGTGCGAATGAGCGAAACAGTGAAATGTTGGACGACAACTGGCGAATTCACGCTGACGTGGGGGGACGAGAGGCGGAGCCAGACAGCGGGTGGCGCGGCGAGAAGGGGCGGGGCGTTGACGAGGCGGGACGGGACTGGGCGCGGAAGCGGGAACGGCACGTAACGAGGGAGGCCCCATCCGACAGGAGGAAGTGCGGGTCGGGGACGCGGTATTAAACGCTCGCTGTCCCCGCGGGCGGGACTCACTTGCCCAGTTCATTGAGTCTCCCCGCCTCGCAACCTCACTACCCGGCGTTCCATTGTTGTGACGTATATAATATCGCTTCGATTCTTCTCCTCCCCCGCCCCGTCGTCCCGCTCCCCTCCCCGTCCCGCGCATTGTGGGCCCACTCGCCGTCGGCAACGCCATTGTCCCGCGCCGCTGGAAATAATACAAATAAATATTCCCGCTCGGACAATAACGAATGCAAACACAAAAATGAGCGCTCTCAGCGAAAGAAATGAAATGCTCGGCGACGCCGGCGGCAGCGCGGAGGCGGAGGTGGAGGCGATGGCGGTCGGGGGGATTTTTCTGATTGAATTTGAGGGATTTGGTTCGTTATTTTCGCGAACCGTTGAAACGTGCCGAGAGCCGGGGTGAGATGGTGATGCTTTCAGGTTGGCGAAGGCGCGTGTTTGGTTGCTACTGCACTTTCCACGAGGACGTTCGTCGCTTTGACGTCATTCGCTGGGATTATGCGCTGCAGGGGAGATTGGGGGCTTTGAGGGCACGTGCAGTTGCCGACGCGTGTCGCTGTATTGTTTAAGAATCGATTCGCTTTGTTTGTGGATTTTCGTTACCATGGAGGGCATTCTTTGCGGAAGAATAGGGGTTATAAAGGTTTACTACGAATAACACAGCGAATAAATGATTGCGAATGAATTGAATTCAGATGCACAATATTCTAAGTCTTTTATAAAACGAACGTATCCACGAAAACGATTGTATCAATTTCTTAACGAAATTGATACAATCGTCGTCGAGTGACCTTGTATTTTATGTTTGCTTGTACAATATAATATTTCAATAAAAGACGGTAAAATTTTGTATTAATGGACAACAAAATAACGGATCTGACTAGAGCAAAAGCGCCGTAATAAATTGAGAGAAGTCTTCATAACACAAAAATAATGAAGTTCATTATTCAGGGTTTGATTCCCACTTTGACGACATTTTTTCCATATCTTCAAAAGAAGTCATACGTAATGCAATGAATGTTTCTAAGTTTAGCAATTTTATCTAGAAGCTCATAACCTGGAATGGCATTTATGAGTTCTATTTTACGAACAAAACTAGGGACTAAATAATAAAAAAGTATGCGGTAATAAATTAAGTAAATTTTGCTAAATTTATTATCAATGAGCGAAAGTCACTGCATCTTGATATGATCGTTCTGTTAATCTAAATCGTTTTGCGCGTGAAGAACCAAACATTGTTAACTAATGAACTATAAATATAAAAACAAGAACGTTCAACTGGTATACGGTCTGTTCATTAATGAGGATACGTGACAAAATGGATAAGAAAAAAAGCGATAATTTCAAAATAACTGCGATCACCTAATACAAGACGAATTCTTTAATGTCATTGATACTAATTACACCAGTGAAATAAAACCACAATCACATGACTGAAATACTTAGCACATTAATGACTAACATTTAAGTACTATTTTGTTGTCATTGTCGAATATTAAACATGATTATCCGAAACACTAATAGCGTTTAAAACTTCATTTAGTATGCCCCAATCGAACTACGTGTAAGAAAATTTCGCTTTTTTTATCGGAAATTTCTTGTTATTTTTCCATAGAGGTGAGTATTTCGTGTTTATGGGTGCGTCAACTTCTTTGATCATTACTCTTACAAGTGTGGCACATGTTGCAGGCGGGAAGTGGCTGTGTTTCTCTGCTATATTTTTCTATGAGTTTCTCACAGAGGGGCACCGCCCCAACTAGGATAAGCTTTAAGTTTCCCAGCAACTGTTATCCTAATATGTGTGCTATTATGGTGCACGTACGTGTAGAGGTGCAGCCCGCCACACAAAACTCTTCGGAATTTTTGCAATTGATGCAACTGCAAAAACTGCATTGATGTTTGCAATTGCAGTGCAATTGAATTCTTTGCCTGTGTCAAAAATTCACCTCTCTCGGGACACGAATCCTTAAGCCTGTATGAGAGAATTGCTGCAGCAGCAACGGCTGTAGTCAATGAGCCACCCTAGCCTTTTTGAACAAACAAGATATTCAATGTAGGTCAATTAAAGTCATTAATGGTACGATTACAGTAAATATTTTCTCGTTCTTTAACAACCTACTACGTTAATTCGGCCAGACACCGATTTATCTATATTATTAATTTCGAATATACTAAAAATTTTAAGAAACACTAAGGAACCTGTGGGCCTCTAAAAGATGTCAATGGATTAGTTGGATACCATGAATGGAAGGAAAATTACAGGTTTGCTATTGACGCTAGCAAGCCTATTGACTTAATTTACGCACCTACAGCAGCAAAATGCTTTTTAGCAGAAACTTGCAAGCAGCATCTTCGCTTCTGAAGCCTTCCTTAGATTCCCGATTTAGAGAGTAGAATTTGTGCTAAAGGCTATTAGTTGTCTATTATTGTAAACGAAACACCTTCATCAAATAAATTGCAATAATTGAAATCTCTTTTTCACATTTACTCTTTTATTGACAAGAAATGAATTATTACGGATTTTTTGGAGAAGGTGAAAGAATTGGACAAGCAAAATCACGAAGGAAAATATCTTCACTTTAGGAATTTTTCTTTTACTTTTGGTCCATTAATTAATTTTTCATCATGAGTAGATTTTAAAAATATTTTCAATTTTCATCTTAATGACTAATACTAGCAATTACGAATTACAATTCGGTTTTTATTGCAATAGCATTATCTGAACTGTAACTTTTAAATTTGAAGAGGAAATTGTAAATACAGGTCTTCCTCGGTCCCGAAAATCTGATAAGAAAGGTGGCCACGATTTATTCCCAAGCGCTCATTTGTTTGCCTGGCCGCGTTGCCTAGCAACAGGCCCCAGGCGAGAATCTCCCGAAAGATGATCGAATTATTTTTAAAGCTTCCTTACAGGAGAGTCACTCTTCACTAAAAACTCGCAGGCTCACAATTCACGGACCGAAATTCTAAAGAAACTTGTTAATGGAGGAAGGTTTTGAAGATTAAATTAAACAGGGTATTGCATTTTCCTCTAAAAAATGCAACTCCCTAAAATATCTGAAATATTGGGTGGCAGATATGGTTCTTCAACAACGTACTTGCCAACGCAATGCCACGAAATTCTTTTTCAGCTCTTCATTGAAAATTGTTTAAGTCCCTGATGCAAGCAATCAATGATAACAAATACTGACAATAATTCATTTCGAAATGTAGCTCCAGAATCAATATTTTTGAAGCAAAATGTAATCTGTATTAACTTTCATAGAGCATCATAGTTTTTCAAGTATTTCACAAACATCCAACCGCCACAAAAATGGAATTTGTTTCAGTCCTGGGCACATGTAAACCAGTCATGGGCGCAAAGTACGCTTCGCAACAACGGAAAAAGAAAGGCCCGGGAAAAGTTAAGTGAAGCGAAGATCAGCAGGGGCAGCAGGGCTGGCGGGTGGGGTGGGTGGTGGGCTGGTCAGGGATCTCGCTAGGGGCTGCAGTGCGCTGTATTGGAAATTTTCAGCCGCTGGCCGAGCTGCCCATATTTGAGGTAGGGTTGCGCAGCCACCACTCAATATGCCTCGTCCGCCCCCCGCGGGGACGGATACCCCCCTCGCTTCTTGACCGGTCCGCCACGATCCGGCTAGTTCCTTCACGCCTCGCTCCGTCCCGCTTCACTCCACATTGCCTCGACTCCTTCCACACCACCCATCATCGCGTCACACCACTTCACCAAGCCTCGCTCCACTTCACTCCGTTTCTTACCGGCTTAGGTGATTCAGGGCATCAATGATGTCACGGCTGTGCCTCTGACTGGGAGGTACTAGGACTCGAATCCCTATGATGGCAGGATTTTCTACACTAGCCACAGGTCGAATTCAACCGCTGTCTAGAGGAGAATTCTAGCGGCCGGCTGTTCTGAACAATAGTTTTCCGTGATTTCTCTGGTCGTTACCAGGTGAATGTCGAAAAACAATCCTAAAAATGGGTCACAGACTGCACGCAATCTTTCTTTCCTCTTTTTTGTGCTATCCTTGCCCCTCACAGACACACATGCATTACACTAGTACACATCTCGGAAGACAGTTGGGAGCTTAGATCCTGTTTCGGCTGAGATCTTACCCTGCTGGTGGTAGATACCTGGTAGTCGAAAACCCCCAAAATCGGCATGTAGATAGGCACCGGATCTCGCCATTCAGCAGGGTAATATCACCGCCACATTCCGAAATAAAGCATACACACTTATGGGAATAATGACGTTAGCAGTTGACGCTCCCTATAACAAACATCAATTAACCAATCAATTAATCCACTCCGTCACTCTTCACTCCGCCTCCTTCCCCTTCATCCAGCCTCCTTCTCCTCCAACCCGTTCCATTTCCTCCTCGCCGAGTTCAGTCCACCCGTCTGGCTGAAAAACACCTCGTCTCGCTCCACTCCACTCCAGCTCGCTCCAACGTGCTCCTCGCTCCTCTCCACCCCGATTCGCCCATTCCATTCCGCCACGTTCCACTCTATCTCGCTTCGTCTCGCTCCGCTTCACTCCATCCTGCCTCGTTCCACTCCACCCCTTCTCGTTCCACTCCATTTTGCCTCGTCTCGCTCCATTTCATTCCACTCGGACACGCTCCAATGCATTCCATCACGCTCCACTCCGTCAAACTCCATTCTATTCCATCATACTTCACTCCACTTCATCATGCTTCACTCCTCTCCGTCATGCTTCATTCTACTCCGACATGCTCCATTCTACTCCGACATGCTCCACTTCATTCGGCCTCATTCTCTTCCAGCCAGCCTCGCTCCTCGCCATCCCTCCGACTTGTTCCGTCCCTCCTCGCCGCGCATCACTCCACCAGTCCATTCCATTCCATCTCCAACTCGCTCCACTCCACCCCGCCTCGCCCCACATTAACCCTTCTTGCTCCACTTCACCTCGAATCGCTCCACTCCAGCCTGTCTCGCTCCGCCTCATTTTGTCTCAATCCGACTCGCCTCGCTTCGTCTCGCTCTGCTTCCCATCATGTTGCGCTGACTTCCCTTCTGACATTTCGCCTCTCCTCAAACCCATATCGCGTCTCCCGCCTGTTTTAATATTTCCTCTCATCTCTGCGCGTTCCCCTCTCTTACTCCGCCTCTTTCCTCTTCCAAACATCTGGACTCGGCTTTCCCTTCCCTAATTGCGGTACAAAGACTATATATTATCCCTGTTTCTCTTCTGTGATGATGAGTGCATTTTTTAGTGTATTAGCCATCACGAATCGTTCATCCAGTTGCACTTTCCTCGCCCAAATCTATATTGCACGGCGTGCACTATTTCTTTCCTTCTGCCTATTCATTACACGTTGCCTCTCTCCTGCCTCTCGTCGTCCCCTCACAACGCAAACACTCTACGAAATCCAAACGCTCATTGAACTGCAGTGTCGGTTCTGCCTCACGGAATACCACGCTCTGATGGCGAAGAGTGTATTAAAAGAGTCTGTGTTTCAAAGATATTTCCGTTCATACGTCATCTGAGAGCTCAAGAGGCGCTTCTACGCTTCCAAACTCTAGACGTTGTTCCTGTGGTCCCTTTTATCACTGGGGTTTGGCTGTAGCTTCGTTTTTTGATAGCGCTCTCCCCTTCTATCCATATGCAGCACTCCGACTACATCCAGTGCTTCGTTTGCTTTCTTTTTAACTCTGCACTTTACTCTCATAATAACTCATTTCCTGGCAGATGCTTTGGTTTGTTCATTTACAACCAACGTTTGATCTCTCATGTGCCCATACATTTACACTAAATCACAATATGATCATCAGAAGAGTAATGTGTATCTATTTTTACTTTTCTTAAGTGTTTAATTAAAAAAAAGTTCAGCAAATGTTTTGGTGGACATGGATAATTTGTGGCTGATTTAACTCTTCCTGACGTCTTAAAAGATTTATCCTTTAATAATAATAATAATAATAATAATAATATTAATAATAATAATGACAATAAGAACAAGAATAAGAATTAGAAGATTGTGTAAGCTTCCGATCTGTTATTGATATTGCCTGTGGTGTCCGTGGACTGTAATCGATGATGGGTAAATTTGATGTTTTATTTCCAAATTCCAAGTTAAATTCACATTTGTGCGTCATTCAAAACCCCTCACCCACTACTGTTGCGTCCAGCTTCTACGGGTCAGCTGCATTTGCAGCAGACGTCCGCTATTTGAATTTCTTCGTCGCCAGACAAAAGGATGATCGCCAGACCGTTGCTCGCATTTTCAGCTCCGCTGCCCGCCCACGGAACCTCTCTCCTTTCTTCTCTAGCCACACACGTCAACACCACATTTACCTCCCGCAACGTCTTCCTCACTGTGCCTCCACTTTTTCCCGCCACATGTAGCAGCCCCGCCCCCTCCGGCCCGCCCGCGTTCTTCCTCAACCAAGTAACGCGGCCCCGCCGTCAGCCGGAGTCATCCCTTTGGAAAAG
This sequence comes from Acheta domesticus, assembly GCA_031308135.1. Classification (NCBI taxonomy): domain Eukaryota; kingdom Metazoa; phylum Arthropoda; class Insecta; order Orthoptera; family Gryllidae; genus Acheta; species Acheta domesticus. Next base: position 83,411,561 of record JAHLJT010009436.1, on the reverse strand, counting down.
GGGCACGCGGCAGTGGCGGCGGCGACGGTGGCGGCGGTGGCGGCGGCGGCGGTGGCGGCAGTGGCGGCGGCGGCGGTGGCGGCGGCGGCAGTCGTAAAAATCTGCGGGGCGGTACATGCGAGCGTCTCCGTCGGTGCCGGTGGTATTACAATGCAGCTCAAAAGTTAACCGAATATAGGAGCCCCGCCATGACCTGCTGCTGCCGCCGCCACCGCCGGTCTCCGGGCCCGACGCTCTCGCCCGCTGAATTAAATGGGCTCGTGGGCCATTGACTTTAATGCGCGCTTGTTTATGCGTCCTGCAAAGGAATGCATACAGATGTGACGGTGGTGATGGTGTTGGCGGCGGAGGCGACGCCGTAAGAGGGTGTGAGTGGGGTGACGCACACTGAGAAAGTAGAAGGTGGTGGGATAGTGATTGGTGTGGAATAACGTGGTAGGAAGAATGCCATGTAACGTGGAAGGAGGTGTGGATGGGATACGTAATGTATTGATGCAAGATACAGGTGAGGACTATAGGTCATCAGAGGCACACTGGGGTCTGAAGTGTCGGGAGGAAGATAGGAGGGAAAGCGAGAAAAAGCGGCAGTAATCGTTGGGTTGGAGACGAACGAGAGCGACACAAGGAGCGAGGAAAACAGCACATAAATATGGGAGCAAATATGGCAGATGGTCACAACGAAGAAATCACGAATGTGGATAGATATAGGTAATATATAGAAAAGAGGTACAGGTAGGGATATAAAGAGCAGAGGCTAGGTTGTGGTTCATGAAGGAGATACAACAATGTGGGAATGACCGCAAATTGAGGGGGACTATCAAAAGCCCTGGACCAGGCATATCTACCCAAGCGTTATTTCTTTGGTAGTATCAGACAAATAGGAATGAAACCCACACAAATGCGAAGGGTTTGGGTAGGAGCGTGTAAATGGAATGGGATGGAGGGCGGGTGCCTGGTACCCTGTGTTGGGGCCGGGAACGCCTGCCGCGCTATGCAACCCGCGCGGCGCAACGTGACCCAGATATGCGCGGAAACGTTAGAGAGCGGCGGCGACGTGTTTTCGAGCGCACAGTCTTCTTTACACCCCAGACCACGTGGCTCGTGAACGTTAGTGTCCTGGCGCGACACACAGTGGTCTTGTGGAAACTTCGCCACAGTTCGACGAGTATCATTGGTCGCACACAATGTCATAAAGGATTGTAAAATATTTGGAATTTGGTACTTTGAAAAGAACGATAGAAACGTAGATTCTGTGTGGGTGCAATTTTAACGATATTGCATCACGTTACATATAGTTGATTGAATATTCTGACTTTCAAAAACAAACTTGTAAATCGAACTTAGTAAAAAATCAAAAATCTTCAATCGAGGCTAGTCCGCTTTGTTACTACATTACATTAAATCGCATTATCTTCATTAAATTATTTTCGGTTAGACTATGCTGACATGCAATTAGGATAACAATAAGATTAGATTTCATTTACAGTTGTTCGGCAGGAATGAGGTCTTATCCGCCTTGGATTGTCTCCACTTACGCATGACCAAAAGAGATCTGAGTGCATCTCATGAATTTGATATTTCGGTCAATCTAGGACAACGATACAACTCATATAAAATAAACTTTGTTTTCATTTGTTACATACCGCAAGTAGCGGATGCACTAGAGACCGTTCTGAATTCAAAAGTAGGTCAGTTCCATGGTCTCGAGAAAAGAGGCAGGGGAATGGAGACGGTAGAAGCGAGCAGAAAAATGTGAGGAAATGAGAAACAGAATGAGAGAGATGCAGAAATTTTAATGGAAAAAAGTTAATGTAGTAAAAAAGAAGCGCGTTGAAATTCCGTACACGTCTTCTCCACTCGTATTTTCAACGAAAGACGCTTGCGAATGTGCAGTTGTTTCCACTATGCAGTGTATGCGCGTACAATAAAGCACAAATTTCTTTCGTTAAAAGTATTAGTAAAACGCTGAAGAAATATTTCAAAAATGTACTTTTTGGATATTAAGTCTATTGCTCAATATTCTTCCGCAATAGAACTTGACATTGGATTTTCTTTAACAACATACCAGAGTAAATTCATGTAAAGAAAATTCATAGCATGCTAAGGATAAAGAATAAAAACGTCATACGCAAAACCTACGCAATCAGAAAAGCCAGAATTAGAATTTAGTTATATTATTAGCAAATGTTCTTTAAGTGACATTACATCGTTGGTGGGTGTGTGGCATTGGATTTGGATTTTTTGATTGGGCCACTTTGTAACCTTTCAATAACTTCTTTTTGCGACTCTGTCGTCCCCGCAACGCTCTCGTCCCCGCAACGCTCTCGAGTACCACATCCTTCACTGTTACTTTGTTCCTGATTTTTCTCAGAACGTTACGAAGCAGTTGTAGCACCTATCGAATAATTAGGAATATTATTTGTTGGTTACCTCTGTTATTTTAAAATCACGTACTTTGAAATAAGGAGACAATATAAATGAACACAAAATTAATGAACGGTGTTCATGAAAAATAAAATATTTTGATTTCATTTTTTATTTGTAATTCTTGGTAAAGAATCAGTATTGTCTGTCATAAATCTGAATTCTTGAGAAATAATCATATTGAATATATATTGTCTCATTTATCAATAGTGAGTGCACACGAATATAATGACCCATTTGACATATAATGAATAATCTATAGTAATAAGAGTCTAAACAAATATTAAAATTTATTGTAACTGAAATATAGACATTTTTTAATATTATTTCTTAATGCCAAAAACAGTTAAAAACTGTGTGACGTATCATAATACCATAGTGTGCATGGTTTATTTATTTTCTTTTAACCTTGAAAATATTATTTACATTCTGTTTTCTTTTTCTCATTTTGTGATCAAAATGTAGAATGAGAAAAAGAAGAGAAACTTCTAAAAAACTGAACACACAACAAGCAGAATGACAATCGCAAAAACGAATGAAATATTCATTGTTTCAAAAGTATTCGAAGCCATGAATGGTTAGGTGAGGTGGATTGGTTAGGTGAGGTGGTCTTGTGTGAATTCAACACAAAATTAGCGGTAGAGAAAGAAAATTGCTACCGCATGCCGAAGAAACATTCACCTCTTCCTGCCGAGTCATTGTCTGAAAGGGGAACTCATAAATACGCACATTTGAACTCGGCGGCTCCCATGATCAACGCCGCAGCAAAGTAGTGTTATTTGTCGGCTTACGCGAAGGAAGCTTTGGGGCCGACACCAATGGGCAGAGCAGGAGGGAGAAACCACCCGTGCTCGGCCTTGGCCAGTCACGTGACCACATAAATAATTTTCAGGGGACGGACAAAAAACAACGGAGCGGCGCTACGGTCGGAGGTTCGGCCCAGACTTCCCCACCACTTTCGCTTTCCCCACCACCTTCGTCGTCCCACCTCCTTCGCGGACCCCGCCCCTTTGTATCACCTTCGCTGTCCCCATCTCCTTCGCCATTCCATTCCCTTCGCCGTCCTCACTCTCTCCGCCATCCCTCTCCCTTCGCCGCGCCGTCCCGGTTACCTTCACATCCATTGCTCTTGATGTCTCCACTCCATCCAACACTACCACTCTACCACCGCTTCCATAGTCCCCGATTTCTCTTCGCCCTCGCCGCTGCCTCGTCGCCCCTACCGTCTCCGCCCCATTATCCACCACGGAGCGTCCCCATGTCCCCGCCTGCTTCCTTGTTCTCCCTTACCGCCTCCCCGCCGCCGAGGACTCTGCCGCCGGCGATCGGCGCTTGACAAAGGACGCTCGGCGCGTGCGCGGCGGTGTTTCTCACGTGAGGCGAAAAATGCGGCTCTGAAGTTCACGGGGGGCGGCGATGGCTGGGCCGCCGCGGACGGCGACATCTAGCGGAGACAACGAGTGACTGTGGCAAAGACAGCGGGTCCGACGGAAAGAGAAATGGTGAAAACGGAAACGGAGCATGGGTGGGTGGCGATGAAGAGACGCGAACTCTGAAGAGACAGCGAAGAAGGGAAAAGGTGAGGAGATGGCGTTGACGTAGAGGAATCCAGAAGGGCGGTAGTAGGGGATGCGTGGGTGTAAACGTGAATGAGGGAGTCTGCATCGGGGAAGACTGGAGGGCGGGTATATCAACCTACCGAGGAGGAGTGGGGTAGTGACAAAGGCGTGAGAGAAGACAACCAACGAGAGTGACAGAGACCGCTGCAATGGTTTCGGCAGTGCGAAGGATATGACGAGGCGTAATCGCCTAGGGATGTCTTGCGGCTCTTGGTGTCAGGAAGAGGCTCAGCGATGCCCAAAGCAACAAGGGGCAGAGCAAGACGAGGCGAAATTTGGGAGGAGTCATGGAGAGGGGGAAGGAGAAGGAGGTGAGAGAAGCTGCAAGGGACTAGTTTGGCTAGGATGACTCGAAAGGGGATGGGAAGGAATGGGCGAGGATGTGGAGCGTTGTAACGGGCTGTGAGGGGCGATGTGGAGCTGTTTGGGGCCGTGGCAGGCTGGGTGGAACTGAATGGGACTGAGTAGGGGCAGGCTAGAACTGGGTGAGAATGGTTAAGGTTGGGTGACGCTGGGAGTGTGTGTCTGAGGCGAGGGTGAGAGGGGAGCAGGCGAGGCATAGCGAGGAGTGGCGATAGGAGGATAGCGAGGCGAGAGTGACGAGGAGCTGCAGGACGGGTGGTGCAGGCGCGGCAAGGTACACGACTGGGAGCGCCTGTGGGTGGCAGGCCGCTGCGGGATAGTGCGTGCCGAGACATGGCGCGGAGTGGTGAGGCATGGCGCGGGGGGGCAGGGCGGGTCGTGGGGGGGGCGGGGCGGAGCGAGGCCGCAGGAGCAGAGGGAGCGCCGGGCGGCGCAGCGTGGCGTGAGACACTAGGAAGCTTAAAAAAACCGGCGCTAGTTGTCTCGGATCATATGTTCCCGTGGGGAGGGGGCGCGGGGGGTGAGTAATTTATGGAGGAGCACAAAGGCACCCGCGCTGAGAGGGCGCCCCCTCGCAGTAACCCGATTTGCGTGGGAGGCTGCCGCCACTGCGTGCCTGGAGCTGCCCCGCCCCGCCCCGCCCCGCCAGGCAGCGCTATGTGCCTCCTCTAGTGCGGGATGACAGAGTTTGTAACAGAGAAAAAACAGTTAATTGTAATGAAATGTCACATATTTTAATAATTAAAAATGCTATGTCAAATGTTTGATTCTTAAAAGTTTCGATGTGGATGCAACGTACAAGACCCTTTATTTGAGGACTATGTGCAAAAATAGTGTACTAAATTTATAAAGAAGCAAAATAGGAAAATAATCCCCCCCATTGTTTTAATACTGTTTTGATGTTTTACACTGTAACATCTGGATTCTGAAATGGAATGACAAATCATTTCTTGAGGTATAACATAACTCGCTGAAACTATGGGAAAATAAAATTAAAAATCGTAGAAAGTAGAAAAATACATACAACACAAACATGATATTCAATACCTGTATGTGGTGATATGTTTGAAAGCATCAATATTTACGTATGAATACGCATTTTTTCTTTTTATTAAAATTAATGCATTAAAAACACCATATTTGTGACGTATTCAATGGAACTGTTTGATTGAGAAATTTGCAGACAATATTTGTTGGATAGGTAACAGTATTCAACGAGAAGGTAGCAACTATTAAAACAACTATTTATATCAGCTCTGCGATCTTGATACGTAGCAAACATTTTGGAAGCTTTTTTTAAATACCGAAAAATATTTGATAAAATTTTGTTCTAGTTTAGGAGAGAAAACTAATATACAGTCCACTAACGTTCATGTTTCCATATAATGTTTTTTTCATTGCTTTCCTTACAATACTGAGCAGTCGTATTTTCATTTAATCGAACGAGTTCGTGCGTAATCTAACAAAATCCGAAATAACTTCATTTCACACTTGTTAGGACGCAATAATTTGTTTTTAATTCTTTTTCATAGTAGATTTCATAAATTGTACAAGCAAGAATTGTTCCTTGGTACATCACAATTGTGAGAGATATAAAATATCACCCTGTCACCTTTTATGGACGATATTTCGCTCGGAAAAACGAATGTTCCGCAACAGTAAAGAAATTCAAGTTGTGACCAGTAACAAATGTATTTTAATAATTAAATTGAACAAATTTAACCTTTAGCTGGAGCACCTTTGTTTTAATATGTAACTGGAGCACCAGAGTACAGGGTAGTTAATTATAACTTTAAAATATAATTTTTGAAAAAACAAACATGTGTATTATAATAAAATTTCAATTGTGTACATATAAGAAAAATATTATAGAAGTTCAAGACATTGAGAATCAACCTATATTTAAATAATAATGTTCTATTCTGCATTATTCTAACCCCTTCGCAAAAGAGAAATGAACAAATTTCGTACTCTCTTCTAAATCAGAAAGATTTTATAGTTTGTAGAAATGCTGCATTGCGGGACGACAAGAGAGAGAAAGAAAAGAATAGAAATGAGAAAGAAATTGGATCACCGGAAACATTCAAAACAAAAACTTATTTCGTTAAAGTTTCTTTCTTGTTTCCCCTAGGTTCACCATTCATAGAATAAAAACCTATTGCTTTTTAAAATTTTACTTTTTTCGAACAAAATCTATCTTTGAATTGTGTTTTTGTCAAAAATACAAGTGTTTCCGTCTGGTTCCTAGAACATGTTGTGATATCTTCTTGATGGATTGGCAAATATTCTAGTGATGATTTTTCCAAAGATCTGATTCTTCAGTTTACCATTGCATTAGGACGCAGCCTGCCTAGTAGATTTTCGCCGACTAGCAGGTTTTCCATCAGGATCGAGCGGGAGACGTGGGCAAAGTGGTTTTATGGTTAAAAGATTACAGTCATTTCGGGTGAATAAAAGGCTGTCACATAGAGCGCAGACAAATGGAGCACGCAGTGCTGTTACTCATTTCAATTTTTATTTTCAACAAACGTCTTAAAATTTATAGTGCTTTCAAACAATTTTTTGTAACATTTTTGCATGTGTTATACTTCTGGAATTGTGTTCTTATATGTTGGTTTTTCATGAAGTTTATTTTACTAACGTCCATCGACTTGTGTCGACGACATCGACAATACTCTGTGTTCTACATTTGTGGACTATATTACTTTTGCGACTAATTTGTATACGTTTGACATCGGGTTCGGAGGATAAGCGGTCCTGAAGGCCCGAGCCTCGCCATATCAGAAAAAAATATTATACTTTTATTATTATGAATGGATGCAATGCGTTATTTTAATTGTGATACAACTCCATTGACACTAGTTTTGAGTTTCTGAGTTCTTAAGTTAAATTATGATTAAAAAATCGGGGATGGAGCTAGACAAAAAATTGTATGTTTTTTCTCGTATAAGATATTCACTTGTTTGTCTGAAGATGATATGAATAACATAGTGTGTGCTTCGCGGAATATTGGAGATGTAAAGTTGTTATACCCATCGTAAAAATGAGGTTGGTGGGACAAATCGGTAGACGTCGTTCTAAGAAAAGTTGGAAATGAAGACAATGTAGATTTATTAAAACAGATTAAGTATTTATTTAATGTTACTATTGAGACACTTTTAGTTTTTTTTTCATCTTTTGAAATCGTCGGGTTCCTACCTGCAGATCAGTGAAATAAGCGTGATTAATGCTTGACATAAATGGAAACCAATTAAGCATATCCTGTTTCTTCTCATAAACCTTTCTTTGCTATGGTAGTGGAAGCGAGATATTTAAGTTTTTGAAAATATTAGTTTTTCCTCATCCACTGGAGGTATGAAAGTTTTCTGTGTAGAAACCAATGACCTGATTGTAGATTTACTTATACATATTGATAAAATACTTCTGTTTGACAATTATAATCCATCTAACTTTTAGCCAAGTAGAGACACCCTATTGTTCATTTTTCTTACTTCTTATTACAGACTTTTCAAGGTCTTTTAACACACAGACCATTAAGTTTAATTTCAATGTTAAATAAAATGTGTGCGATATAATTATATTATTTTCGTTGTTCCTATTAACAAATCTGGATCATTCTCTTATCATCATATCGCTGAAGACTGTAAATATCTCGAAAATCACTCATCACGAGACTTGTAGAAAAGCACGTAGCCGTACCACTGGAGTTGTACCACTATCAAAAAAATAGATTGCAATCTTCTGTGATTAACTTATTGTGATGCGCTATGTCATCCACAGAAAGAACTTGGAGTTTCTATCACTTTCAGAATAAATGTATAACGCTTGCGTGGACCCGAAAATAGAGTTAACTCAATTTCACAAAAAAATGGAGTTGAATCACTGTTAAAATAACTCCTCCATATAAATAATGCTGATGGAAAGATTGTAAAGGCTGGTAAGAATGTTTGGATTGACAATCCACGACATTTAAGAATCCTTAGCGTATTATGTAAACGCCGTTACAATAAAGAAAAAGCATGGGGTAAACAATCACATTTTCGAGTCTCATTTCCAGTTGTTTCTCGTCAAAATGTTTCCTTCCTTCTTCTGGATCTACGTCTCACCTCCAGTGAAATGCCGCGTCTCGAAGTAGAAATCAGAGCGATAGCAACGTTCTCGGAAATGTAAAGCTCCTCCTCGTCCGCCAGCAGCACTCAACCGCCATCTCAGCCTCCTCCGCAACTCCATGGCCCACTCCCACCGGCATCGTCACCCCTTCGCCGCAGCAGCTTTTCCACACCGCCGTTGCCTCTTCCATTCCACTACCCACGTCCACTCCAGCCTGCTATCTGCCACCATCGCTCGCACATTTACTACCGCCAACGCAATCATCACTTGCCACCACTGCTTACACCGTAACCGCCGCACTCCGCTCTTCCTCCAGTCCTATTTTTCTTCCGTATTCTACATATTCCTTTCCAATATCTCCTATTTCCATTTGTCTACGCGTTACTCTCTTCTACGTTTTCATATCTCCGCTTCCTCCCTACCCTCGGACTATTTCCCCCCTTCTGTGTACTTCTTTTCATCAGCTCCCTTATATCTTATCCTTATATCTTTCGAACTCACTCTCCTTCTAACCTTCGCCTCTGCGTTCTCATTTCTCCTTCGCCCCGTTTGGACATTACACACCCTTCTACCTCTCTGAGCTGACATTCACATTCCTCTGTCTTATGCACCACTTCTCCATTCGAACCTCTTCCTTCCCCCTGACCACCACCTCCGCCATCATGACACTCTTCGCCGCCGCCTCTGACGCAATCTTAATCCCTCCTCCAGCATTCCACTGCCACAGCTCCCGCCATCACCTTCGCCCCCGCCGCCACCGTCGCAGCCTCAACCGCCGTTGCCAGCGCCGCCTTGATTGAAGGTATCGCTGAAAACCGATACGCCTGACGCGACAGTTAATGGACTCGTTTCCTCTCCGAATTTTCTTCCTTCTCTCTCTCTCTCCCTCCCTCCCACGACCTCCCCCACCCGCCGCCTCACGCCCACCGAGCAAGGCGCAATAAAAGCGATATTTTTCTTCCGAGGCGGCGACCCGTAGCGGGCAAAATTTAAAAAGAACCGACCTTGCGGAAGGTTGCTCCTGGTTCTTGTTTGTGTAATTTGTTTCGGGGAAAGTAAACCTCGTTGATTACGAGAGCGACGTATTAGATATTGGAAGCATAACAAGCACTTTGCACTTAAAGCAACGTGAGGGGATTAAGCAAATTGACAGTCATTACATTTAAAGGGCGAAGATAGATAGAAGATCAATATAATTGGGTATCGAGATCGTTTTGACATAGTGACTTTGGTGCACGATTCCTCACTTTTTGAGGGGACAATATTGTATTAATTCAACTTCAATTTTATTAAAAAATGTCTTGAAATACAAAATGCTGATAATACTGTCTCAACATTATTAAGACATTGAAACTCGAACGTACATTATAATCAAGTATTTTTATGATTTAATGTTTAATTAATAATATTACGCTAAAATTAGTGAATATTAATTTATAGCATTTTTATAATAAATTTATAATTTAAAAATAGAATAAGCGTTATACAGTTCAGCTATTACATTAACCTGCCAAATTTTTTTCTGGAAGTTATATAGCTTTTTGTAATTAATTTCAGGTATTCTAACGTTTTACAGAGTTGTACGAGAATTACAGCATTATTTGAAAACGTTCCTAATAGAAATGGAATTATGCTTTAATAACGGAAATGGGATCCTGCTTGAGTATCTATTATTTCTTGCTTTTTTTGCACTTAATTTTGCTTCAAATAAATGAATTTTAAATGCAGGATAGTATTCTTAATTTTCATGAATCGTTTGATTACGTGCAGTACATTCAGAAGAGCTTCATGCATTTGACTAAAAATACTCTTTGCCGTAAAATAAAGTTCAAGATAATAAGGCAGATTTAGAGACAAAATAAGAGTAGCTATTGTGTATCTTGTTATATTCAATCATACAACTTTGACGGCAGCGAATTTCTTCGAATTCAGCGAAATCTTACTTGACGACTTTTGGAAGTATCCATAAACCCTGTCGGAAGACACTTCTGATTACTTCAGGCATCGAGCTTTCTTCACAGGACGGTTAATGACAGCCAGCGCAACTTATCTTAAACTTCTGAATGGAGCCGTAGCGCGCGGATACCGCGTCATTATGCCCCGCGAGAACGAGAACGCTTCTCCGCGACAGCGCGGCTCGCGACATCGATCAGGGCCCCGCGATCCGAACCCCGCATCCGAAAGCTACTGGCGCGCTCCTGGCGGCGGCAAAGTGTGGTCATCACTCAACGCGCCGCGCGAGGCGGAAGCGCGCGGGCGGAGAAAGATGGCGGCGGAGGCGTGGGGTGGGGCAGGGACGGTGGGAGCGGCGGAACGCGCCAAGCGGCGGGGACGATGGGTTGACGATAGAACAGTTGGGGTGGTGGGGACGGCTAGAACGGCGGCGACGAGGGCGGTAGGGTGGCGGCGGGATAGCGGGGCGGTGGAGGTTCGATGACGTGGGCCGCAGAGCCCTGGGCGAGAGTGGTGGGAATGGCAGAAGGGTTAGGGGTGACAGATGCGTCAGTGGAGGAGAAGAGGAGGAGAAGGAGGCAACGGAGCGACACTTCGCGCAGACATTTCTCTGGAGCAAACGTTGCCAGCTTGACGGCCGCGTAGTCGACGTCGGTAACGTCGATTTCGACGTTGGTGGCGTCGCAAGGCGGCGAAGACGTCAGTCGGCAGCGTCAGGGAAAAGGGAGGGAGATAGAGAGGGAGGGAGGGAGGGAGGGAGAGAGAGTTCAATCAGCTGTGATGGACACAACCAGTTGTGGGATCGCTGGGCTCACGGTGTTTTGTGCGCTATGTGTACTGCTACTGCGTACACTGCTCAACGAAGTTCGAATGGTTCTACGAGTTTGTTCCTAACACTGATCGACATTCTTGCTTCCAAGGAGACACACGTAATGCAAGGAAGTATACTTTACTTTACATACTTTAGTGTGATATTAAACTGAAAATATCTTAAATTAAAATCTGCAATAATGTAATGTAGATGCAATAAATTAATGGGAGAGTAAATTAACAAGTTACCTTCGAATTGTGTTGCATATTTCCCCCAAATGGGAGTCTAACTAAAGTCAAGTTCGAACCATATTGAATATAATTGACTAAGCTGTCACCTAGTTTAAAACAAATATGTCACTTAAACTGTAAGGAACTTTTTACTCTTGCAATGTTCACTAGTAAGATATTTCAAATACCTCAAATATTTTAACAATTAATGTAACAAATGTTGCATTAAATTTATTAATAACATGACAACGCTTTAATCTGCATTAAAATGTGGAAGCAAAATTAATTTCGTGAACAATATTTAAAACCCTTGGAAAATTTTATGCGAACGCAAAGAAACAAACGTAGTCTGGAGAGGGTGTGACGAATGAACAAAGTTGATGAATACATGGATTTTACCTGGTACCACAACAGGCGATGGAAGCAGAAGAAAGGCTACGCTGGGTTGGTGAGGCTGTCAAATCCAAGGATTTTCAGAAAGGTTGTAGGAAGTCAGAACGCCAAAAGTTGAAGAACGAGATAGAATGCCTGAGCGCCGTGGAAGTCAAATTGACAGCATCGAACTCGTCGTGGACAAGTAAGACAACAAAAGAAACGTATGCTGGAAGGAAAGCGGAAGCGTGAGGAATTTCAGGATCAGATGCAAACGAGTGGAGTGTCGAATTGGAGCAATGTACAAGAGATTCCGGAGTTGCCATGCGATTGTGGTCGTGGTGGTATAGAATGAGGATGCAGGCCAAAAAACTGCTCTCAGGCAAGACTAGACCGCAAGATTAGACGGCAGAGCGGAGTAGCGCATACGATGGCTGGATCCATCTACTACTGCAGTGCAAGATACGCAAGGAGAGTGGTTAGTGTTAGAAAAAATGAGGTGTAAAAATGTGCGGAGGAGTATTGCAATCCCTCGACAACACAGGTCCTCAGTGACATCTACGTCCTCCACAGCGCGCTCGGCGACGGCGCGAGCGAGGGCGCGCGACTGCCTGTATTGAAGAATGCTCTTCGACAAATCCCTGGGGTGGAGGCATCTACGTCTTCGGCGTCTGCGAAGGCGGTGCCCCGCCCACGCAATCCAGGCGTCCGACGCAAGGTGTCGCGCGCGGCGAGATCTGCCAAACGGCACGTCATCAGCGGGAAATGGAGCCACATCCGCCCGCCCTTCTCCGCCCGCGCTCCCTTCAGCCCCTTTTGCCTCGCCCTTGTGCAACCTCGCCACCACAGCCCGCACCCCTCCTGACATTCCTACATTTCGCGACCTCACTGTCCTTGCAGGTCTCTCCGCCGCCAGGCTCACCTTTGCAGCCGCTGCCACACACTACTCTCTCTCTCTCTCTCACACACACACACACACACGCCACACACATACATACACAAATAGTCATACACACCTCGCGCACACTGCGCAGTGTCGCGTCTTTTTGTTCAATTCCTACCACAACGCGCAGCTTCCGACTGGAAATCGCATGGAAACTAAAGCGCTACATTCCGCAGCGAATATCGATATGTTCCGGAATTCGCGTCGCCTGCTCCTCCATGCCCGCCCCTTCACTGGCGTCTCCAACCTTCCCCGCCACCACCCCTCCCCCTCCCTTGACTCCGTCACCGCTCTCCGCTTCATCCCGCCTGCCTGCCGCTTCAGATTCTGCCATCGCCGCCCCGCGACCCGTCGCCCCCTATCTCTCACTGTTGCAGCCGTTCTCATTGCCACCCCGCCAACGCCCCCGTCGCCGTTTCGAGTCCCACCGTTTCGTCTCCGTCCCTCCGACCCTGCCACCACCTCCGCCACCGCCCCCAAATCTCTCGCTCCTGCCCCCGCCATACCCCGTCCATACCCACATCGCCAATGTCCCTGAACATGACTGCTTGGTCTTCCTGGTCCCCCTCTCGCCGCCCCGCCTCCCCCCCCAACCCCGATTCTGCCGCCGCTGACGTCTCCGAATCTTTCTCTCCTACCACAGTCCACACCCCCGCCGTCATAGCCTCTGAACACGCCCCCTGTTGTCTTCTTGGTCTCCATCCCGCCTCTCCGCCTCCCCGCCACCTCCGATTCTGCCGCCGACGCCACTCACGCCCCCGGCGCCCTCCTCATCTCCACCCCCTCCACGCCCCGCCCGCCCCCTTTGCCTCGGCGCCCTCCGCCCTCCACGACTCCGCCGCCCTCCAAACCCCTGCCGCACCCTACGCCCTCGCCGCCCTCCACGCCCCCGCCGCCCTCCACGCCCCCGTCGCCCTCCACGCCCCCGCCGCCCTCCACGCCCCCGCCGCCCTTCATGCCCTCGCCGCCTCCACGCCCCTGCCACTCTCCACGCCCCCGCCGCCCTCCACGCCCTTCACGCCCCCGCCGCTCTCCACTCCCCCCCGCCATCCAGGCCACCGCCGCCCTACACGCCACCGCCCCCATCCCGCTACGAATCTATCGCTCCTGCCATCGTACACCCCCCTCCCATGTACGAGTGCTCGTGGCCTTCCTGGTCCCCGCGCCCGGCGTCCCCGCCCGCGCCCGCGCCGCCGCCAGGCTTTGTGCGCGCCGCCGCCCGCGCGGAGGGGATTGCGCCGGCTCCGTCCGTCGCCGCGGGTAATTAATTAGCTATGAATTCGTAATGCTCGCGGAACTACCGCCGCCGACAGCGTCGCTTTGTTTCTTACTGCAGGGATTCTGGGATTCGGTGGGCGCCGCGGTGAATCGTTTTGCTTCGTCTCCAAGCAGTAGTTATTACTCACTTACTGGGTTTCGTTCCACTTTTGTCTTAGCTTCTCTTTGGAAATTTTACTTGGAAGATATTCGAAACTTGTAAGAGATACTTAATTAGTACTTGCAGTTTTATATTTTGTTTCGTAATTGGAGTTGACGTATTCAAAGTCTATTGAAAACAACTTAATTATTTCTCACAGTTCTCCAGTTCTTGGCAAGCAGTTTTATAGTGTCATCATTGATTCTATTACTCTTTTGTACGTGCAAAGTAAGACAAATAAATCGAACGAACTACTTGCTACGTGTTTCCAACCATGTCGTTCAATTTTGCATCTATTTGTAACAAAAAGATATTTTATTGGAAATTAATTCGTACTAAAAAAATCTATATTTAGATTGAGTATTGATAAGAAAATATATTTGGAGGTATTGTTGCGTATTAAAGACTAAGATCTCATCTATCTTAGAATTATACGTTCTGGTCGTTCGCACAACTTGAAAAGTATTCAAAGATGTTATTACTAAGGCTTTAACAGTGATAAATAGCTGACACCTTTTAGAGTTGTCATGCGTGCTAGTTTTGGCGTGTAAATTACACAATTGGTAGGTCACTCAGTGGAGACCAATTTTGAACCCAAAGGTAAAAGACATTACTTTAAGTTTTTGTGAGTACTCACTCTGACATTGAGGGTAGTGTTCACGAACTCTTTCAGCATACGTACCTGAAATAAAAATAAAATATTTATTTAGAAAACTAGTGATGTTATAATATTTGTAACTTTTGCATTTTTGAAGTTCGAAGGAGGTTTTGGAGTTTGATGAAAATGGGACATAGGCAATTTTTCAAAGCATGTTAGCTCAATGCAAGAAAAACCTATGAAAACATTTCAGCTTTTTTTGAAAGATTTTTTTATACATTGCCTTTATTTCAAGCAAATATTACGCAAAAACTGCTAATATTTTCAAAACAGATTGCATGATCATATTTAATTATCTGTATTTCAAAAATAGATTTCATTAAGAAATCGGTATCTTAGGAAGGCACAGAAAGAATTTACAACTTTTGCAAATTTCAAAAATTTAGTTAGTTCAACCAAATTAAGACGTTTTCGAAGCGTTCGTTGCTCTATCAGAGAAAAACATTTAATCCAAAACCGTAGAGCCATTTGGAAAAATTAATAGGTTTCTAAGGCAGCATACAAAGTACATCCAAAAATTAAAATATCAGTTTCAAATTTGCAGGGTTTTGGAGTTAGGCGAATATCAGTTTTGGAGGAAATCGTCTGAATAGTTTATGTGCTACCACTGAACATGTACGGGTGGAGACAGACAGACTGGCGGACGGATGGACGGTCGGTTGTACGGACGGACGGGCAGACGGACCAACAGGCATTTAGTCGTAAGCCAATTTTTCGATATCAAGGACCCACAAACGTAGATTCTAAATATACGTGTTAGAAAAATAATTAACTACACACGCATAAGAACAAGGTGTATCCACTTTTTAGATATCAGGGCCTCGTATTACGAGTTTTACTGGCGAAAAACTGCCACATTCCTCCGTAGCTTTACAATATTTTCTCTCTATATAATTGCGAGAAAGCATAAAGATTCATGAAATGAATGCGTGCTAAACGCATACTAATAAATATCACGATCAACATTCAAACAACAAATAACAAATATTTTCACGAGCATTATTCGATACTCTCATCAATCCTTTCGTCAAATTCCTATCATTTATCTTCGTCATGATCATTGCTATTAATCACACGTGTCCCTGTTTCGATCAATGGATGGAGCAACATGCGATCTTGTAATCTCACTGTCAACACACCGAAGCTCATCCCCATGTTCGTAAAGTAGATCTGCCGACAACGTGACTACTGGAGGACCACAAGTATACGTGATATACCTCTGTGAAACCAACAGAAATGCATAGACCTTCTACTGCTTAATATTCATCATACAGAGAGAATTTGATATTATGTGTTATTTTAATGTTAGTTTTGAATGGACTTTTACATTTCAGATTTAATATATATAATATTAATTAAGTATAAATAATACTAATTAAATTAAAAATAAAAATAATAGTAAAACATTGGCCAATACTCCAAATCTCTCGAAGTAGTGAAAACGTGGGAGATGTTTATATCGCAGTCAATTCTTTGATGAAAATGAGATACTGTATTAAATACAAATTTGTATTGCAATGTAAGTCATGTAATTGCGAGAATTATATTGTAAAATTTATATTACTGATTTCAAACAAGCACAGAAATTGAAAGAAAATTATGCAGATCATTGCAATGAGTGAAAGGTCTATACTTCCGTTGGATACCCAGGATCTCATGAAAAAAAGTGGAATTGTTTCAATTTTCATTGGAAAAGGCAACTATTTGAGTTTGTAATAGCTCCTGTTTTCATACTTCATATACCGATAAAGCTATCATGCTCAATGCGTCACTACTTATGACACAGCTAACTTCATGCAACATCAAGACTCCAAGGCAGAAGATACCCATTAAATATTTGGTATACACATACAATTGCGATACACATGGTCTGTTTATGGAACTACAGCAGATTTAATATTTTTGGTTTGTAAAGAACTGTAGAACTAAATGATACTGTTGTATGTTATTGTAGTATACGCGAAGACTGTTTTATTATAATTTTTTTTGTGTGTGCAACGTGAGTTCTGGAACGTTTTGGAACGCCTTTTTTGTAGTTTTCTTCAGAAGCATTTCTTCTGCAGCATGCTACTAGTATTACATTATACACATTGCTCTGGAAAGGCTTTCTGGCATTCTCCCTCTCTGGGAACTTCACTTACCAATGAAAAAGTTATTCTAATTGTTTTTATTTGACATAAATATCGCATGGTGGGAGGGACGGTGAGTAAGGTGGTGACAGCAGCTGAGTGAGCGAGGCGACAAGGGGTGGCGCAGGAAGGGGGGTCGCGGGAAGGCGTGAGCGGAGGGGGGCGGGGCATTCCCGGCGCCCTAGCAATGCAGAGCCGCGCGGTGGCCAGGGCTGGGATCGCGCGCTCCTCCATTACAGCAGGTAATTCGAAGCGCCGCGCTGTGTATCCCTCCGCCGCCCGCGCCCGCGCCCCGCCCCCGGCCTCCGGACGCCGGGGCGCGTGCGCCCGTGGTATCTGAGGCATCCGCCTCCGATGTGTCACCGCCGCCAGCCGCGTGGAGATCAGTCGCCTTGGAGATGAAGCGTCCTAGCGGTCAAGTAAACAACCCTCGCGGTCAAGGGCGATATGGATACGCCCAGGGCCGCTGGCGTTGGGTTGCCTGGACAAAGCGATGTGTTACTGTGTGCTACTGTTCACAAGAGAGGGATAATGGAGCGAATTCACAATGGTAGATTTCTTATGATAGGAACGTACGTTATATAACAGTTTAAGATTGATGTTATTGAATTCTTTTAACATTTCTATTCAAAATCTCATTTTATGCAAATAAATGACTCTGCTATTAACATCTGCGAATTTTAACATAGATTTGAGATTAGTATCTATTTTTAAATATTCTTTTTGAGAGTTAATTATCCATATGGTAGTGTAGTCTCAACATGGTTCTTGTACGTATTATAATACTGAGGGGATCGACATTGTTGGTTGTAAAAGTGGAAACTGCTTCATATTGGTGTCCGACTTCGAACTTTTCTGACAATTCAAGCTGCGAACATGAAATACCCTCCAAACATGTAATAGAAATAAGTTCTTGGCGCGTCAGCCCGTTAAGGGCCAGAACCTACCAGCAGCCAGGGACCGAAAAGGTATTGAATACCGGTAAAAATACCGGTAAAATACCGGTATTTTTTCATACCGGTATAAAATACCTTTATTCTTTTATACCGGTAAAATACCTTTATAGGACGTCTATACCGGTATGGACGTCCATAAAGGTTATATCGGTATTATACCGGTATTTTCAATGGAAATACTGCCGCGTGCCCCACACACGCGCCACAAGCGCGCGCGCGCCACAAACGCGTGCGCCACAAACGCGTGCCACACACGCGCTCGCGGCAAACCCACGCGCGCGCTAACAACACGCGCGCGCCAAACGCACGCGCGCGCCAAATACATGCGCGCGTCAAACACGCGTGCGCGTCAAACACGCGCGCGCACCAAACGCGCGCGCCCACACACGCGCACGCCCACGAACGCGCGCGCCGAACAAACGCGTGAGCCGAACAAACGCGCGCGCCGAACAAACGCGCGCGCCGAACAAACGCGCGCGACTAACACACGCTTGCACCATTCACACGCGCGCTACACACTCATGCGCTATAGACTCACGCTCTATACACTCTCTCCTATATACACACGCTCTTTCTTTCTCTTTCTCTCTTTCGTTCTCTTTCGATTTCTTTCTCTCTTTCTCTTTCTTCATTTCTCTCTCTCTCTCTCTCTCACTCACTCTCTCTCACAGTACACATTCGGCAAAGCGTTTGTTGGGGCCTACGGTCAAACATCCTTCTCTCATATTTCAATTCTACTCACTGCGAAAAGAAATTAATAGCCTGGAGTATATAGGTCGAGTGCGTTATCCTCTGCCGAACCGGAGACGCCCATGGGTCGAAACGCTGAACTCCGGAAACTGCCTACGCAACGGCGCAGCTCTGGCAGCTCTTACAAAGGAAAACTGATTCCGAGAATCGGAATGCGCCAAGGAACGTTGCATGAAGTCTTATCAACCGATGTCAGATTTCTATCGCCTTCGTTCTTTCACAACAGATGTCGAAGGTCATATCCTGGCAGAGTCCGCAGGCCCAAACGTGCGTTCGCTCGCCAAACGCGCGTTCGCTCGCCAAACGCGCGTTCGCTCGCCAAACGCGCGTTCGCTCGCCAAACGCGCGTTTCGCTCGCCAAACGCGCGTTCGCTCGCCAAACGCGCGTTCGCTCCCCAAACGCGCGTTCGCGTCCCCACACGCGCGTTCGCGTGTGCACACGCGCGTTCACTCCCCCAAACACGCCTTCGCGTGCCCAGACTATTATAATTAGGGCCCGGATAATTATGTAATTACATATTCCCGTATGTTAACTCTATCAAGTCAAAACCACAATATATTTACGTTTCATGTCGATTAGGGCCTAAAACCGATGACTTTTTAGTACATATATTTACATATTTTACCCGAAAGTACATATATTTACATATTTTTCACAAAAGTACATATTTTTAAATATTTCTTAATATGTTCGTTTTTCTGCATTGTTTTTGTATAATTCTTCAGTTATCCTACATGTTTTTGATAAGGAATAACCAAGACAAACAATTCAGCATTGTCAAACAATTTTTCGGCAGCCTCCTCTCCAAATGGCGCTATTGCATTGCGTAAAAATGTTGATATTGCAGCACGCAGAATCATACAAAAAGGCAAGGTGTTGCACTCCAAAGCTTCCAGTGTGTACATTTCAGCGCGAGTAAAACAGAGAACAAAATACTACTCAGAAATAAATTTTGTGTATGAAAATGGTACGTCTAGCAAACGATAACTCGCGCCCACAACGTATTTTTCAGAGGTCTCTCTTGACCTTAATGCCCTTCGACAAAAATTACACGCACCAACGCAGCTCAGAAAGCGCCATTGACAGTTTTCTTTCCCCGTTTGTTGCACTGGAGCCTAAACCCTTGTTTGTAAAGTATCTCTGTGAGGTGAAAATCTAAAGTAAAATCATGATGTGGCACTACAGCTTTTGGATAAGAAAAGGACAGAAAATAATTCACGGCGATTGGCTTAAACCTTATGGTAACGCAGACTGGGAATTTGCCAGGCAAAGTTTGGTTTATCTTTTCAGAGAAGTCAAGCTATAGCGTTTTGGGTAAGAACATTATTAAAGAAAGCTGAATTTGTGCTTAGAGTCAATTGATTAAATATCACCCAGCATTGTTATTATTCCCTAATCCGTGAATATTGAATTGAACATTGACATGATGGGACAAAGTTTGAATATACACTAGTAACTTTATGCGATGTGGAACACTTGGTCGGCACAAGGCCTTCGAACAGATAATAGGAAAATTCGTAGGCTTCCGCGGCCGGAGTCATTATATTCTTGGCTGTCCGGGATGAGCCGCGTCTCAGTAGGTTTTACTGACGTTTCGGCCATCTTGCTGTGGCCTTCTTCAGAGCTAAACTGCTGAGAAGAAGGCCACAGCAAGATGGCCGAAACGTCAGTAAAACCTACTGAGACGCGGCTCATCCCGGACAGCCAAGAATATAGATAATAGGAAAAATTTCATCCCTATAGAGTATTTGAGTAAACTCCTCGTGTGCATGCTTGCGGATGAGCCGTTCCGTCTCTCACGGGTAGACTACTTCCGGTGCACTAGTGGAGACAAACGAGATGTCATTCGACGCGCCTCGTCGTCTCGTCGACGGCGTCCTAATGGGGAACTGATAATTTGTTTCCAGAAATGGCTATAAAATTCTAAGAAATTTTAAAAAATGTGTTTTTTCGTGTTTTGGCGCTGTGATCTTGGTAAGTATGCCGGGAACTAAATCAACGCCACCTAACTAGATGTAGGTGATGTTGATTAAACTCCAGTACAATACCGACGAAGAGAAAGACAGAGAAACGAGGACAACGAAGAGGAAGAAAACGAAGACGAAGAAAACGACGACGAAGAAGAAGACGACGTAGAAGGAGGAGACGAAGAAGGAGGAGACGACGACGAAAAAGGAGGATACGACGACGAAAAAAAAGGAGACGACGACGAAAGAGGAGGAGATGACAACGAAAAAGGAGGAGGAGGACGAGGAGACGACGAAGAAGGAAACGACGACGAAGAAGACGACAAAGAAGATGAAGACGAGGAAGAAGACGACAAAGACGATGAAGACGAGGAAGAAGACGACAAAAAAAAAACAAGTCACACAAACGAAAGTAATGTCGTGATGACATGGATGGGAGGGAGTATGTGGCGGGAGAAAGACGAACTCCTGGTTGGCTATTAACAGCGGTTTATTGTAAGCCCTGGTTTCAAGTACAATGTTACATCCTAACAGAGGCTACGCAGTCCAGCACTCAGTCGGTCGTTGCCATGAGGGTGGGGGAGAGGTGGTAGGCAGCGGCAGCGGCGGCGGCGGCGGCGGCGGCGGCGGCAATGGCGGTAACAAAGGCAGATAGGCTGGCGGTGGGTCGCTTGGCTCAGCCTGGCGTCGATTCCCGACTTGGTCAACCCGAAGGCAACCGTGGAGTCGGGACGCCGGCGATCAGTACCATGCTCACGGAGAGCGGTAAACAAGCGACATCTCGGCGGCCGTACGCCGCCTTTATATACTGCCGGGTCAGTCCATCCCTGCGGCAGCGGGGGTGGCATTGCCCTCGTTCGGGTCACTCACAGGGAGGCGGGGGACGGGCGGTCAGCCCGCACATCTGGTAGCCATGCCGGCTCGACCCGGGCGAAGTGAAAGCGGAAACGTCCAAGGCGGCGTCGCTTCACCACAGTAATTTAAAGCGTCGGTGACGTTCAGCTATATTCTAAGTATTTGAAACAAATATTTATTTCTCATTTTTTGCGGAGACCATTGTAAATAACAGAATTGTGAGTAGAATTATGTTTTAATTTTGTTCTTTACGAGTATATTAAGTCTACACAGATCAACATTTAAGCAAAAGTATTTTATTAAAACGAATTGATATAATAATTGAAGTGTTACATATTTCTTATTTTTTAGTACATATTTCTATACATTTTAATACATATATATGTACATATTTTCCTAATTTTTAGTACATAATTATCCGGGCCCTAATTATAATAATTCTTT
This sequence comes from Acheta domesticus, assembly GCA_031308135.1. Taxonomy (NCBI): domain Eukaryota; kingdom Metazoa; phylum Arthropoda; class Insecta; order Orthoptera; family Gryllidae; genus Acheta; species Acheta domesticus. The sequence goes on along the minus strand of JAHLJT010009436.1, from coordinate 83,389,559 downwards.
CTCAACCAACAACGGAACTCGACCTAGGTTGAATGTCTGGTGACGAAAATACGCCAACGTTGAGACTCGAACCCTAGGACCCCCGATCAGAAACTCTGCGGAGTCCATAATTGTTCCTCTGAGCCATCTCAGCGTTAAAAATCAGAATGTTTCCCCTCTGAAACCTGAATGATTATACTGAAATACCGGTATTTTCTCATGAAAATACCGATATTTTCATGAGAAAATACCGGTAAAATACCTCTAAATAGAGGTATTTTACCGGTATAGACGTCGAATAAAGGTAAAATACCTCTAAAAATACCGGTATTTGACGTCTTATACCGGTATTTTTTAAGGTATTTTGAATAAAGGTATAATAGAGGTAAAGGTATTTCTATACCGGTATAAATACCTTTACCGCTATTATTTCGGTTTTCAGTCCCTGCCAGCAGCCATGGATTAAGAGATACCTCGCAGTCATGGGTTAAGGGGTACGTGTGGTTAGCACATAGGCATCCCTACGCCGTATTCTGGTCTTCTGAACCTGAGAAGTGAGTTTTCTCGTCACAAAGCAATACACAATGGGACATCGAAACGCAAACGCACACTATAATCTTGCCCGACCGGGAATCGAAAACGGGGTCGCGTCATGGATAGCAATCATGCTGACCCATGAGCTACCCACGAGGATCGTATCTCTTCAGGTACACTAAAACCCAATAGTAAAGGGCCAATCGCATCCTTTCCGAGTTACCCCCAATGATAAGGTGCGTTGCAGTGTAATGAGTGTTGCGGGAGCATGGGCGCTGGCTTTTCCCCTAATACCATAATCCGCGAACTCCAATTTCTTTTTAGTTTTAAATATGTTTGATGCAGGACTTGAGAGTAATTTCCTATCGAGAATGAGTACGTCCGGGGAACTGTGACAATTGTTTCTTAAAATAAAGCAAAACCATCATATTTCCTTTGTGTTTTGTTAGTCGAGATAATTGCGGCAAACGACTGGCATTGAAATTCCGGTTGTATGCGTACTGATATATTGTCAGTGAAGAAACAATATCGCCTAACTGGTATATCTCTTGTTCCCTTGCATCATTGGCATCTCTGAGACTACGGATATAATTTGATAGCGTGGGAAATCTGATTGTTACACATTTCATTTTTTAAATTACATTTCCCACGAGTTCTAAAGGTACTCGCTGTGTCAGGGATGCCAAATCATCTAAAAGACGCCACATATGTGCGACGAGTGTCCGAAGTCAGTTACGTAGGATATTTTCTTCACTGACAATAGGGTCCATTTCAATGACACTACGAGGATTTTTCTGTGAGGGGAGACTATAGGTGCAGTGTGATTGTACTTGATTTTTTAAATATGTTTCCTTTTACTATCTACACAATTTATTTTCATTTGTAAATATATGCCCTAGTTATTTATAGATCCTTCGCACTGTTCGCATTAAAGTTCGATTGAAATTAGGTTTACAATTTTTAAACATTAAAAATACACGAAAAGGAAAAATACTGAATTGGATTGTATCAGATTTAATGACTGTTAAGTTTTTTATTTTTTCGAGCAAGATAAAAACATGAATATACCCTTGTGATTTCCATGTACTAATTTACAGAATTAAGTATGTCATAAGTTAAGTTATTCAACTTATAGCACATTAGAACAGTATTTTCTAGCAATCACATGACAGGGAAGAAGAAAAGTCATCGTTCGAAAGAGAAATCAGAGAATTTCACAGCAGCAAGCTGCTCCCTCGCCGCCAGGGAGCACAGAATAAAAAGTCTGGCGTTCCGTAAAGCGCCAAGCACCGACGCTCCCTGCTCTGCCGGGGACAGACGTCTCCGCGCCGTAAGAACCTGCGTCGTCGGTGGCGGCGGCGGCGGTGTGGGCGTCGGCCGCACCCCGCCGCGCCGCGAGCGCGGATGGCGGCGAGTAAACGAAACACGGCCCGGGGCAAAAAAGACGGCGTCGACGCGCGATAGGAAACACGTCGGGGCGTCGGGGCACGTATTTCAATTGTTTCTGCCGCGGCGTCGAGGGTTCGGGGGCGGCGGGAGAGGAGGGGCCGCAGACGCGCGGGGAAGGGCGGGGAGGTGTGGGAGGGGGGAGCCAGCTGCTCTCGCCGCTCAAACGAGATGAAATACGGAATTACGCCCCCGCCCCGCCTCTTGCCCGGAATCTATTTCCAAACTGGCGCGCTCAAGAGACGTATCGTGCGCGCCGAAGGGCGAAGGCGGCGTGGGGCGGGGCCGAGGAGACAGGCGCGGGGGCGGGGACGCGACGCGGGAGACAGGGAGGGGTCGATCCTATATCCCCCCTGATGGAACCAAATTTACCTCATGAGGCATTCATCTATCGTACGGATTTACCAATCTCCCGGGGGCGTCGCGCTGAGGCGGGGGCGGTGGGGGCGGGGCGGCGACGCCGGAACAAGGGCGGGGCGCGGAGGCGGCGTCGACGCGTCGGGTCGGGGCGGGGCGGGGCGGGGAGGGGCTGCGCCGAAGCAGTGGATATATAGAAGACGGGCAGAAAAAGAAAATGCTTGCTGGAGTAAAGAAAAGCGCTATCAGTGGTTCTACAGCGGCGCGCGCGGGCCCACGCCTAGTGTTCTGCCGAAATACGACCATCGCTGCGGAGCGGGCGGAGGGGCGCGAAGGAAGCGGAAGAGCGTGGGGGTGCGGGGGGGATAAGGCGTGGAAGGAGTGGAGGGGCGAGAAGGACGACCCGGGACGCAGACGTTACCGCGATTGTCTGCAGACGCAGTCAAAGGTGAAGGTCATTTTCCTTCTCCCTACAGAGTTTGTTCAATTGACTTCACCACAGTTGCGTGCGTGTGGTGCGCTTCTAAATTGCAGTAAGCACAGCAGAAATTCTATTCGCCATTACGACAAACCGCATATCCTATTTCCAGGAATATCATTATTGGGCTGTCGAGTTACAGGTAATTCAATTCGCTCAACTGCAAACTAGCAGAATTTCTCTTCAGAGAATGTCTCATGTCACATCTAGTGGAGCGCCGAACCTTCAAGAAAACTTGAATATTCTTATCTAACTACTCCGTACATGTTGGTGAATCTTTAGCAATTCTCAAAACTGTGTAGATGTAAAAATATAATATTTCAGAAATTAAAAAAATAAAACAATAATTGACGTACTTTTTTGAAACAATGGTCTTATATCAAATTAATTCTATTAAGAACTTTGAATGAAATATTAATGTAAAGAAACAAAATGTTTTTAAAACAAGAAACTTTTTAACTCCTTAACCAAAGCGGTACGACTATTGGAAGTAGGCAACTAGTATAAAGCATGCATTTAGTAGCAAAGCCTCAGAAATTATAAAGCGCTTATATTAATGAGATGTCTCAAGGGGGATGTTTCGTCTTGAAGCAGGTCCAGAGAAATGATAATCAACGGGACTATGAGAAGCGTTCACTTTGCGACTAACAGCGGAGGGGCCTGAATTTAGAGGGTTACGTTGAATGAAGGTTGAATGAAGAAGTGGAAGGAGAAGAGGGAGAGTGAGTAAGAGAGAAAGGGGAAGGGGATGGGGAGACAGGCGGAGAGGATGAGTTGTCTGACTTATTCGGCCAGCAAGGACTAAGAAGACAAGGAGACTAGGCGAAGTCCTGCGGGGCAGCGGGGCAATTGATGGTTAAGCCCTGACTGAGGCGATAAGGTCAGCGAGGGTAACAAGAGACAGCACAGGCGAGAGCATTGACAAGGCTGCAGGGAAGGGATGAATTAAGGACGTCCAAATCACGAACAGTGGATTGTGCATGATTGAATCGTGAGTAGGACATTGTGACCGATCGAAGGATCCAATGAGCACCTGAGAGACATAAAGGGACAAAGGCAGAAGTGATTGCAAACTGCTGAGTGAAGACGCAGTGTGTGAAAGACAATGAATCCCGCGACGTTGCAGTGATGTGTTCGATGAAAAGGAACATTGTTGGGAACGGGAGGTGGATCCATGGTGATGGATATGAATGAAATACACAAATGATTTCATTTTAAAAATTATGCTCGTATTATTCCATCAAGATTACACGGCAGCTTGTCTTTAAATATACTCTTTGACTTGTGCATCCGCGGTTCCTGCAGTCTGCGAATAGCACATCAAATGCAATCAATTGAAGAAAACTATTAAAGACAAAACTGACAAAAGTTGAAACGTTGGCTACCGAAGTAACTTCGACCATCGTACATAAAATTATACGTATAAGAAAAAACGTGAAAGAAAACGGGAGTTAAAATATAAATAAATGGAAGCTATTATTACAATTACTTAATAAATAATCTATTTTTGAATGATGAATTTAACGCAAATTTTATGTGTAAGAGAATTCATTTCTTTAAAATAAGTGAAATTGGGTTAAACAATTTAGTTTGAAATTTCGATACCGATAACGTTTCCCTTTCTGGTTTTAACTTATTTTATTTGACTTTTATATCGGTTTTCGAGATTCAATCCTACATACGAACATCTTATTGAACCTCTAATTTGTTTCGATAAACATGAAATATATATTTGAATATTCGAAACAATACGAAGTATTATCGGACAAAATATCAAAAGTAAACGTTCTCAGCGGAGGAAGCCGGTTAAACAGCAGAGAGGTCGGCAACAGAAGGAGAGCTAGCTGGAGACCCGACAGCTTTGCCAAGACAATGGTGACGTGTGGCGGGAACGCCGCGGATTAGTCACATCTTTGTGCCCGGGGGGGGACACACCCCCTTACGGGGGCTGAGGTTGTCCCCGGCTTGCCGTTCAGCTCCCCATCCCCTCTTGTGTTTGCTGAACTTCGCGGGCTCGTTCTTCGTCCTTTCCCTGACACTTCGGCTTCTATCTCGCCTCTGTGAAGTCTCTTCCTCTCTGCGCTGACGCTACTTGGTGACGTAAATGGAATAAACTCAGGTCGCTTCATTCGCGTTTGCTGTTTACGCAACGGTTGTTTCGCTTGGTTACCAGTTCCATACATTGCTATCTCTTCATTATTTTAGTTTGTAAACGTACTCTTTTGGCGTTACTCTTTTATTTTCAATTCGTGTTTCAAATATTATATTTTCGAAATTACATTCAGTGAAAAACATCGCCACTTAACTTGCTTCAACATTGCTATTTAAATGCATTCAAATGAATTTTAAACTACAAATCATAAAATAAGTTTAACGTAGAACTGATATCTAACACATATTTTTATGACTTTCTACCGTTGCAAAGGGTAAATTTCATCATAAAATATTTTTTCTTGAGATAATTTGCCTTCTTTTGTTAATATGAATTGCTCGCCCAAGGTAGTTGTTTTCATTCGTCCAAGCTTAAAAAATAATTTTTAAATCTCTGACTAATTTTCGAATGCTATCAACCTTCGCATATTCGTAAAATTAAACAAAAATATATAAATATCATTTTTATTATGCTGGTTTATAATAATTTTTGTTTAGATAAAGGGAGCAACCGATACTGAAAATTTCCTCAACAAATCATCAAATGAAATACGAAGTGCTCTGAAAATTAAAAAAAAAATCCCAACATTAATCCATCTCAAAATGCGAAAGACATAAATTTTAATTTTGGCCCTGTCCCGGAAAGACGAAACGTTGCTTACGGAGTCAAGCATCGCATTAGCGGGCAGCCGAGCGAGGGAGCTAACAGCGTGGAGGCGAGTGCCAGTGGCCGCACAATGCCCGGTCCGCCGCAGCCCTTCTGCTGCTCCGCCTCCTGCGCGTTACCATTAATTGCGCCCAGCGCCCGCGCCTGAAAGCGCGGGGAAGGGGACGCCGCCGTCGCGTCGCGTCGCGTCTTCAACACCTCGCTTGTTCCCGCGCCGCCGGAATCCCTGGATAATTTAAACGCAGCGAACTTAACAGCGCCTGTTTTGTACGCTCGCGAGAAGTCGCACGTCGGCGGCGGAGAGCGGACGACCAGGAAGCGCGAAAGAAAGACAGAAAGCAAAGAGTTTGAAAGGACCGAGCAAGAAGAAGACAGGTGCGGAAAGGCAGGCGCGAAGCCAGGAAGCACGTGTGAGAGGCGACTCTCAGCCGCGATTCATTAGGCTCAAAACGCGCGAACGTACGGAGAGATGCTTTTTGGAGGTGCACGCGTTGCATTCACAATGGCTGCGCGAGGACCAGCGGTGGTGGTGGAGGTGGTGGTCAAAAGAGAGGTAGGCTTTAAGAAGTGTTACTAGTGTTCGCGCCTGCAGAATGATGCGAACAAACCGCGTTTCTGTACCTGGATTTTGTATGATGCAATATCCACCAAGCTGAAACACGGAAGAGTGAATGCGTTGCTTGATATAGTTTGCGTGTTATTCTAAATCTCATTATTACTGTTACACTCAGCTAGACATAAATTGATACATACATATCAATGTTACATCCCGTAGAAAATATTTGTAAATTATATATGTGTGTATGTACTGACGTTGAAAATGAACGAACTTTGCATATTTAATAATGCATTTTAAATTAAAGAATAATAATGAAATTCATGACAGAAACAATTTCGTATTACACACCTGTCAACAAACTTTTTAAGAGCACTTGTTTATACTTTCATGTAAATAAAAATAAAAATATTCATTTAGTAAACAAAGAGAGAAAATACGCACATTTTTATAAAATTCAATCAGTGAAACTATTGGAGGAAACATTTGGTGTAATAACAGATTTAAAATATAAGAAAATGAAAATCATTCAATACATATAATTAAGGAAAAGAACTGATTCTTGAAACAAAAGCTAAACGATTTTATTGGTTGAACACTGCAAAAATTTCTGTAAACTTTCCGTAACTTTTTAAGTCCATAACGTAGTTCTGGTATTTTGCATGTATATCACAAACATTTTTGTGTCGTATTCCAAGAGATATTTTTCATTACTTTACATTTAGATTCCTGTAGAGTTAGTTTAAGTTACTTTACAGAAGCGAGCGCGAGCAAGGCTCTAATCCAGTGACCTGAGACCTTCCTTTAATGGGCGACTCCCAACCGGCGAGGGATGATGTAAGGGATTTGTAGCAATTAGGAATGGAGCACCTGCTCCCAACGTCTCCCTCGTTCCTAATGTGGACTGAGAGTAATCTCTCAGCCCTTGAAGGTATTTGCCCAAGGAATTAACGGTTACGTCCCGTAAGACACTCATTCCGTTAAATGCGAATTATATGAAAAAAGAAAACATTCGTTGAACAGTTTTATGAGAGAACATGGATTATAATGAACATGAGAGAATTAATCTACCAATTAATTTACTTTCGTGTATTAGGTTCCTCCGAGCATGTCACAGGTTCACAAGTAATTATTCGGAACAGTGGTGAAACAATAATATACGTATTCCATTCTTTTTCTATTTTGTAATTTTCATGAGTTGTTATTTCAAAGACCTAAACTGTTTAACTGAGTATTCTTTAAAATAGAATGTCTAATATTACTAACATTTACCATACAAATTAAAGAAGGAAAATACTAGTTGTACAAGTCTCAAAATTGCTGACAGAAAAATAATAAATCCTTGCAAAACAGATTTTATTCACAACAATATTTACAACATTTACATTTTATCAACAGCAATATTTAGATCATCACACCTGTTCACTAATATAAATGTTCGGTTAATGAAAATAATTAAATGTGAGTTTACTATTAATGAAAATACAATAATTTACGTTTATATTGGCCATTTATATTTGTATAATTTAAAAGCAAGATTTACATATTGTCAGTATCTCATAAATTGAATTTTCAATACAAAAAAATTAAAAATTAGTAGTTTAAAACTCACGGACATTAACACATTTAAGAAGCACAACACAAAGCAAAGCAATTTATGGAGAAAATGAAAAATTGAATCAAACCAACCACCAAATCGTCCAAATTGAAAGGAATGTTCAACAAACCCCACATCATGTGCTCCCACACATCGTCTCTCCCAGACATTTCGCATCCTCTCCCATCGCCATCAAAGACTGCGAGTTCCCTGCGGCGCCTGCGGTAGCGCATACCGCTCTGACAAGCGATCGCTGGAAGGCGCCCTCCGCCGCCCCGCCCTCCCCGCCGTCGTCACAAGAGTCGTCGCCGCCGCCGTCGGATCGCTCCGGGCGGCGGCGCTGCGGTCGCGCTCCCCTGCGGCTACACCCGCCCCCGCCCCCACCTCCGCCCCGCCGCCGGCCACTGCCACTGCCGAAGCGCGTACGCGTCGGCGATGGCGACGAAGAGAGAGAGACGGCGAAGGCGACGAAGGCGGCGATGGTGAGGGCTGCGCTATTGGGAAACGGTGGCGCAGAGGGTAGGAGAGCGGGTGGCGAAGGTGCAGGCTATGTAAGTGGTGGTGGTAGAGACGCCGGCGGCAGTGATAGTGGTGGTGACGGCGGAGGAAGTGATGGACTGACGGCGGTGGTGAAGGGCAACGTTGGAGGCGGAGGCGGTGGTGAGGCAGTGGTGAGGTAGCTGCGACTGTGGCTGCGATGGTGAGGGTGGTGGCAGAGGCTGTGACGATGGGGAGTGGCGCCGGCGGCGGGGGGGTGACGGCGGCAGCATTCACGAGGACGTGGTCGTTGGCAAGGGCAGGGACTTCGCCGCCGCCGCCGCCGCCGCGCTCTCTCCGTGGGCGGCGCGGCGCAGCGCTGCGCGGTGCGACGCGGGGCGGCTAGCGACCTCCTCTTGAGTGGCACTCGGCGGTTGCGCCGGCCGCCGCCGCTGTGGCTCGCCCTTCAGCTTCCGCTCTCGCCCCCGTCCCCGCCGCCGCCCCGCGATCCGCGAACCGCTCTCTGTCGGTGCCCTCGGCGATCGCCCAGCCAACGACGCCGCTCGTTCTTGCATATGAGGCACATTGTCCCGCAAAGAATAGTGTTTGCTAAGATATAATAGCAAGAACAATATAACGTTCCTATGCAAAGAATACTGTTAATTCAAATGTGCTAGGTGAACTACATAAATTTCGTCCCATATTGTGCCAGAAATATCTAAAAAAAATTGAAATTTCTAACTGTAGACTAAGAAAACCTGTAAAACAATATTGTATTGTCCTGTTTTGAATTATTTTTCATTTCTTCTTCTTCTGCTTCTTCTTCTTCTTCTTATTATTATTATTATTATTAAATATTAGATTACCTTGGTGCTTCGAGCAGATATTTTCATGGTAAACATTTTGAGCTATGAGCGTTCTTAATAAGAAATTTTCAATCTAAGTGACCAAGCTTATCCATCCCCGGGCACAGAATGTTACATGGAAATGTATCGATAGAAATAATTACTAAAAATTCACGTTTCATTATAAAAGTACATTTAATAAACGTCAAGAGAAAAGATTTATCTGACCATGCACCAACTGACCCAAGTTGGAATTTCGCATTAGTGGGGCATCACGGTGTGTAGTTGTGTGTGGCAAATTGCGTCTCTCTCAGGATACTGTCTAGTAATCAATGAACGAAGCTCAGCACTTAAGTTACCAATGTCTACAGAGAAGCTCACAAATAGTTCATAATGTACGGTGAGCCTCGAAATTTGAAAGATCGCCCCTTGCCCTTGTTTATATGGTCACTAACAAGTACTACCTCCAATAAAATAGTCATATAGAAATATATTTCATTTTTGTTTCAAAAATATCACATCTGCAACAACTGTTTGGCGCCTACACACTGTTGACAAAGCCACATTTCCCGACAAGATCTCTATTTAAAATATATAAAGAATCACACCTGGTCAGTTTGTTATACGGAACAATGGATGTGTCACCTGCACGTATAGCAAAACAAAAACCATACCCTAAATCGAATGAAGATGAGTTCAACTCATTTTCGTAAAAGCTGGGCTTGTAGTAATAAACTATAAAACTGTGATTTCTCCTCATTCTGTAAGACTAGATGGAGTTTTCTCGCGAATCCTGTTCAAGCTCACTGACTGCTACTCTCGCTGCAACGAACGCTCTCCATCCTCTTCAGTGACTTCTGCTCAGTGCTACTTCAGGTGCTGCTGAATCGTAATAGACCAAACCATTTTTTGCATATCTGGCTTGGTTTGTCTCTTAAGTTTTATGGAACACCTAAACATGCGATTCAGCAGTGAGCAGAAGCGTTCAGTCGAATAGATATATTGATGGTTTTACGTTTGTATTTTCATTCCACTTTTGTCTTTCATTTATTTCTTCTCAGCCTTGTAATAACTTACCTTTTTATTCGCCTAATCTGTAAACTATTGTTTGGTTATTAACTTACTGCCACATAAATTATCACATAATATGTTAATTTAGATTTTCAAACTTCCATCTGTTATCATTTTACTCCAGAGTTTCTTCATTCACTTTAAGCGTGTCCTTTATTTATTTCCCATTATAATCGATGCAAGCGTAATTTTTTTGGGAGAGGTGGTAGGTGTTGAGTACAACGAACTTGATGTTTCCTTATAAAAGATTTCATGTTATGCCGAATCCAAAATTTACTTTACTTTCTCGAACTTACTTCGTAAGAAGAAAAAGTATAGTAATGATTTACCAGAAAACGGCGATTTTTTTATTTGTGGTTTTATAGTTACTTAAAACTTCATTTGAGTTATTGAATGATTTTCATTCCGAAAGTAAATTGGTATAAACTATATTTCTGAATATGAGCCACTGGCTTCGGGGAAGTGCTGAAGCCTTACGAGCATCCCCATCTTCTGGGGTACGCCATGGCCCATTATACATCACAATTCGGTCTGGTCTACTCCTCTTTCGGCCAAACTCACCCTCATTTATTGCATCTCCTCCATTCCGTACCTCTGTACTCCATCTAACTTCCCTCCACTCAAACATACCACAGACCACCTCCTCTTCTCGCACTCTAGTAGCCTTCCAGTGTGTCCCGCTGCCGACCAGCGCCCGCAATAATTAGAGCGACGGTGGCGATGGCGGATGAAACGTGGCGCAGTAGGCCTGAGAGGAGGACTGGGAGAGGGGGCGAGGAGGCGGTGGCCGGCTGGCTCTTTGGAGAGCCGATACTCGGCAATCGCCCCGCTCGTTAATCGGCTCCCTCTGACGACAGCCCCCTCCCTCCCCCCTCCTCCTCCTACCGACTCAAAGTCGCGCGAGCCGCAGAGGGCCTCCTCGGTGGCTCGAAAACGACGAGGGCGCCAGGCGGCGGCAGCGGCGGTGGGGCCAAATTAGGCCCCTGGAGCCCCCCTCTCTCCCCTCTCACCCTCTCTCCCTCCCGCTTCCCGGCCTCCGCCGCCGCTGCCTGCAAACGCGGCGAAGCCCGGGTCAAATTCAGAGGTCACACGACGACCTTTAATGTTGGCGGAAGTCAGAAACAAGCACCGGTATAAGGGTGGCTTATTAAAGAACAGGCAACCTCGTTGGGTGCTTATTAGGAATGTCAGGATAGTAAGTAAAATGATAATGAAAATGTTGCTTGTATTGAGGATATTTTGATAGTGTTTCTAAACACTATGACATTTTGCTGGATGAGTAATGTGTTTGTTTTCCTAGAGACAATGATTACATTTCAAAATTGCTATGTGAGAAGAATTGTGAAAGTAACTGGAAATACTCCTGAAAAACATTGTACATTTAAATAAGAGTTAAAAAAATCCTTTATCCCTTATTCAATCTTAAAATTATAAAATGAGATGATACGCTTATTAAAAAAATATTTAGAAATTTAACGTTGATGATAGAGTAAGAATAGATAAAATATCCTGAGATGTTGGATATTTTCTGTCATGAAGTCAGAGCCTAGAACAGGATGGAGAGCGAAATTGAATCTCGTAGAAGAGTTGCAACGGTAGTGGATATGGTGAGACGAGTATCACAAAGGCGGAAGAGATGGGTACGGTGGTGGTGGTGGTGATGTCAGCCTTCGTACCCTGACGGGAGCGTGGTTAGAGAACGCGAGGCACATTTTAATTTTCTTTCTTTTCTTTCCTTTTCATTTCATTTTTGTCGCACTCGCCATTCCCTTCGTACTTAAAGGAGATAAGGCACATATCATCCTACAAATTTAGTGTTTTGTGTTGTTTCTGGCTTGTAGAAGTCTGAAGAAAATATCTTAAATTTGAAATATGAAAATTTTGTTGATGTGCAATTGCGATCTATTACTGCGATCGATTCAAGCTCAAGAAATGCATACTTTAATGTTTTGTGTGGCGTAAAGAATTTAAAGCAAGCACATATTTTTTCTTGTTCCATATTGTATCTTTGCAGCGCTGCAAACTAACGATGCAGTTCTACAACCCCTGCAATAATAAATCTACCTGAACAGTGTTTTCGTATTTTTCCAAGGTTCACAATGTAGAGATGGCAATTACGATAAAACAAAGTCAAATTCAAAAATGCATACAATGTTGGAACAATTTTCTCAAATACATACCAGATAACGGGTACATCGTTTAGTTTTGTAAGTAAGGCACAACAAGGAATAAAATATGACCCGCGAACCTGCAGCAGGAAAAAAATACTTGTACTCTGGAAAGACAGATGTTGCTGAAAGTTTTTCTTGTCAGATAATGATACTGAACGATGGAGAGAGTTATGGAAATAAGGAATGAGGAACGCGAATGGTTGAAAAAGGAATGTGTGGTAATGGTGAAATTCTCAATGCAGGTACTGAGGTCAGGAGAAGAGGGTTACGGCCAGTGTGCCGGGACCTTCGGGTGTTTATGAAGTGATCCACAGACCACGATGAGGCTCATTTGCGGGGACGGCGTTGGGGAGATAATGGAAATTTGTGGGCCCATGGAGAGAAAGCACAGGGAGGAAACGAAGGTCAGGATGAAGATTGCGGGTCTTGTGGGCAGCTGGAAATGATTAGGGTGTGGTATGCAGGAGGGAGCGCGACGTTGCTGCAGGAGGGAAAATGTTAATATGTTGGGTTGAAAGGTATACTTAACGACACATAAAGCGTTCCTGGGAATGGCGAATGATACAAGAACATAACTAAAATAGAGGAGATACAAAAGTTTGCCAAGACATTAAATAAATTTGTGGGAAATAAGTGCAAAGCGTCAGAGGAAATTAATAGAATTTAATGGAAGAAAAATGAATACAATTTAGGCACCGATGTTGCGACAAAACCTATCAAGACATACAGGAGTATATTTAAGTAACTTGACACCACAGATACTCTTAAATGTGTTCGAAGAAACAAGGAAATGAATACAGTAAGTGTAGTGTCACATATTGACATTACCAAAGATATATTTTTTGTCGTGAGCGGTATGGAAAGAAATAGAAATATCTTAAAATATCAGAGTTACCGAAATGATGTGTATGTTTTGAAGTGGTATATAAAGGCAAAAGAGTTGTAAAAAAAGAGGTAAGGCAAGGAGAAGCAAAATTCATCAACACATAAAGTGTAGATGGACATGACTGAAAAATAAAAGTGTTAGCAAGGGGAGCTAACAGATAATTGTAAGAAAAAAACGGGCTACAAGATGAGATGTCATTGAGAATAGTAGAACCTATGAAGTCATACTTAAAGGAAGCTGGCAAAATGACAATGTGGGATTATTAAAATGAAGGAGCCTAGAAGGCAGCTATAAAAACAGTCGGTCGTAGGTCGCGAACTAGAATACAAAGCAGAAACGGAACACAGAATCGCCGTGAGGAGCAACAAGAGAGGAGGCTGGAAGGCAGGACAACGAACGGAGAAGCCGGCTGCACAGGGGCGTGGCTGCGGAGGCCGGGCGAGGAGGGACGAGGAGGGGCGGGGAGGGGCGGGGAGGGGCGGGGAGGGGCGGAGCTGTGCAGACGCCGCCTGAGCAACCGCAGCGGCCCATTCTTCCCTCGGCTGCTTTGTCTTGGGCTGTGAATTATTGAGCATATTGTTAGCGAGGGCCCCTTAATCTGGGCGCGTTAAGTATTGTGAACGCCATATAACTTTCATTATCACGTTCTACACCAGCCCCCGCCCCCTCCCGCCGCGGCTGTGCGTGTTGTCGCCTTCCCCCTCTCCCTCCCCCACCCCCCGCCGGCGCTTTCTCAGGAGAAGGCGAAACCGCCCACGCGCTTTTCTCCGCTGCTCCTTGGTGGCGCAGGGCGTGCCAAAGAGGTTGCTTCTTCTGTTGGGGCGGAAGACATACACATTCAACAAAGGGTGCGTTCTCACTTTTGAATTTGCGATACTCAGTTTGGGTGCTCCTGATGTTGCTTTACATTCACTTTTTAAACAAATGTGAAGTTAAATTTCCTTAATGATTTTTGTTATTTTATTTAATAATTTTATTATCCAGTGATATCATTTTCCATTGTGATTTTTGGTTTATTTATCCGCTATATTTCTCAAACATGAGTTTTTTAAAATTTTATTTAGATATTTTATTACAAATAATAAACACGTTAAATATTAAACACATGGTTCTGCGAGGATAGGCCGAATGCCTTGGAGTAATTACGAAAACAATACCACAAACTTTGTAAATTGAACCCCTTGCATTTATCTCAGAGGCTCTCTTCACTGCTTTAAACGCCGGACAGTATGGCCAGGAAAAAATCTTAAATGCCATCGCTTTTACTAGCTATATGCTCTGCCAGGCAAGCGTATTTTAATAAAGTACTCATGTGACATGAACTGGTAATATACGTGTATTTGTCTCGCATATGTCATATGTCATATTACATATACTATTTTTTGTAATTTGTTTTGTATTTTTTTTACATCTGACTTGTAATGAATCATATAAAGAGACAAATTGACGAACCGCTCTTAGAGGTTGAAAAACTCTGTGAGCATGCTGTACGTTTAGTATCTTAGGCATAGGTTTAGTAATCTTAGAGTTACTCTGCTCAAGGATATAAGAAACTAAAATATTTGTTACTTATTATACTTTGTTATATATGTTATTAGCAGCAGAGGAATCATGAAACAACGGGCACTATAACGGAAAATCCAGGTCACAAACATATCCCTTGTAAAGAAGTACAAAGTAAAACAAACTCATATTCCGTACTTATATTTTGCATTATATATTGCACATTTCTCCAAATTAAGCAAATCTTAGAGAACAACTATTTATTGATAGTTCTAGTATTGTGAGCATAATTGAAATATTACAAGAATATTATACTAAAGCACGTCCTTGAAGAATACATTCTTTCATAGCAACACCACATCTGAATCACCACATGCAGCCTGTAGTCAAAACCCAAAAATACTGAATATCATGTAATATAATATAATATTTGTATTATATTTTATTATTTCCAGTTACGTATAAAAACCGAAAATGCACGAAGCACATCTCTGTCGATTGTTCGACTTTATGTCACTTATCATCGATGTAAAAATAGTAGTAGAAACCATTTAAAAGCAATTTAATAACGTTTGCTCACTCACTCGTATAATTGCTATTCTCTTACAATTCTCGCTCACTTCCATGATTTCAGCGTTTGCAATGTGGTATTGCTAACCAGTGATCTCAAATACACCGTAAAATTTATTATATATGATATTCCCTTCTTCAAACAATATCATGTATCTACCAGAACATGAGATTTTTTACATTTTCATTTATACCGCATCAGTGCACAGTTGCTTTTTATAATTTTCGGCGTATGTTTGTGCTCGCTAAACACCAATGTAAAAAAATACGCTCTTCTCTTGTTCTAAAATTTGCCTCACGATCTCTACTTCAATACACCTCTGTTCCTCAACTCTCCTACATCCACGCAGTCTCGCACGGGCAGTACGCAAATGCTCATTCCCTGTCTGGTTGCATTTCACTCGGGTTTGCAAGCACTTGTCGGATCGAGTTGCAGAGTGCAAATGCACCGGAGCTGTTACCTCTGAATGCGCTGAAGCAAACAGCCGAGTTTGCCACTCTCGTTGTAGGTACGTACGCCACTTCCTCCGTATTCATTGCGCTTCGTATGCCCTTCCGATTATAACTAGACTATTATTTAAAACTTTGCTGCCACATGTTTGGGGATATGAGAAGCAATTATTATGTCCAATTTCAGTTTTCATTCTTCATTTAATATTTGTTAAAGTATCTATTTCAAAAATCATCAGGTTGATGAAATCAGAGATTGATGAAAACTTGAAGTAGCTATATTTATTTTCTTATTTACGTTTACTTTTGACTCCAATCAGTAGAAATTTAGAAACAACAAATTTATAACTTGAAAGTCTATGTATTTTACTAGGTCTACTTGGTAGTGCGTTATTACAACACTCTTCATCATTAGATTCTTAGGATTAAATTGTATAATTGTTAAATTCCTTCACAATTTCTGTCAGATAGTGTAACTTTAAATGCTTCAATGAAAACTTGATATGGAATAAGATTATCGTGATAGATAGTGAATGACCAAAGTGTCAGACATTTTTTTGCCGCTACAACCTCTATTGCACTTGAACAGCTGTTAAACATCCGTCTTTGCCGATTTAACAGCTACGTTTTGTACCAAATAAACACGCATTCTTACTACTTTAACTGACATGTTTTGTACCACGTTACATAGGTAGATCTAAAGATGTGAAAATTCCTCAAAATATGTATGCTGAAATGTAACATATGAATGTAGGATAAAATAAATATATTCATGTGGAAGATTATTTCTCTTTTATTCAACCGTGTGAATTTCCACAATATTCCCAGTGTAACCACTGAGTTTAAGGACAGTAAATAGATTGGGTGTATATATATATATATATATATTATATATATATATATATATATATATATATACCCTTTGGTACTTCGTGTATGTTATAGAAGTAGGTTATTTTCTTCTCACATATTGGCCAAGATGGTTTTTAGTGTTTTAAGGAGGCAACTAATGTGAGTTTTCTTAAAAATATTGTCAATTTGACAATTAAAATACAACTAATATATACGTTGGTTGAATTAAATTTAAGTTTTTTTAGGAAGATGTATTACCTGTGAACTTCGTTAATATTAATCTAATGTAAATATGTTAAAAATATTTTGTTAGTATTAAGTTTTTTGTAATTAAGTTTTTGTGCTTTTGAATAACTGTATTCTTATTGATTTGACTATCGTTCATTATTCCATAATTATATCCTGGCATATAACTGAGGTTAAAGCCCATAAATTGTTAATTATTAATTAATTCGGTACAATTTCACAGAAAACATATTATAGAGTATAGGTCAAAGGAAAATGAGGAAAAAGACCATCTTACATCCGTCTACTGATGAAGGAAATGGATTGGCCTTATAATTATGTAGGATTTAAACGATTATTCGCGGTCAGAAAGGAAAAGTTTTAGTGTCAACGCATATGCTTTAGGAAATAATTATTCTAACCTAATATGTACCGAGAGACACTTACTGCAAACTTAAATTTGCACCGAATTAGTTACCTCTCGCACTCATTAGCAGAGTTCACAATAATGAAATGAATTTACCGAAAATCAAGTGCGCAACGTTCGCTTTTAAAATATCCCCTTTAACTTCCAAGAACTGATACACGAAAAATCAATTTCGGTCAGCACCACGTAAAATACCAAGAACTCGTATCTGAATAATTTGTAAAATATAGATTGCAATAATAAAAACGTGTAACATAATTTGTAAAAACCTTGTAAACTGAGTGACCACTATTTTCGTGGTACAATTTTAATTGAGACTTCTCGGATTTCCAGTTATTTTTCTTGATTAATTTTTTAAAATGTGCACATCTGTTTGAATGATATAATAAATAAATGATCATTATAGTTACTAATCAGTCAGCTTTGAGGTTTTCCGTAAAATGATAAAATAGATAATATTTGCGCAGGAAATAAAAGTGTACCAAAAAATAATGTACTTCTTTTTCTAAGAAACCATACGTTCTAGAGCACAAAGTTTACCAGTGCATTTTAAAAGAAGTGCTTAAACGTATGAGTGTAAAGTAAAAACTTTATTTTATTTCGTGATCAAAGAATATACGAGTTACCGCGTTCTAGCGGTGGAACGAAAATGTCATGCATTGCATTTTCCTTAGCCGCTCAAATTTGAACTCAATATTCTCGTTCCCACAGTTAGTGCACTTGTATCCTTTGTGCTCTGAGCTCTTCAATTTAATTTTATCTTGAATCTAGAAAATTTCAATTTTTTATAAAAAAGAGTCTTCTTAAAGTTTCCTGATTTCCCCCTAACGTCTCAGTATCAACAAAATAATTCCTGATATTTCCGCGATTTTCCAGCAAGCGGCTACCCTGGTGAGTGTGTGCTGGCAGGTAGCGGGGAGTTGCGTCTCTCCCGGTGCACGCGAGCGTGCCAAACGCGGTTGCGTCGCGGCGGAGGGTGGAGCGGGGCGGAGTGGAGCGGGGCGGGGCGGGGCGTCGCGTAGCGGGCGCGCTCTGTCGGCCGCGACCCCGCGAGCGCGCGCGCGCGCTCTCGCGTTTCGCGTTAGGGGTCAAATGAGCGCGGTCGCGTTAGCTGCGTTAACGGCGGAGGCGAACGCGCCCAGCCGCGCGTTGCGCGCCGCCCCGCTCCGCTGCTGACGCTGAGGATGAAGCGAGGGCGAGGTGGATGTGCAGCGAGCTGCAGCAGGAGCAGAAGCTGCAGCAGCACGTGCAACGCAGTTCGCGTAACTGCGATGAGGCGAGCGATGATCATTTCCGTTAAGTGTGGCGTGAGAGGCGAGACGCTGGCGCATGTTATGCTACGGTAGCCTGCGTGTTTTGGTGGTGAAAAGGCAGTTTTTCGTAAGTTATGTGCGCTGTTCTTAAGAAAATTTATTAATATAATAATAATAATAATAATAATAATTATTATTATTATTATTATTATTATTATTGATGTTGCGCTAGATGGGACGTTGGAGACCATACAAGGGACCATACAAAATCAATCCTCAAATAGATACCAGGAAATGTGAATCTTGTTTCTCTATATGCCTCTCGACGTTTCGTACATTTTGCGTACACCTTTTCAAGACCAATAAGGTTGTTGTACTTAACACTTCTGTGAATATTTACATGATTAAGATGCGAACTCCAAAATTCCAAAACTCCAGAATTGATAATCTCCAATTGACATAGCTGATTCCGCAGCCCCTTGAATTTGAAACCGATATTTTAATTTTAGGGGGTACTTTACTTGAAGTCCCAGGAATACTTTCAAATTTTCCAAAAAAAATAGCGCCATTGTGTTTTATTAAATTTAGTTTTTGGACAGTGGATGTTTTAGTGGCGTAGTTAGTGGACGTTTGAGAGAATGGTGCAGGTCTCATGTTAGTTGAAAACTCTGATTTTTCAAAAATTGCAAAAGATCAACTATTTCGAAGACTTCTTACAACTAAAATATACAAGATACAGATTACCGAAAAAAAAACAATTGAAAGGAAAACTTCCATCTATCCGACCGTCTGTGAACACCACTAGCGCTTAAACCACTCGTAGGATTTTTTCCAAATTAAAGAAACCCCCGTCCATCTCGCTTTAGTCAAAACTTTGAGATTTTGAAAAACATTCTTCAAAATTTGGAGGTACTTTACATGAAATCCTCCGGACATTTTCAAATTTTTCTCAGAAACGGATCCAACTTTTTTCTTTAAATTTCTTGTAAGAAAAGAGTAAAATACACTTATTAAGGTGGCATAGGTCCAGTTTTCACGGTTAACTCTCAATTTTCGAAAATTTCAAATGTTTGAATTTTTTTGGGCGTCTTCCTCCAACTACAAAATTGAAGAAAGAGATTTTTCCTTCAAATAAAATTTGTTCTTCATAGTGAGTTCTTTCTTGAAGGCCATGTACATTGTTTTGAAAATTTTAGTACCTTTTCGTGCAATATTGCGTGGAATTTGTGCAATTTAAAAAAAAACACAAGATTTTCTCAAAAACGGCTCCAAATTTTTTCTTTAAACTTTTGGTAGGGATAGCGCTAAATGTACTCTATGAGATGACATTAAAGCCATATTGCTCTATTCTTGTTTTTCTTCAAAAACTAAAAAATTAAATTTTTTGACTTCTTTTACGTCGTTAATATTTAAATTAGCGGCAATTTCTTCACATTATTATATTAATGAGTACATGTGCTTTAAATAATGTCAAGTAAAGTTTCTCAAAATCTCAACCGTTTTCTGTGACAAGTAGCTCAAAATTCCGCATTTTCAGAAACGCTCAAACGCCATTTTCTCATAAATGGCTGAAAAAAAATTCTTCAAACATTTCAATCGATTAGTGCTAATTGTACTCCTTAATATGATGAAAAGTTTATTCTGAGGTATTTTTTGTTTTTTTCTAAAATTACACAAATGTAACTATTTAAAACATTATTATATTTGTGAGTGTAGGTGCTTCAAATAACTTAAAATTATGTATTTTGAAACCCAAAAATTTTCTGTGAAAAAGAGCTTCAAATTTCGCATTTTTAGTAGCGCTAAAACGCCATTTTCTTTAAAACGGCACTACATTTTTAAAAGGAAATTACCATTTAGGTCGAGGTTTTAGTGTTTTTTAATATTTTCTTTAATATTCTAAATTAAATATTTCCGTGCTACCATTAGGAAACAGAAAAACTAAGAAAATGTCAAAAATATGTACTTTGGGCGGCGATAGATGGCAGCTGGCAAGAGTATGTGGCAATTCCGAATCGCTAGCGCAGACCCAAGAAAATAGAAAACTAATACGAGAAAGTCTGCGCCATTCTGTAGCAACACTAGTTTGCCTTTTAGTCCAAAACACTGATGCGCCACCTCAGACGGGTTAAATAAAATAATAGTGAAATAATATAAATAATTAATTACTTTTTGACAACAAAAACAACAAACGAATAGTATACTTGTTACAGTGTAATTATCAACTACCATTATATACTATTTATTCCATTTTCCAAATAACGAGATTTTATTATTTTCCTACTTTTAAAAATTATTGTTAAAATCTGTATGAACGCTATTCGGAGCTAGTGTTAACCCCTTTTGCGTTCAGTCACTGTGTAAATGCTTATAATAACACTTTCTTTACTTATGGAGAAATAAATGAAGTTTTCATTGATCTTCAATAATGTCAGATACAGACAAGTTCTGTTTTCGGCATAAATAAATAAGTAAACAATATAAATTAAGTATAATATTATTATTTCACACCTATAATATGATTCGTTAAATTCATACTTTAAAAAACCGTTTTACAATAACTAAATAAATAATTATTTAACTTAACTTCCTATACGCGCGTTTCGACTCCGTTCAGACCACCGTGCCGCCGACACTCTGGTCGAAGGGATAAAAGGCACTGACTGCGACGTGACGAGACTTGGCTATAATAAAATATAATGGAGAATTAGTCCTAGTAAGCACTCAATGCCCCAAAACGGTTTAGAGACGCGTTGCAACGACAAACACGCAACATATGTTTTAAAAAATAATAAAAAAGAGATGAAACTGCGCGGCCCCCATTTTCAATTGTGATTTAAGCACTTCAGTTGCAACAGCGAAATTGTCATAATTGTAACCGTAACATATTGATTGAAATGAGCCACATCGTAAAACTGTGAAAATAATGATACAGGAAAATTACAGATATTTTTAAGAACTTGTGGACAATATGTATGTAACAGAATTGTAAATGATTTATAGCAAAACCATTTCTACTTCGCCAGGTTTTAAATCACCTGGTAAGTTCTTATTTGTGAGCTACCCCACCAGAGAGTGGGAGGCTTTTGCCCTGGATAGGGATGTTATAGCTTTAATAATAATAATAATAATAATAATAATAATAATAATAATAACAATAATAATAAAACAACGTTGTATGGGAGTGAGAAAACTGTCTAATGTCGATCAACTTTTCAGTATCTCGCCTTTAAAATCAATAAAAATTTTGTTTTCATTAAGATTTTCCTTTAATGATTATAGAATACACGGCATACATGCCATTTGATTCTGCAATCTAATTGTGTTTTAATGTTTCTTAAGAGACTTTTGTTACTCTTCGAAGGCATATCATTCATAAAGAAGTGCAGTTTTAGTTCCGCAATTTAAACTTTTGCAGAACATCGAATTATACTTGCTGTCTATTAATATTCTTGGTAACGAGCCTGAAAATAGAACTTTCAGAATGGTAACTATTTTTGATTAGGTTATTACTTATTAACATATAATCTGATTTCTTTGTTATCACAACCGCTTTCGTTCAATAAGTTTGTAAATGTATAATTACTGATGTTCGATATGAGCATCAGTTAAATTTAGAATACTTTTAGAAAAGAAAGATGACTTTCTTGTCATATATGTGAAGATTCACTGTCGATATTGGTGTAAATGATTTAAATAAGGCTATTATTTTGTTGACTGTAAACATGTTTTACTTTTAATATAAATACAAGAACACTGCACTATAAAAGTGAAGATGAAAATTTTACGAATATCGACTAGATGTCAATATTGAGGAAAATAAATATTCCTTCAAAAACATAAACGATAATCAAAAAATAATGAAACTTTTATAAAATACACAACGACTAAGAACTTACTACATATTTTCTACATATTACACGACGTAAAAACTCTGTTTCTATTATCTATTGAAACATCTGATTCTATCATGTAAACTTTGTCTTGCAGAAGCATCCTCTTCTCTTAAAATAGCAAACAGAAAATGGCAATAATCATCAGAATTATTATTTTCTGAACTTGAGCATTTTAATTTTTACCTTCATGATGATCAGATGGTACGGCCGAAGTACTAGCTGCCAGTAAGACCAACACAAAAACCAGCAACAATGCTGTTGATAAAAGTTCTGCAGCCTGCAGCATAGAAAACCATATTACTTTCCTGTATACGTACGTAAACACGAAGTAATGTCCGTAGTATAGGGAAAGTTATGCAATGATTCTCGAAAAAACGGCGAATTTTCGGCAAAAAAATTCATTGCCGGATCCTAATAACGAAAAAGTGATAAAACCAGTTGCAAAATTAAGAAAAAAACTCCCCTCTCAAACGTAGTGTAGTATGAATCCCTGTTTTCCGGGCCCTTAATACCAAAAAATCAATTGAAAGTCCGTCAATCTGTCCGTCCGTCTGTCCACCTTTAAACAACATTAGCGCCTAAACCATTCATAGGAATTTTTTCAAATTGAAGAAATCCCTGTCTATCTGCCTCTAGTCAAAGCTTTGAGATTTTGAAAAATGTTCTTCAAAATTTGGCGGTATTTACATGAAGCCCCCGGATATTTTCAAAATTTTCTCCAATACGGCTCCAAATTTTTTCTTTGAATATCTTTTAAGAATATATAAATACACTTCTTAAGGCGACATAGATCCGATTTTTACGGTTAACTCTCAATCTTCGAAAATTGCAAAAGTTTGATTTTTTTCGGCATCTTCCTCCAACTACAAAATTGAAGATAAAGATTTGTCCTCCAAATAAAATTTGTTCTCCAAAGTGAGTTCTTTCTGTAAGGTCATGTACATTTAAAAAAATTAGTAGTTTTCGCGGAATATTGCATGCAATATATGAAATTTAAAAAAAAAAACGAAAACAAGATTTTCCTAAAAACGGCTCCAAATTTTTTCTTTAAACTTTTGGTTGGGATAGTGCCTAATGTGCTCTATGAGATGAGATAAACGCCATATTTCTCTATTCTTTCGTTTTTTGCAAAAATTGAAAAAATGTATTTTTTTGACTTGTCTCTCATGTCGTTAATATTTACGTTAGCGGCTATTTGTTCACATTAATATGTTTAAATTACATAACTTTTTTTAAATTAAATAATTTGCTTTAAATAATATCATATAAAGGTTCTCGAGAACTCAAACGTTTCCTGTGAAAACTAACACAAAATTCCGCAGTTTCAGAACGCTCAAACGCCATTTTCTCAAAAATATCTAAAAAAAAATTCTTCAAACTTTTCGAACGGATAGCTCTAATTTTACTCTTTAATATGACGTAAAAATCATTTTCAGATGTTTTTTTTATTTTTTCAAAAATTACACAAATTAAAAATTTTCAAAGATATCTCACACCGTTAATATGCACATTTCCAGCAATTTGTAAACACTATTGTATTTGTGAGTGTATGTACTTCAAAAGACTTCAAATGAAGTTTTTCGAAATCACAAAAGATTCCTGTAAAAGAGCTTCGATTTTCGAATTTACAGCAGCGCTCCAATTTTTTCAACGAAAATGACCATTAAGGACTACGTTTCACTGTTCTTTCATTTTCTTAAAATAATATTTCCGTTCTACTACTGAGAAACCGAAAAATTTAGAAAAGGTCTAAAATATGTACTTTGGACGGTGATAGATTGGCAGCCGGCATATGTCTGTCAAGTCCAAATAGCTAGCCGAGACTACAGAAAATGCAAAACTGAAACGGGAAAGTCTGTACCATTATGTAGCACCACTAGTTGTAGTTCGTCTATTCACCGTGTTCTTTTATATTATATAGCAACATAAATATATCTCTCATATTATATAGCGACATAAATCATTTATATACCACCTATCACAGTAGAGGCAATGACAATATTTAATTATGAAGCTAATAGCTATGTTTTGATAAAGTTTAACACAACTGTTTTCATAAATTTAATTTGAAAATACTTTTGTTTTCTAATACCCACATTGCATCGTTTGATCATTTGATAAGCAAAATAAATTAATTGATTCGTTGAGAGAACTGGAAGAAAAAACTTCAGAGTGAAAAACGTGATCTTCCTTCCTTCAGGTAATTTGTTATATAACAAGCTTTATTAAAATAAAAACACTAAACTTTTACAGTTAATTGAGACCATATATTAATATATTTTTAAAGAATTATTATTGAATTCATGATATGTTTTAACAAGTTATGAAGATTTCTACCAAAACAAAATGGATTCAAAAACTCTACACTGTCAGAAATTTCCGCATTACTTTTAATGTAAAAGTACATTAAAGTAAGTATCATGTACGTAAATGAAATTTAATGTACACGTACAGTAACTTTAAAGTACTTGTGCATTAAATGTAATGTATGCGTACAATTAAATTTACTTTATGCGTGTACATTAAATTTACTGTACGTGTAAATTAAATTTGCTGTATTCGTGTACATTAAATTTACTGTACGAGTAAATTAAATTTAATTTACGTACATGATACTTTAATGTACTTTTACATTGAAATTACTGTATGTGTGCATGAAATTTACTGTATATGTAGTAACTTCAATATTTAAAATATTTTCAAATAATTGTCATCCCGACCGTTCAAATCCGTCTCTACTGGTTTACGCCCACTTACTCTAACCCCCTTCCTATGGAGACAATCAATTCTTTGAACATGTTTTAGACCTGATGAATTGCCCGTTGGAATTAATGAAATTGTCACATTTTTTGACGCGTTTAGCTCGGAAATATGTAAAGAATACTAAGTTCTGATCTTGGTACTGAGTAACAAATGTATGTTAATATTTAAATTTGTTCAACGAATAGTCACCCCGACCGGGATTCGAACCCGGGACATTTGGTTTACGCGCAGGTGCTCTAACCACTGAGCTATTGCGACATCCAATAGCTTCAGCGGGTTCTTAGGCCTGATGTTATGCCCGCTACGATATGTATTCTATTTTCTTTACGTCTACCGAACATATTTCTTTAGACGTAATATATATTAAATATGTATTAACTCTACAAAATTATGTATATTATTTATAATTGTCACTACTTCTTTACCTATTTTGGACGCGTTTACGCTCGGAAATATGTTTCGTAGCCGTAAAGAGAACTAAATTTTAACATTGTTGCAGTGACAATTCTTTGAAAAAATTTAAATATTTCCGGAGAATTTGAAAAAAAATTAACTAAAGACTAACTAAAAACTTTAGCATACTATGTACATCGCTACAATTTTATTATAAAGATTTTTACAATTTGAATGTAAGTACGAATTTTAAACATTTATATTTTTTGTTAAAAATATACATGTTGAAAATATATTTTAAATTTGTTATACGTAAGTTCAAATAGCGGAAGAAAATATTTCTAAAACCTACAATGATTTTAATTTAAACATTAAATTTAATGTACAACACATTAATATCGGTTTAATTTACAAGGTACATAACGTTTAATGTAGTCCTACGTTAAATCTACATTGATTTTAATTTTAACATTAAATTTAATGCACAAACACATTAAAATCGCTTTAACGTACACGGTACAGTAAATTTAATGTACTGCATCTACATTGATTTTAATGTACACATTATATTCAATGTACATGTACATTAACATCGTTTTAATGTACACGGTACATTGAATTTAATGTGAAAAAGTGCATTAAACTACATTAAATTTAATGTAATTTCTGACAGTGTAGAGGTGATCACTTTGATGCTTTGAGAACACATCAAGTGGCTAAATTCTTTTAAATTATTAGCTAAGGATATTGAACTTATTTTTATTTTCATGCTGCTGGAACTGTGTAGATTATGGATCTTCTGTCTTTAAAAAATACTTTTACACATTGAACAGGGAAGAATTAAAAATTAACCAATTGAATAAGCGTAGAACTACCAATATTTTAAAAATTCTTCCACATTACATGTGTCAAAGGAATCGAAACTAGAATACAGAAACTTCAGATCAAGAACAGATTGGGTTTTGGCTTAACCAAAGAGTATCTTTGCGAGTGATAGGGTAAGGATGCTAAGGTTGAGAAGTTAAACGTTGGAGCGCAAAGGAGGACGCAGAAGGAAGGGGTGGTGGTTACGGAGGCGGGGACTGGGGTGGGGCGGGAAGAGAAGGAAGGAGGTGTGAAGTTGGGGATTAGAGCGGGGCACGGGGCTGACACCAGAGCATTGACCAGAGCGGTGGGTGGCGGGGGAGAAGGCAGACACGGAAGTGGTGGTAGGGTAAGATCTGTGATTTTAACTAGGAGAAGGTGGTGTAAAGTCGGAAAAAATGTCGGGAAGGGGAAGGGAGAAGGAGCGATTGAGCTGGCGAGAGAGTGGGTGCGAGAGGTGACGGGAAGGGGGTGGAAGAGAGGGCAGTTGAGCTGGCGGGAGAGGGTGTGAGAGGGCGGGAAGAGTGGGAGACGGGGCTTGAGCTGAGGGAAGGGTGGGTGGGAGAGGAGGTGGGAAGGGGGAGAGGGGGCAGTTGAGCTGGCAGGTAACGGGGAGAGGGTAGAAGCATAAACTCGAGCGGGGGCGAAGACAGAGCTACGTCATCCGGCCTCAGCACAGTACCTCCTGATTGCATCCGCTTCTCGCTCACTTTCCCCTCCCCTCCTCCGCCCAACCATGCCCCCTTCTCCTTCCCCGTTCGCCAAGCGTTTCGCCGCCGGCCATCGCAAGAATATTAACGAGGTCGTTGAGCCTCCATGAATATTTTTCCTTGTTTTAATCCGCTGCCGTGATAGACCAGTTTGGTCGATACATTTTTCATAGCCGGCCCATCCGCGCCTCGGCGCCGCCTGCCGTGGAACATAAGCACAGATGAGGCAGCGGCGGCGGCGGCGGGCTCCATTTGAAGGTGACGCGGTGCCTTTTAGCGGGAGATTAGCTTTAGTGCGTTCTCGTTAGGGGGATCTTGGGGGCGGGGGGCGACGCCGGGCCGCTCCATGCTGAATGGTGATATTACGTATTAATATTTCAATTAAGGGAGTGCTAAAAGGCGCCAGAAGAGGGAACTGCTTCAATGTGGGTGGCAGCATAGCTCTAAGCTGTATAAAAGGGAAGAAGGGGAAAGCTGTGCAGGCGAGGAGGGACAGCGCCGAAGGAGCACGCAGCGTCGAATTGGCGGAAGAGGTGTTGTCAAGAGGAGGGAGTGATGGAGCGAGGAGAGGCGGTTGAAGTGAAACGAAGAAAACAGATGAGATGAGGTGTCACAAGGAGCGGAGGTAGTCATGTCGGCAGTTGGAGCGTGGGGAGGCACAAGAGGGAAAGGCTTGTACTCTTCCTACGTTAAACGTTGATCACCGAAACGTCAAGTGTTCTGCACAATAATATTCTGAATGATGAACTAAAAAAATAGACGCGATTAATAACTTGGAAGATGATAGAAAAAAATGACCTTTTATAGTACCCAAACACAATTTCATATCCATAAACATGTATTCAAAGATTGAAATGAGTGTTGAGGAACTGATCTTGAATGAGATCCCATTACATTCGTGTTCTATTTAAATGAATATCAATATTTAAATTTATCTTTACTTAATTATCAAAATTTAACAGAGTGACTCTCAGACTGCAAATATAATAATAATAATAATAATAATAATAATACAATTACAAAATGAATAATAATAACAATAATAATAATAAAATAATTTCGACATTAGGAAAAGGAATCGTTCAATTCCCATTTTTTAATAATACATCTCTAAATAATTTTTATCTTACAAGATTTTTCATCTGCCCAAAACGAGACACAATTCAGTTAGAGAAAAAGCATACAATCCACATAACACCTCTCGTTCGCCCCTTTTCGTACCACCACCCGCCTCCGCTGTCTTCTGCTCTTAATTATTACTTAGGCGATGTAAGCACCAGCGAAACAAATAAATATCCCCCAATAGTGGCGCAGTCCCGGAGGCCAGAACCCGGCGCGGGGGCGAGAGCGGGCGGGCTGGGGCGCCGCCGGGGCTAATGAAATACATCGTGGCCGCGCCGCCCCGCCGCCCACTCCCTCGCCGCCTCCGCGACCTTAATGTCTCGACGCCAGTGGCGGAGGCGGTGGTGGCGGAGGCTGCGGACATGGGGTTGCTGAGGCGACGGTGGTGGTGATATTAGTGTTAGCAGTGGCGGAGGTGGGGGCGGTGGAGGTAGCGCTGGCGTTGGTGGTAGCGGTGGGGGTGAGGGTGACAGCGGGGTTGGCGGTGGAGGTGGTGGTGGGGATGGCGGAGGGGGAAGTGACGGTGTTTTTGTTGTTGGTGGTGGTGGTAATGGTGGCGGTGACGGTGGCGGAGACGGCGGTGGCTGTGGCGACAGCAGTGGCGGTGGCGGTGGCCGTCGAGGTGGCGTGTCGGTGGAGTGGCAGTGGCGGTGGGGTTGGGGCTGAGGGAAAGGGTAAGAGTGGGGGTGGGAGTGGGGTGGACGTGGCGGTGGCGGTTGCGACAGCGGTGGCGGTGGTGGTCGCGATGGTTGTGGCAATGGAGTGGTGGTAGCGGTGGGTTGGGGATGAGAGTGGGGGTTGTGGTGGGGTAGCGACGGCGGTGGCGGTAGCGGCGGCGGCGATGGCGACGATAGGATGCGGTGGTCGAGGTGGCGGTGGAGGCGGCGGTGCAATCGTTCACAGTGGTGGTGGCGCAGGTGGTGCTGGTGGCGGTTGCAGTGGTGTGGGCGTAGGGGGCGACGGTGGCGGTGGCGGGGGTGCAGGGGGGTCCGGGATACAAACTGCTCCCCCAGGAGGTCGTTCGCGTGGAGCGCGCCACCGCCGACGGGGCGGTCTGCGTGGGCGGCGGCGCGGGGGTGGAAAGATCGGTGGTGGCAATGAAACGGAAGAGGAAGTTTGGCGAGTGGTGTATGTGAAAGAATCGCAAGAATCAGGGACAATGGAGGGACGCAGTTCTTGCTAGTTAATGGAGTTGGATCTGAGAGGTGATGACAGTACTTCTGGAGGATCTTGGTCGGGACGGGGTGACGTCGACGATGCTGAAATCGAAGAAGACAATGCAGCGCTTTGATATCATGAAGCGCCAGCCTTTATATGTCGAAGTAGTGTTTGTATCAGGGGTTCATATACAAAAGCACAGGTGGGCATTACAAATATGTAGTTTGTTACATATATGTGTTTTTCATTGCACTTAAATCGTGTACAATTTTCTTTGATTTAAGAAATGAATAGATCATTATGGTAAGACTGGAACTAGTGACGTTTGTTAATGGAGAAAAAAACAAAGGAAAACTAGCGCCGTCATATTTGTTCACATCGAATATACATGCACAGGTATGAGGTTCCAACCGCGCGGCTGCAATCGTGGAACAAAAGCTGTCGAACCTCCACGACATGGCTTGCCGAGGGCGGCTGCAACAACAACTGAACCAACATAAACGATTCCGGCATAGCGTACAGTCCAGACACGAGATGTTATTGTACGGTGGGGACAATGCGAGGCAGTAAGCAAGTGGGCCACCGGGCGACAAGCGTTAGGCACCACCCCACTGCCCGCTGGGGCGACGCGACACTGGGTGTTTTATTCCGGGCGTGGGTGGTGGCGGCGGAGTCGGTGACTGGCGCCCTCGCCTCTGCTTATTTAACGGTCAACCGCACGGGCCTCCGGCACACCGGACGTGGAGTGGGTGCTACCCTGGAGGCCGCCTGCTCCCTGCCTCCGCTCTTGCTGCCGCCGCCGCCGACCACGCCCACCCCGCCGTTCACGTCGCGGCGTGAACCATAACTATCTGTTCATTATTGTATGCAGTTTTACCATAACTATCTATTCATTTCTTAAATCCAAGAAATTGTAGATGATTTAATTGTAATGAAACACAAATATATACACCAAATATATAACATACTATATATTTGTTACGCTCACCTCTGCTTTTATATATGAACCCCTAATACAAACACTACTTGGACAAAAAGTCTGAAGCTTCATGATATCAAAGCGCTTCATTGTCTTCTTCGATTTCAGCATCAACGATGTTGCCCCGTCCCAACCAAGGTCCTCAAGGTGTACTGTCATCACCTCTTAGATCCAGCTCCGTGCCGTGTTTCTGCTGCCGACACCTTCGCCATCACCGTCACCTTAGCCGCCTCCACCCTCTCCTCTCCTCCATCTTCCTTCATCCCCTCTCCGCTCCCGCCGCTCCAGTCCGCAGTCGCCGCCGCTTCAGCTGGCATAGCCGTCAGCTCTATTATCGTCTCGCCGACGACGTTGCGGTGCGCCGATGTTCGTCACCGATTTGGCGTCAATGGAGGTGGTGTTGGTGTTGGTGGTGGAAGCGATGATAAGGTCTGTGGTGGCAATGGCAGCGTTGGTGGTAGCACCTGTGAAGGAACGGTAGCAGTGGCGATGAGGGTGGCGGAGGGGGTAGCGTTGGCAGTGAGACCGGTTCGAATGAAGGTGCTCCACTGCATTTCACTCTTTTCGCGAGTCGTTCTTTTTTGCACCCACTCTCTTGAGTTTAGGAGAAACAAAACGGGGGATGGACGGGTTGACAGCAATATTTTTAGTAGTACAAAAAATGAATCAATATGAGAAACAAATCCGACGAAGGAAGACTCAAAGCTCTCTACTTTGCTGGAAACTGTGAGACGTTCACACCATATAAATGAATCAAATTTAACGGAATATGGGTATTCAATTATTATTTACATAAATTTAACTAACAGTGACGAATGCCAATGAGAAGGAGTACGAGAGGCTGTAGATCGTGATTACTGAATGTAGATTACATAACAATTAGAAAAAAGTGTTAAAAATGAACGTTATTGCGACTGAAGTGAGATAATGATATACACATGACGATGTTTGCATAATTTTAATAAACACTTCAATTAAGAAAATATACAGATTTTGTATAAAATTTTCAAAGGACATTAGAGTATGGGTTTAATGGATATTTATGTAATGAAACATACACTTTCTGTAAAGATATAACCACTCTTACGTAACTGAGGGGAACAATCGTTCAAGTCAGAATTACTAACTGTTTTAAGAGAATCAAGATTCATTTGAAGATGTTTCCCTGTCATATTATGTTGATACTACTCATATATTTCTTCTGAAAGTTTCACTATTCATTTTAAATTACTGTATATAAATTCACTCTCATATTAAAACATACTTAACGATGCCGAGAGTCCAGGAAGCTCGTACTTTCAGTACAATATGTTTCATGCATATTTAACTTTTGTAATAAAAAATAGCAGTGGAAATTCCGGCTACACTGCATTGGCGCTCAAATTGCCGTCCGTCGTCTGCCGAGTATCAATACCAACTTCGCCAAAAAAGCTGTTCTGATTATCATTAGAGATTAATTTCATACCATCCTTGTTTCAAAATTATCATTTTTTTAACTAACTCAATTGGAAACAATTCAGTGTACAAAAGTTGTTCCAAAGATTAAAAATTATGTACTGGAAACTTAAATTAGAATATTAACGTAACAGAGCAATGAAGCAATAAATACTTGCGTATCGTGTTATCTTAAAATTGAAAATAAAATGACATTAAGTTACATACTTCCGTAAAAACGTACTGTGCAATAAATTATAAAAATCATAAATGTTTATTTATAAAACAAAGTTAAATTTCCCTGAGGAAGGCATAATAAAAGCCGAAACGTTGGCAAGGAAAAAAACGTGTGTGTTCATTGTGACCTACTCCCAATATACCCCCAGTGATCTATTATTTCCAATGTTAGCCAATACTTTTGTATATTTGTTACGTTCTGGCAGATAATGTATGACATGGGGCAGAACTGGCGTGACAACGCTACCTGGTTACGCACTTAGAAATTGTAAAACACAATTCCACTCAATTTCAATATACTGAAGTAAAAATAGACCATAGAAAATACAGGATATGAACCCTGTCATGGTCATGTAAAAATTTAATCAACAACTCATTTGTGTGTGCGGTTAGCTTTTAAACCGTCGGACGGCTCAAAGGGCGGGCGGTGGGCGGGGGCGGGGGCGGGTCGGGGTCGAGCGGAGAAGGCCGCGGCCGGACAGAGCTCGGCGGCGAGGGAAGGGCGGCCAAGGCAGGGCAGGGCAGGGGTTCGAGGCGGGGCGGCGCGGGCGGCACCACTGCGGCGGAGGAGCTGACCGGCCCGCCTCTATTGATCTGCCGGGGCTGTGTATCGGCACAGGAATAATGGGTCGCTGATTGTGCGTGTGTGCGGGCAGGGCCCGCTCCGCAGCGAGCTGCTCCCCGCACCACACCGTCCCCCTCCGTCCCCCTCGCCGTCCCGCACAGCAGACCCGCCTCTCTCCTCGCCCCTCCACGCCCGCACACCCCTTTTCGACTCCCCGCGCGCAGCCCTGCAACCCCCGCGTCGCCCCGCATCGCCCTGCACTGGCGGCGCGCTGCCACCGCTCTATGCGCCCTCGCCTTATCGCGTTTCAGTTTCGGCCTCTGCGGCCGCCGTCCACCTCCGCGTCCACGCTGCACCTACAGATTCTACCGCTTCCGCTGTGCCGTCGCACTATCGGCCCATGTTCCAATTCTCGTACTGTTTCAGTGGTCTGCGCCTGTCATTTTCATTTTTAGCCATACGCTTCGTTTGATGCATAA
Source organism: Acheta domesticus (assembly GCA_031308135.1). NCBI lineage: Eukaryota > Metazoa > Arthropoda > Insecta > Orthoptera > Gryllidae > Acheta > Acheta domesticus. Next base: position 83,356,464 of record JAHLJT010009436.1, on the reverse strand, counting down.
TTTCATCTGTTATTAAAACAAAAAAAATGAATAACACCAGCAAGTGGGAAGAAAAGAGGTCGAGTGAATTGGAAGGTTGATATAATGGTGACAATGGAAAGAAAATATATGTTGATATGTTACAAGACATTTGGCATGACAAAACAAAATGACGCCTCGGATGCGATACATGGCCAAATAAGCGCTATAAATATCACTACAATATATACGGATATAAAATAAAATGATCTGATATGTGCAATGGCATGTACAGTGATTGAGAATAAAAGTTACAAATTTTTTGGGCTTGTAGAGGGTCGAAATTGATTCCTTTTTTTCCTAATGAACGTGTGGCGCGCAATCTAGAAAAACGCAATGTTACATATGACATTTGCTTATGATTGGTAGGCAACTCATCGTGCAGTGGTGTTTGGCAGGTACACGTACTGATACAGAGGTTTCGTGTACCTGCCAAACACCAATGCAATATGGGATGTCAACCAATCAAACACGAATGTCACATGTGTAACTTCGTTATATGAAATATTCCACCACATATTCATTGGGAAAATTAATTATCTTCGACTCCTTACATCCCCTTCTAGTTGATTACATTTACTCTGAGACAGCCTGTATAGTTGCGAGACCTACGTTGTAACAAAATCTTTGTGCTAGAAATCCAGTTTGAGACGGCTCTTTTTTCTCCATTTTCAACATTTGATAAAAAGGTGATTCGGAGCCAGCTGTCGTATCGATAACAATTCTAAAGGCCGGTTGCTCATATCGACAGTTTTCACTATTTTCTCGGATCAATTTCATTCAGTTCCCGGACCAGTACATTAGACAGAGTTCTCATACCGTATGCCAAGTTTCTTTTCCTTTACTATTCCGTTCCTATTCGTAGGATCTTTATTTCTAGCTAAGCTATTCTGCTACTATTAAAGCAACTTAAATTGTTTGATCTATTTTAATTAATAATTCTAAAAATACTTATCAGTATCACCTGGACCTCTGTCAGCCGATAGAAAGTTCTCGTAACAGACAGAATCACTACTCCCAGTGTTTCATTTCGACAACAGAGAATCAAATAAATACACCATGAAGTATGTCATTTTAACTTTTAAAAAATACGTGAAAGCAAACTGGTCTAGAATAACATTAAAATGATAATTCATGCTTTGGCTTGGACAATCATATGCAAGGACAGAATCTTTAACTTTCTTAATACATCAACTGCAATGTTTCCAATCCATGTTATATTCACTTGAAGGATGGATGCATTTTTAAATTACTGAAGGTATATTTTATATTAATAGTTATTTTCTGCAGATAAATATTCCCCGTTGAAATACCAATTAACATATAAAAATACGCTCAGTGACTTAACATAATAATTTTAAGACTTTGGCTTTAATTAAAAATACTATTCAAATTATTCATTTTCTTAATAGTAGTCTTTTTTTCACAACAAAAAAACAAACAAATACCTCATAACACTAACATTTAAGCCATTTCGTTATTTTACCGTTCAAGAATACACATCATTTGTTATTAAACCTATATCTATAGAACTATCCGAACTCACAGAACTTGTAACTCAGTGAAGAGAAAGTCCAAACCTCAAGATCACGAACTAGCAAGAACTCAACGTTGTGGTCCTCTCGAGATCCTGTGTCGACATCACTCTTCCCAAACATCATCGCAAAGGAAGCATCTGGCAAAATGAACTTTGCCGCTCCGGCGTGACGTCGTCATGTCTATTGGGTTCTTCCACATCCCAAGAACTCAAGCGCGAAACTTGCTTCTTGGTGGCGAGGCGGCGCGGAGCAGCGCGACCAGGCGCCTTTCGGGTTGCTGCAACTGCAATATCTGGACGGAACACGCCTTGCTGTCACGCCCCCGCCCCCGTCCCTCTCAGAGGTCGCACAACTCTCCCTCTTTGCCGCGCGATGAAAAGCGGACGAGAGGAAGGTAAGTTGGGGCTTTGCGAACACTCTTACACGGGCGCATGCAACGTTGACGCAGGTAATTGCCTGGAACTATTCTAGACACTTCTTGCGAGTATCTTGCGCGCGCACGTGCCAGGTGCGAATTTCGTCGTCGTGGATGCTCGAGGCTACGCGAGTGTGTGCGGCGGGTACTCTTGTGTTTATTGGCTTGGCTGTCCTTATAAGAGGACGAAACTGCCAGCCGAGAGTCGGCGGGGTCAGGAGAGCAGAGCCGGAGAGTCGAGGGGGGGAAGGGAGGGGAAGTGAGGGGAGGGGATAGCGGGTCAACGCGGTCGGAACACGAAGGGAATCGAGTGAAGAGGGCTAAGGCGGGTGGGCGGCCGCCCGGGGAGCCGAAGGGCGGGGCCGGCCGCCGAGCGGAAGGCTTCCCGCCGCCTTTGACAAACTTTTCTCATCTTAACGGGCGCGCTTCAAACGGTCGTGGCCTACTGAGGTCCCGCAGCAAGTTAAAGAGGGTGGCTGGAGAGGGAGCGAGCGCCGCGCCGAGCCGTGCCGGGCGGATCGCGGGCGGGCGGGCGGAGGGATGGACTCGTAAAGACAGCCCTGGGCCCCGCCCGCCTCAAACAAGGAAGCACACCGACCCCACCAGGGAGGAGCGAGGGGGCGTGGAGGTATCAAAGGGGCGGTGGGAACCCCGCCACGCGTCCGCAACCGCCCCCTCCCCCCCAGGTCCTCGCTCTTGCCAATGCGCCACGCGCGCTCCCCGTGGTCGCCACCCACACCCTCCCTGCTGTGGTCCTGTAAGCAAGGCGACGCGCAGGTAGATAAATAGGAGGCGCGCTGTGTATTTATAGCGGCACGCACGCAGCGCGGAGCAACGCGGTGCCGGAGCTGGAGACGTGTTGCGGGTAAACTGCCGGCGAGCGAGGTGGATGTGGAGGAGAAGGTGGATGTGAAGGTATAAAGGTGTCGGTGACTGAAAACTGGAGGAGAGAGACGCTTGGGAGACAGTGAGATGTTTCTTCAAGATATGTGTGTGTTTAGAAACTTCCCGTGTGCAGAGCTCAACTCAACAAGCTCAGGAGCTTCAACCAACTTTGAAAAATGTGTTTCGACTTTACCAGTTTCACTACTTGTGGTTGTCGGTTTATTTTTACCATTCTTTTCCTTTATAGTTCTGTTGAAACTATTATATGCACAACGAAGTTAATATTCTGTTTCTGAAAAAGAAATTTTAAAAAGATTCACATTGCAACCAATTTACTAAAAAAGGAAAATCTAGAAACTTGTTAGAATATCAGTGTAAAAGTAATTAAGAATTTAACATCACTATCATCATCAAATTTCACAATTTACAACACGCATACTTAAAAAAAGCTGTCTTTAAATTCTTAAGTCTCAAGCAGAGGAATAGTACTTTTTGTAAGTTAAAGTATATTGAAAATAATGATTTAAAAGATCTTCCTTTTTAATGACACACTAAATAGGCCCTTTTAATACATTCGGGATCCTCGGATATGTAACCTTAAATATGACATCATTAAAATGTCGAAACAAACACCTAGAGAAATGAATACAGAATTTGAACTATTTAAAAGCAAATTAACCAAATAAAGTATTTAGTGACTGAAGAACCTTGCTCTTTGAAGCAATGGTTTTCTTTTTTCAGGGTGAAAATACTCATTCATTTACTACAGTTTTTGAGAATAATGAATTATCTGTTTCAGTTAAACTCAAAACAATGAATCATTCTTGGAATTTTTTTCGTAATTAGATAAAAATGTCGGCAACGTTAAGTAGTGTAACATAACCACCTTTGTTGACCCAAGATGGCGAAACCTGAATTCAAAAGATGAATTAAGTCCGAATGATGCGGTACGCGTGCAGATAAGAGCAATATTCAATCCGTACAAAAGAATGACTATTGACTTGAATTATCTCTTATACTTTTGGTTTGGGCTGTTCAATTCAAAGTTATTAAAGATGCTTCTTGCCATCAATAATTCTAAAAAACCTCTGTTTAAAATATTCAGATCCAATTTTTAGTAATACTAAATTATAATGGAGAGATTTGGGGTCCAGGTGTCTATAAAGTGCTGTTTTCATGAAAAAATAAACAAAACTTTTTTAATTACTGAATAAATGTACAAAAAATCTTTTGTTCGGATCTTGTAATATTCTGAAATTATTTACATTTTATTTTTGTTCATTGAATTTTGAACAATTTTCCAGTTCTACCAAAAAAACTTCAAAGTAAATTATCTTTGTTTATATTATTTTTTATGCAAGGCGTTCAAGTATAATGGCTTTCTAACACAAATAGTATAAAAGTCAACCAAAATACAAACTAATTTCAGCGACAAATAGACGTTTTCAGAACACACTTCACAGGAAATTGCTACATTGTAGTACAGTTGTTTGCTGTATTTGTGGTTACTCCAAAATTCAATAACATTTTATGCAATTGCATATTCACGCATAGGTCGAAAGAAGAACAAATATTTATTTTTAATTTACGAATTTCAAAGTGTTTCCAAACTCTACTCCAAGTGCTTTAGCTGCAATGCTTGATTGAAACACTGGTTTTAGTACCTCTTCTGAAAACATTTCAACTCATTCAAACCATAAATCAATACGATTCGAAACCAACATGAATTAAATGAAACTACGTACAAATAAATAGTAGCGAACTTTCAAAGCTAAATTTCAGTTACACAATAAAATTCTTGCCGTATGACTCTCCATGTCTTTCATATTATCCAGTTTACGATATTCTTTATATGACCTCGCCGATACTCTCTCAGTGTGGCACAGACAACGCACAGAGAACAATGGATGTAAATGTAATGCAATTTCGCATGCACCGCACAGACATCTTAATTAGCAGCAAATTAAAAGCAGTTTCGAGAGCAGCGTGGGTCGAAGGACGCGGTGACCGGGGGCCTTGTGGCCGACGCGGAAACAACGAAACGTTGTGGCGGACGCCACACAGGGTGCGGGTGGAGGGCTGGGGGAGGGGGCAACGAGGAGCGAGTGAGTGGGAGTGAACAGGGTGGGGCGGGACAGAGCGGGGTGTGGTCTGCAGTGCGCGGCCGAGCGAGCCGGGGCGGTGGCTGCTGGGCGTGGCAGGGCGAAGGAGGAAGCGATGGAGTAGAGCGGGAGGAAAGAGGCAGAGCGGGGCTGGAATGAATGAGGCGGAGTTGCATGGGGCGGTGCAAAGTGGAATCGGGAATGAGTGAGTCTATACAACTAGGACAGGAAGGAAAGGGTGAAAGCGGGACAACGGGAGGCTGTGCGTAGCGGGACGCAGTGAGAAGGAATGCGAAAGGGTGGGTCTAGCCAAGCAGGGCGATGAGGAATGGGATTCGGTGATATGGAGTGAAGCAGATCGAGAAAAGGCGGAGCGGGATGAAGCGGGACGAGAAGAATGAAGCGAGATGAAGCGGAGAGAAATGGGAGGCAGAGGGAAGAGATAGAGAAGAATGGAATGTGGTGGGGTTGCGCGAGGCGGGACGCTGTGAGAAGGAATGGGGAGGTGAGGGCCAGCCAAGCAGGGTGGTGAGGAATAGAGCGGGGGTGGTGTGTGGCTGAGCGGAGGACACAGCAAGAAGGAGCGGAGTTCGAAGGATCGGGGCGGAGAGGAATGGAGTGGGATAGAGTAGAGCGTAATGAGAGGTAGTGGAGAATAATGAACGATGGTGAGGCGTGTGGGGCAGAGATCGTCCAGGCAGTTAGAGCGAGACGGATCGAGATAAAAAGAGAGGCGGAGAAAGGGCAGTGCAGAGCGGTGAGGGTTGGAGCGGGGCGGGGCGGGGCGGGCGAGTCGCGATGCGGCGCGCCATGCCACGGGCGGAGCGCGCAGGACGAGTGACGGAGGGGCGGTGCGGGGCGACGCGCGGGGTTCTTTTTATGCCTCGCGGAAACGTGTCAGCCGGCGGCGCAGGGACAAACGCGTTTATTTTGTCGTCGCAACAGCAGCCCTATTTGTAAGAGACTGACCCTAATGAATGCGGCGCAAGAGAGGCGCCTGTGGAGGCGGTGACGCGCGGGGACGCTGTTGTCTAGGGGAGGGGAGAGTACAAGGAAAAGGAGAAGGAGGAAGGGAAATGGAAATTATGTTGCCATTGCTGTCTCGTTTATGCATCCGAGCTGCGACACGTCTGTCTCACGCACCACTATTCGGAGGAATGCTGTGTTCGCAGGAACAAAGGGAGCTAGGGCGAGAAAGACGATGGAGACGAATGGGTCGTGGAAACGATGCTAAGAAAGGCGCGAGAGGGAGGAAAAGGGTAATGTTAGAGGCTGCAGAGCGTGCGTTAAGAGCGGCAGCGGGTAAGGAGACCGCATGAGAAATGGAGGGAGCAGTGCGAGAGGTCAGGGTGACGGCTAATGCAGAGCAGTAGGGTGACGCCAGCGTAACGGCTGCGGGGCAGTGCGGCGGCGGGCGAGAGGTTAGCGGAGGTCACCGCGCCGGCGGGAAGAGGGCGGGAGGTGCGTGGGCGCAGCGGTGGACGCAGGGCGTCGCCTGCCCAAACGACGGACGCGGGGTGGGGGCGAGGACAACAGGCCGGTGGCCGCCGGAGGGAAGGCGGCGAGAGCGAGAGCGAGGGCGGGGTGCGTGGCGGCCCGCTTCGCCCTTTGTTTCGCCGTGTTGCGCCCGAGGCCCGCCGCCGCGCCGTGCCACGCCCCCTCGCCCCGCCGCCGGCCGCCGCGCTGCGTCCTCTCCGTCTGTCGTTAAAGAACCCAATTCCGGGCTGCGTCCCCCGCGCTTCCCTCCTCCCCCCCCCCGCGACCCGCAGCCGCCGACCTCTCTCCGCGCGCACGGCGGCGGCGGCGGCGGCTTTCGTTTCGCGAGTGTCCTCCCCCTCTTTTCTTCCACCTACGCCTCCTCTCCTCCTTTCCTCTCCCGGGCGCGCGCTTCCCCAGGGCCAGCGCCGCGCCGCGCCGCGCCGCGCCGCGCCGCGGGTGTGTCTGGGCCGCGTGTTTTCATCTCTGCTCTTTCGCTTTTTATGCCGCGGGATCAGGGCTGGGAAAACTGCAGGCTTTGCGGCACTACAGTAAAAGTTAAGAATGCTCCCCTAAACCTTGGGTATTTATGTAGCGCGGCTAATCAGAAAAAGGAGAAAGACTGAACGTTTACTTTAAGTGGCGGGTGGGAACTCGAGGAGCGAAATCAGTTTCGCATCCGCACAGCCCCTTAGGATAAAAACCTGCCCCCTCCCCCTCCCTCTCGCTCTCTCAGACTCTCTCTCTATCTCTCGGGCCTTCTGCCTGCACCTCCACCGCATCCTGTCCTCTCGTCCTGTACACCTTCAATTACGAGGCTTCATAAATGTAAGTCGGGGCTTTATTACGCAGGAAAGTAGCGCTAAGCCTCCGAGGCAATGTTGTAGGTTTTTATTGCTCTGCGCGAGAATTAGCATACATTTACAAGCATATTTCAAACGTAAAATCCCCGCGTTTCGTATTTCAAGACGGTTACATTGGTACCTACAACTCTCATTATGCCTGTGGCTCCTAAATTCAACAGCGTTTTTTATTGCAGTGTCTCCATCGAAGACAATTTCCGCGGGGAACGTTTCTTTTCGTACTCTTCGTGGCTGTTTTGAATCACCTTGCCTTCGCTGACAGTGTTCATAAAGTCGGTTTACTGGCACTCTGAAGATCAGAGGTCAAAATGTAAATGAAATTGGCATTATTCAACAACGTTTACCGATTTAAGTTCGTTTTACCGTGATACCATTCGTTTCACTGGAATAGACACATGAGAATAATATTTAATTTGCATTAAAAAATCCTGGTTTGCTTTAGTGCGCCGGACGTTTTTTCAGAAATAAAAGGGAAGGTGTAAACGCTAAATGGTTGACATTAATTAACCTGTCAATTCAACAGAAAAAGGCTAACACGGCAATAAAGACCAGAGAAACCGTTTGACATTTAAATCACCCACTCCCTGAATTCATGGTACAAGTACTCTATTACAAGAGCTAATTTAGCTCGTTGTAACCGATTGTAACTCGTATAGCGGAGATCAATCACCTAGTTGTTTACCAAATGACTTTACATCATGACTAAACGTTCCTGTTCGAATTGCGAAAGAGTGTGAACATGACGTATCGTTAGGTAAACGTTACCACAAAACCAATCGAAAACCTTTACTTGCAATGGGACGGCTGGACACACCTGTGTTAAAGCTTTGCATCACCGGATATTTTGGATTAAATGTAACCTTGATTAAAGAACACTGTTTAGTGACTGAACGTTCGACTTGTTTCACTGCGCTGTTGCGTTATAAAATCAGTATTATAATCAATCAGGGCAGTCGAAAACGAAATAAACTGACTTCATGAAATAGTAAATGTATGTAAATGTAACAAGCTTCGCCTGAGGGGATACAGAATGTACAATTTTATGCTGTTCCGAATGTACTTTAATAAATGAGATTCATAAATTTATTACAAAGTTGTGTATATTTACTAAATCGAGGAAAAAGAAGACTATAGCTTTACATTTCAAATTTGAACATTTCTACTTCGAATTGTTGTATAACGAAACATATCAATGTTGCTTCTTCCAAATCTACAAAAACGATAATATCAGGCTTATATTTAACGGAACAAATTCAAAAACTTAACAAATCACTCGAAAGAAAACGAAATAAAACAGCGTGAAAGAAATCAAACATTTCAACCCGACTCGGAAACAAGAACTGTCAGAAACGTATTCAAAAATACGGCATACTTCAGCGCTACGTTTATAGAAACTACAAGTTCATTTCCGCGCGGTGACGTACGCCTGACAGCGAGGACGCAGCGGTGGAATGTCGCAACCCTGCAACCCCCTCCCTCGCCCCCCTCCCCCTCCCCCTCCACCGCGCGCGGCTCCATCTCGCGCGCCCTTCGCATTCCTGCTTTCCTTCATTCGTAAATCACCCCTATGTTTTTTATGCATTTATATATGTAAACCCCTTCTCCGTTCGCGGAGGCGCCGTCTACGCCTCCACTAGCGGCATTCTCCTGTCACCTCCTCTCGCAGCTGCTCCGTCTGCCACATCCCGCACCTCCTACATCGTCGCTTCGGCAGCCTACCTAACCCCAACCCGCTCCCCGCCACCACACCACTTTTCGTTACACACATTCGCGCGCCCCTCCCCGCCCCCGCCACTACCGACAAAACTTCCCTGCCTGTGGGGAGCCGCCACGCACATTCACACCAAGCATCTTCTCAGAGCGCACGTTCCTGTCATGTGCAGTATCGCCACGAACATTCTCGCCACAAACATTCCCTCCCTGAACATTCCCACCACGAACATTCCTGCGGCGAACATTCCTGTCACGAAAATTCCCATCACGAACATTCGTGCCACGAACATTCCCGTTGCGAACATTCCCGCCACGAATATTCCCTCCAAGAACATTCCCGCCCCGAACGTTTCCACCAAGCACCTTTTCACCGCGCACATTCTAGCCACGCACCATACCGCAATGCATCTTCCTGCAATTATCTTCTCACCCCGCAAAGTCCCGTCATGCACATTTCCGCCACAAACATTCTCATCACGAACATATCCACTAAACAACTTCCAAACATTCACATTTTTGTCACGCACGATCCCGCCATTCTCTTCTCGCCACGCCCCTTCCCATGCACATTTCCGTCATGAACATTACCGTTACGAACATTACCTCCATGAACATTACCGCCACGAACATTACCATCACGAACATTATCGCCACGAACATTCCCACCACGCATCTTTTCCGCCACAGATCTACTCCGCCACGCAACTTCTCCGCCTCGCACTTTTCTCGCAATACATCTCCTCGCTAAGTCATGGCTCACCCATCACGACTCACCATACGTCTTCCCGCTACACCATTTCCCACCCTCTCACCATGGAGTATCTTTCTGCTATGCACCCACTATGCGCCGCCTCGTCACACCGTTCTCCATCTCGCCTCTCTCTGCCAAGCATCTCGCCGGCTTTGCATCTCCAGCTATGCTTTTTCCCGCCACGTCTCACCCGCCTCACTCAAGCTGTTCTACTCCGCCCACCTCCCCCCACCGCGCCGCGTCGCGTCGCCTCGCGCGCCACGACGCTTCGCGCCTCGTCCCGCCTCGCCTCGCCGCGCCATCCGCGCTTTTACAACGCTGCACTTTATTTATTTAGTATCTGGCTCCATTTTACATCTTTATCTGACACTTTCTGCTCCTCGTTTTCCGTTCCATCATCACGGGAGTTTCGCGGCTGCTCCCGCCGCCGCCAGCGCCGCTGCCGCCCGAGGCAGCGATGCGCTTTAGTTCGCCCCGACGGCTCTGTCGCGGAGGTGCGGGGCAGGGGCGCGGCGGGGCGGAACGGGGTGTTGCGGAACAGAGTGTGGCGGGGGCGGGGACGGGCGCGGGGCACCGGGAGGGGCGGAGGTGGGTCTGGGTGGGGATGTTATGAGGGAGTGCGCGAGGTGGTAAAGATGACAGAGATGACGGCGGTAGAAGCGATGCGGCAGCGACGTCGTTGGAGGTGTGAGTGGTGACGGTAAAGTGGAGGCGAGAGTGTCAGAGAAAGTATTGGAGGTGAGATGTCTGTCAAGGCGGAGAGCGGGCACGAGTTAACAGAGAATATTGGAGGTTGAGGAGATGAAAGCAGATGCGGGGGTTGTTGCAAAGTGAAGTTGAGTCAGAAGTACATTGAATGAACGCGAGAATACTAACAAGGGCAAAGAAACGAGTTATGTTCCCAAAATTAACCGTAATTAACAATTAACAGTGAGTAAAACATAATTTTCAAGATGCCACTTAGGAATGGCGTAAGAAAAAGTTGGGAGAAGGGAAATAAACCATTAAATAATTTTTAGGTAAGAGACATCCCAAGAAAACGAAAATATGAACTCATGAGTGACATCAAAAATTAGAAAAGATCACAGTCCTCGTCAACAGCAGTATTGTATTTTTTAAATTATAAGTAACACGATCGTAATTTTTAATTTCTGTCGGAAAAGTGGATTAACACACGATTAAATCTGGAATAAAATAAGAGGAAGGAAGGAAAGAGGATAAAGGCGAAGAAGCGTCAAAATCAGCAACTGTCATAAAAGAGGGGTGGTAATAATATTACAACACAAGGATCGTCAGGATGCAAATAATAGAGAATTACAGTCTTCAGAACTGAAGGGCAGAAGAAATGTTCATGAAAGAACGTCCGCGAAAGAACAATTATGACAGAAAAATAATGAGTAAATTGTACAAACGGGTATGCTTTGTGTACGAATTGACTAAATGCAAGTGTGTTTTTAACTTCAGATTGTAGCGTAAAACCGTCAGCAACTGCATAGCATCATTCGTTATTTCGATCTAACCAAGGAAAGTAAATTATTCATCTCCTCTTCATAACCCGGTTAGTGCATTAGGAATATGAAAAAAAGCGGAGGAGGAGGCGAAAAAGAATTATAAATTTGACATTGGGATGACAGCGAGGGCGAGGGCGCGGGCGAGGGCAAGGGCGAGGGCGCGGGTGCAGGCACGGGCGAGGGCGAGGGCGAGGGCGAGGTCAAGGGCGAGGGCGAGGGCGAGGGCGAGGGCGAGGGTGAGGGCGAGGGCAAGGGCGAGGACGAGGACGAGGACGAGGACGAGAACGAGGATGAGGACGAGGAAAACGTACCAGCTTTGGTAACGGCCTGCGCGAGGATGTAACCGGCGGGTACGCGGGCGGCGCGTCGGCAGCGGCGAAGGCGAAGGCGCCCTTTTTCCGTGCGGCGCGGTGTTTAGCCGGCGCTCCATCACAGCGCCACTATCGCTGCGCGCGGCGCGGCGCCCGGTTCCGCGCCGCTGACGTCGCCGCCGCGGCGCCGCCTCGACGCCCGCCCGCCGTCGATAGCGCGCGTGAATGGATTGCCACCCGCCGCCGCCTGCGAGCGGATACGCGCCGTGGCGCGCGCGTCCCGCGACTGGAGGAAAGCGCGCCGCTGGGTGATCGCTGAGCGACGGCGAGGCCGCCAAGAATGCCTCAAGGATGATGGTGCTGCGATGTGAAGACTAACAGTTGACAGAGGAGTGGGCTGGAAGGGACGCTAGAATGATGTGGAGGTAGTATTGTGGTAATGCGAAATAATGAGCTTTGGCATGATGTACACTAATGCCTTTTTATAAGGAGGGCATGGCCTTTTGATGGGTTTGATTGAATGATTGATTGATTAATAATTCCACGCGCTTCGATTTGCTAATGTCACTAGTCGCATAGCGCATTGTTTTTTTATCACGGGAGGTGGTAGTGAGCTTCCCCCACTGGTTGGTGAGATCCAGCGCCGATCTGAACATGATGACATTTTAGAATAGAAACACTAACGATACTTCCCGTGCTAGGTGAAAAAGTGACCGTTAAATGGCTGAAAGGACGGAGTTAGGAGGGGTAAGGCGATGAGGAGAGAGAATTTTTGGCTTTACGCTCGATGACGTGAAGGATTCCGCTCAAGCGTGAGAAAAAAGCCGATTTTCTTCCCTTGCGGGAGTTGTCGGTCGCCCTGTTTGGAGTTGTGGACCTTCTTGAAGCTGTAAAATAATAATATTTGCCTTTCAGTTTGAGGTGACATCATTTTCAACATTGTGTTGTAAGCCGCATGTTTAGTTCTCACGCATATAGTGTGCTAGTTGCTTGGTATTCTCATGAACATATCTTGCTGACGAAAGTGTAAATTGCACGTTATTGTGATAGTAGACATTTAGATTATTTAGAAAGGCATATTTTAAGCATACTTCTTCAGTAAAGCGTCTGTCAAAACACAATGGACACGTGTTTCTTGTAAATCTGTTTTGTTGTTTACTGATCTTTAAAGAAGTTTTTCTTTCTCACCTTTTTTATTTCTATTTTTATTTGTGAAATGATTTTTTTAAATATAACATTAGTGAATAGCTCTTCTGGACTCTTAGGAGAGCTCTAACAAACCAGAAGCGTGGCATCGGTTTTGCTGTACATGTTATCTCGGCTTCATATACAGCTACATTATGAAATGTCAGAATTCACCAAACCCGTTCATGTATACAGGAAAGCCTTGTTAGGCTTAATGCGCGTAATCGGATACGTCATCACCGGAGTTCTCGAGAGAGTTGCCAACGAGCTCCGCCGCGCTGCGGGAGGATCGAGGGATCCTTCGAACGGTCTCGCGCAAAGCCGCTCCTCGCCGCCCCTCCCCGTCACTCCACCCCACCCCCCTCGCACCGCGCCGCCAGGAGTCCTACAGTCCAACAGCCTCGAGTTCCTGCAACGGGTGAGACTCAGGCCACCTCTCCAGCTAATGGGGAGTCACTTTGATTGCGGAGCAAATCGCTCCACAGGAATCACACGTAACGACGTGGTCACCCTTTGCCCATGACTCTATCTGCCTTCCCGTCCCTGCTGGCGCTCACATGACTCATACATCTGGCACCTTCGATCACGGTATCACACATTCACCGCGGTTTGCCCCTTAGCGACAACCGAATTTCTTAAACATTTTCTCCGCCTCATCCCAGTCCTGACGCTGTTCTGTGTTCGTCTTATCGAATGAAGAGATACCCTAACCCTTGACCGAGCCCGGTAAACGTCGCGATAATACATAGAATAGTTGTTTGCTACTAAGTCACTTGGAGTCAGCCGCTCCTCCAAAAGTCTTCGCCAAGACGCAATCATGCACCTTTCATCACACGTACATCTCATCCTAGTTCCCGCCACAAGCAGCTCCCATGGCATGTTCGTTTCGTTTCCCGCATTATTACTTCCCCCACTCCATGGTGCAACCCGACGCCCTCTCGTTGCGCCCCGCCTGCCAACCTCGAGCCCAGCCTCGCGCCCCGTCGCCGCCGGGTGTTGCCAGAGATCGCATCTAGCGAGGAAGTTGTTCGCCGCGAGGCGGAGTCGTCGAAGGCCCGACGAAACTTCTCTTCGCCGCCTCCCCAGCCGGGTTTTTGTCGGTACTCCTGTTCCCTGGGTTCCTAATGATCGCGCGCGCGCCGGCTCGCGCCCGCAGGTAAAGACGATGGCGGCGGCAGCGGGGGCGGCGAAGGAGGTAGAGGCGGGGCGGCGGATTCAGAGAAGCGTTGGCCCATCCCTTTGGCGATGGGGAGGGCGTTGGTGAAGGCGGTAGTAGATGTGGTTGCGGTTCCTGAGACGTTGGTGGCCGCGGTGACATGGGTAGAGGCAGGAGACGAGACGGAGATAGGGACGAGGGCCGTTGTGGTGGCAGGGGCAGCAAGGAGGATTTCACAGGACCGGAGACGGGGTTAAGGGGTCGGTGGAGGTGATGATGAAAATGAAGGTGAAGATGAAAGCGAGGGTGGAAGTGTTGGTAACGGAGACGACGTCGGAGACGGTGACGACGATGCTGACTGTGACGCCAACTGAAAAGGTAAGCATAATGGTGACGGCGACGGTGCCGATGTGTGTTGGTATCCGTGTCGTGTCAATGGCAGTGACAGTGGCAGTATCGGTGCCGGTGCCGGTGTCGCTGTCGGTGACGGTATCGGTGTCGGTAACGGTAACGGCAACGGCGATGATTTTGATGATGGTTACAGTGTCGACGTTGGTGCCGGTAACGGTGCCGGTGACATTGACGGCGGTGGAGAACGCGACAGCAGTGACGGCATGGCGGCGGCGACGGATTCGGGGAGACGTTAGGTCGACGCTGCGGCACTGGCAGTGGCGCTGGCGGCGTCAAAGAAGTTTTAACGAGAGGCAAGGCACTTTGTAAACAATGGAGATAATGCGCGGCGCGAGACCTTAATGCGCGTTCGCTCGAGACTAATTGAGGACGCCGCCGCGGAGGGCGCGACGCGCGGCGCCGCCAGAGAGCGGGGCAGGCGCGCGCGACGACAGCCGCGGAGGCGGAGCAACACCTGTGGAAAGGGAAGCAGGCGGCCTGTGAAGCAGAGGAAGAAGGAGATACGGGACAAGGATTTTCATTAAGTGGTGTGCAATAATGTAGATTTATGCCATATATTTGTTCAGAGTAATTACAATTTTTTTAAATCAACAATGAAATTGTTAAATTAATTTTTTATTAAAAATATATGATATTTTTTCAGAATACTTAAATATCAAAGTAAAGGACGTAGGCGATGTGAAATTGGTGGTGGTATTTTCAATAATCTGCTTCGAAAACTAATAAAATCAAGTGAATTTATTCTTTTATTTATTAAATGATGTGTAAATATTGTTCAATGTGATTAACGGATAAAAGTTTCACTGAAGCAAAAGCAGAATTTGTTTTTAACTGAAAGTCATGTGTAGAGAAAAGAAACGTCGAAGAATATAATGAGAATAAATATAAGAGGAAACAAAAATTTTGAATGGGAGTTCAGGAAAAAGAACAGATTTCGAAGAAACGTGTATAAAGGAAGTAACCTTCATATATGGATCAAAAAACACGTCTACATTTACAAAAAGTTGGTCTGTGGGAGATTAAAACAGGAAAATACTTTTTATAATTAAATGGAAAGAATAGGTTGAAGGTTTAGAAGTCTGAATAGTTAAATCTAGGCTTTTTTTTTGTTTTTTTTTTTTGCAAAACGAAAAAAAAACTACATTTAATATGAAAAGAAAAAAGGAAAGTTAAATGATTTGTTGATTTTTAAAAGTGAGTAATAGTTTTTTCAATAAATAGGGATACACAGGTAAGAGTTGGGAAAACCAAACAAAAAAATGAAATGAAAAAGGTTTAAAATTAAGTGGTACATGCGGCAGGAACGATGTGGAAGCCAGCTAGTGAAACGTAATCGCGTGGCTACGCTTCTCGTCGATGATGAGGCGTCTGTTTGCTAAAGGTGGCTGAGGAGTAAAGAATGTAATAAGGATTGGCAGGTCCTCACTAGACAATCTTCAGTATAATGGTTAATTTACTTCCTCTAATGGATCCGGGAACGTGATACCTGGCATCACTGGCAAAGATTGATTACTTTAGAACTCAAGACAGGAAAACATTTTTCTTAGAAATATGACGTTAATTTAACAGTTCTAAAAAATCAAGTGCCAGTTCGTAAACAACGTGTTTGAATGTAGGAAATTAATAAGCTTTTTAAGATATTGCTTTTTTTCTCACGTCAGCTCTAAAACTAGTAGCCTCAGTAATCATTCTCTGAATATTAGTAAAAATGTGAGATGAAACTGGGTCATTGATTCATAGTATATTATTTGAAAAAGCTATGTAGTGAAGTGGTAAATAGTACGTTTACATGTAATGCTGTGCAGTTACGTGTGGCGAAATGTCATTATTGAATTGTGATTATTATGTTAAATTATCATATTCTGAGTTTACTATAGATTAATTTTTTGACTAGACATGTGTAGTAATAACAAGGAAATTATGTTATAGAGTAAGTCAACATCTACTGTTTTCCTACCACTAGTATATTAAGTACTAGTTGAATTATCAAAGTTGCCAAGGTTTTATTTGTAACAGTTTATCTATTAAGTAGCCTGTCTGTTTAGTGGGCCCTACCGTCTACTTATAATGAGTAATGGAACATATTTAATTGATTTAATTATATTTTTAATGGAAGTTTTTAGTTTCTCGCAAACGACGTATATCGGATATAGAAACTATTGTAATGCCGCGAGAAAGGTGATTTAACAATAAACTTGTATTGTGGGGCCGTAATACCGAAAAGTCAATAAAACTTGTTCCTTGAAGAAGGAAATTAATTTCTCTAACACGTAATGTACTCAGAATCCTTGTCGTGTGGGTCCTGTACTGAAACTTCTCCATCTTTCTACCTCTCTCCTGTAATATGCAAAAAGAAACAAGTATCTAGTTGGTTCAACTTTACGAAACAATGGCGAACAAGTAGGTAATTGTTACTTTTTTTTTATCTTATCAGTATTTAGGACTGTCTGTTTTTAGTAATTTGAATATAAAGTAACAGTTCCAAGAGATTTTTATAGACAGACCAACACTATAACTTTATTCAATAAATCACATAATTTCACAGTCGGATAATTATATGCTTATGACTTATGCTCATGACTATAAACTGTATGTACGAACATCATCATAGGACTATGTTCTTGTTCACATCGTTATCATCTAATTTTATCACTGTATGGCCTGATGATGGAGAAACAACTGTTCTCCGAAACGTTGCTGTTTTTATAATTATCCGACTGTGAAATTATGTGATTTATTGAATAAAGTTATAGTGTTGGTCTGTCTATAAAAATCTCTTGGAACTGTTACTTTATATTCAAAAGGTAATTGTTACAGAAAATATTGCAAACTCTAGCTTCTACGTGATAATTGCCTCTAGTATTCCCAACAGAATAATACTACCATTACTATTCTTCTTCATCATCATAATCTTCTTCAATAATATATAATCAAACAATAAGAAAATCAGATCGGAAGCTTACCTACATCATATCGGAAGCTTACAACATCATCCTAATTCTTCAGACAATAACAAAAACAGATCGGAAGCTTACACAGTCTTCTTCTTCTTCTTCTTCTTCTTCTTCTTATTATTATTATTATTATTATTATTATTATTATTATTATTATTAATTTTACCTATTTCCTTAACACTATCACTATTATTCATTTTTAATTTATACGGTTGATTTGTATCTAAAAATCAGCAACTATACTCGATAAATAAATAACCACACTATTCTTCATAACTGAACAATGGGACATCCTCCATTTCCTTGAAGTACCATCCGCTCCCCCTCCACCGGGGCGCGCGGCATGAACTACTGGAGCAACAGTAGCTCACCCGACGACGACGCGCGAAACAGTCGCGCTCCGGAAACGCGCCGCCTTTATTGGAACCGGAGCCGAGTTATTGCCCCTCGCGAGAAAAACGAGTATTTAATATATTTACACCGCGCCGTAAGAAATAGTCTGGGCACTCAGCGCTGGGGCCGGGGCCGGGGCCGAGGCCAAAGCCGGGTGCAGGGCGGTGGTGGGGGGGTGTTAGCGGGGCCGGGGCCAGGGCCGCGCTTGGCGTTCCCCCGTTCGCTTCCCGCAGACCGCTCGCTCTGCCGCCTTCGCTGCGCGTAAGGTCGAGTTTCGCGCGCGCACCGCTCGCTCTAAGTGTGAAATATCTAGGTAAGCAAAGAACGACTCGCCTTACGTACCGAGCCGAGGTCTCCCATTTCTTTGTGTGTGTGTGTGTGTGTGTGTGTGTGTGTGTGTATGTCCTGTGCGTGTGTGTGTGTGAGAGGGTGTGTCTGTGTGTGTTCGGTCGCCCGTTCGCCCGCTACCCTCCAGTTTCGCTCCGGGCGCGCGATACATTGTTCCGGATATTACTTCCGAGTTACGGGCTGCCGCGCGTTAAATCATAAGAACAATAATACTAAATTTCGTTTTAAATTTTTTATCGGCGACGTAGACCCGGAACTGCGTAGGAGGAGTCGGTTCGGGTGAGCGGACGGGGCTGGGCTGCGCGCGCACCTGTAGAAGGGGTGCGATGTGTGGGCGGAGGAGGGAGGGGCGACACGGGATGTAGCGGAAGAGTGTCGCGGTAGGCCTCCAGGGAGGGGAGCTATATTGAAGATATGAGAGAAAACGAGATGAAACCTCGAGAAGTAGAGCAACACAGAATCGATTCTGACAGGTTAGAGCGTGGGTGTGGATGGGCACGGTTGGTGCGGGAAGGATGGGTATTGACGGGGGTCCAGGAAGGTACGACGACGTGTATAAGTGGGGGAGTTGTCGAGTGGTCGAGTGAGCGAACGAGTGGGTGAGAGGAAAGAAGGGTGGCGAAGAGGGGCGGGCATTTGATTGATGTTTCCGGGAACGTCCATTGCAATGATCATTAGAACCGTTAGTGTAGTGAATATTTATCGTAGGAGGTTGCGGTGTCTCCTCCCCCGCTGAATGGTGAGATCCGGCACCGAACTACACATCGGCTACCGGGGTTTCTCTCTCCACGAACTATCCCCAGGTAGGATAAACTGTTAAGCTCCGGACTGGTCTCCCGATACATGTAGCAGTGTAGTGCGTGTAAGTGTGAGTGTGTGTAAAAGGGGAGAGAACAGGTCAAGGAAGAGGATGGAAATATCGGGCTCTGTTCCAAGACCGTTTGTTAGAAAACTGATCCAGCAATCTCCTGGTATTGATTGGAGAAACCACGGGAAACTATCGATCAGATCAGCCGGCTGCTAGAATTCTCTTCCAGACAATGGCTGAACTCGACCCAGCTATACAGCTGATGTAAAAAATTCAGTCACCATCGGGACACCCACTCTATTACCTCCCCGGTCACAGTCGCTGCAGAAACAGAGACAATGCTGGGCCTGTGTTAACTCAGCCGTATAATGGGCGAGAGGATAGAATGATTGATTTATTAGTGTTTCCGTGTGGATCAACCGCTAAGGTCATTAGTCTAATAAGTGCGGTGCATGTTTTATTGCGAGAATGGCGGTAATCTTCCCTCGCTGGATAATGAGATCCGGCGCAGACCTACATGCCAGCTAGCAGTATTTTCCGGAACAGGTACCTCCCACCAGCGAGACACCGCCCACCGGGACAAGCTCTCACCTCTCGATGGGTCTCCCGACATGGATTACAGTTGGGCGGGACGTGGGGAGAGAGGACGTGTTCCAAAGCAGTTGAAGGCGGAGCGGGGCGGTGCAACGCGGGCGCGGAGGCGTTTGTGGTGGGGGGTTGGGCTGCGTGGGCGCGCCTGCCAGACGGAGCAGGCGCTTCGCGTCGGTGGCAGATGGGGCGTCGCGGCGCCGCTGCCGCTGTCGTTCCCGTCGCCCGCTTTATGTAACTGCGCTTCCGCGCGAAGTCCCGCCCCCGCCTCGTGCTCTATCACACTCCCCGTCCGCACAATGGAGAACAGTGATGTAAGAAGTAGGCGGGCCAAAAACCACATAACAGTGCAAATAGTTTGTACTATAATACTCAATAAATAAATTATTTCATGAGTCGCAAACCCATTTCTACGCGAATTTCCTCGGAATCTGTGATTAAGACATCTGTGACTTTCTTGTTACCTTCTGTACACCTTCTAAAACGATCTTGAAGGCGTGTCTTGTCACTCAAGGGATAGAAAGAGTGTCAATCCCCCTACGCTCTGCAATCGATTCCGAACGCGTGACATTTGACCGACATTCTATTCCGAACGCATGAGATACACGTTAAACGTTGGGGAGGTTGCCGGTATATTTCACTGAGAAAGTAGACGTAAGAAATATCATAGTAGACATAGAGATTAGTCGCTACGGTGTTGCGCATTTCAGTACGAATGAAATGAAAAAAGTAAGAAATGGTGTACATTCTGTCCCATATAATAACGATGGAGTCGGTGGAATGATCAGAATTGTTTGGGCACATTTTGAAATGCTTCAATTAGCAGATTAAGAGACAGAAATAGCAAATTTTTATTACGAATATGTGCAGCAATGCTAGAACTACTGCTACAAAATGTTTACACTTTATGTATCATTCCAGCAAATGGATTTGTAGGTTGCCTGTTTCAATGACCTATCCAGAGATTATATAAAAACATCATATCAATACGTTTACGAAGAAAATAATACCCCCCGTAGTCAAGTAGGAAAAATATTTTACGTGCCGCAGGTTCCCGGTTACCATACTTTTAAGAACATTTAAAAAACAACGCGATACATCACTCATCCACCATACATAGTCAGGTTCCTCTCGGACGAAATGATGCCCTTTTGCTAATTCATAAATTATTGAAACCATTTAAGGCCGCAGGGAATGCCGTATTAAATTTCAGGATCGTGTGCAAGTACACATGAGAGAGATGACGATTCAATGACCCATCACTAGTATATATGCTGAATGATGTATCCGGGCACATCAACCACTAGGATTATAAATTCCATTAGTGTATTGAATGTTTTATCATAAGATTCCTCCTGACATGTATGGTAGTGTAGTGCATGTAAGTTTGTAAGTAAGGAGTGAGGATAGGACAAGGAAGGGGAGGGAAACATCGCGCGCGGTCCGTGGTCCGTTTGTAAGAGTACTGCTCCGGCATTCGCCTGGCATTGATCGAAGAAACCATAGTAAAACATCGATTAGAGCAATCAGCCACTAGAATTCTCCAGCAAATTGTGGGTGAATTCGACCTAGCTATCTAGCTTGTGTCGAAAACTCACCGCCGTTTGGACTCAAACCTAAAACTTCCCGATCACAGTAGCTGCAGTGACATTGGTATGGCTTGCCCTAAGCTAAATTCAGCCAGTGTAATAAATATTTAAAAATGTTGAGGTAGTACAGTAGAACAAAGTATGTCACAAAGGCACGTAATTGTGGATAGTGTAACAAAAGGAGAAAATACCGTTATGAACTGAATAGATCCAATAATTACTCTTCATGATGAATAGCAATGTGGACCTATTTACTTTTAAATTATTAAAAATATTGCATTTATAGAAGCACAAAAGCATTTACACATTTTTTTTGCGCAGAGAAGGGGTTTCCGCAGTTACAATTCGTGCTACCTACGTAATTTCTATCGCAGGCACTGTCGCCAGCCACTGATTTCACAGCGGAGGGGCTTTTGTGGTGCACTGTACATTTTGATCAGTCGCTTCTCCAAACCGTAAACTACTGCGAGATTTCAGTGAACGCCAACCGAGCTGCCGCACACTGCGCCGCGCTCGAAGAGCGTGACGGCTGCGTTTTCTCTCCGGGAATCGGCGCAGGGCGGCGCGCCGGGAATGTTCTCGGTTTTCGGCGAACTTTCGAGAGATGGCGAGCGCGCCGCTTCGGATGCACCGAATCGTCGACGACGTCGACGACGACGACGGATCTATGACGCAACGCCTCAATCGCCACCCGAAATGGGTTCTCCGCGGACGGGCGGGTGTGTGGGTGGTGGTGGTGGGGGGGCGCGATCCGACTTTCAAATGTTGCGCGTTGCGACAGAGCGCTTGCGAGTTGCGGAGGAGAAATCGCGGCCATTGAAATACATGAATCTACAACTCAAAACATTCGCGATATTGCTGCGGATGATGCGAAATCAGAGTTTTGTTTTCTCTAGGTTATCGGTTGTTGTTACGGAAAAAGAAATTAAATCCATATTACAATTTTTATTCGCAGAGCAAATGCAAAAATAGGCTCCAGCACTGTTTCCGGACATTTAAATGGAGTTTATGTCCATTCATAAACCACATGCAGAATAGAAATGTTTTTGACATAACCAAACTAAAAAAATATTTAAAAGGCTTATATTTAACATATATTCTAAAAAAATTAAAACAAAAAAATATTTGATTTGTCATATTTAAACATCTCCCTATTTTTAATGTACTTTAATAAAATATTTTCAACAATTATTACATTGGTGTTAGAAGATAATATGTTTTAAAATACTTCTTTTAATGTAATAAAACTGTTTTTTAATAAAATTATGCTAAAATTCTTCGAAGAGATGACAGTCTATTGCTGATTATCTTTTTTCATTGACGCAATATTCTTTCTTCTTGTAACTGTGATCGAGATTTGTGAGTACATTAAGCAACATTTTCAACTACAGCAATTTTCAATGTCATTTATTCTTGTAACATTATCACTTTCCAAACTTTTCTTCATATTGTCATATGATATGCTGTATAAAATTAATGAGAATAAAAAAGGTTCAAAATGCATGTTCTCGATGCATATGTGTATTCAGTGCAGAGCGTGATTAAATTAGAATTTAATTTTTATTCGTAGTTTGACAATGGCAATGAAAGAAATCGAGGATCATATTAAAACGCAAAAATTGAGAAATGGGATGAAATGAAGCGTTTGTCATGCCTACATGCACTGTCAATCAATCAATAAAAGAAATTGAAGTTAGTCCCGTCACTACCAATCTTCTGATCCCTTGTCATGAATTGATATGAAATTGACAGATGTTAAAATCCATGAGAAGTTTAGATAAGCCGTCCATTGAAGAGAAACTTCACAAATCAGATGTTATGATTCAAATGAAAATTGGTTGTGTGTTTTACTGTGCTTCTCTAAACGCGATGTGAATCGAAAATGTCTGGCAGGAATATGAAGAATTTTTTTGCTGACATTTCTTCTCTCCCTGGGGACCTTTTTAAAACGAATAATGTGAAAAACACTCATCTCCACGACGTTTGCAGCCATCGTCAGTCCATTTACGTAAAGAACTTGGCTCTTCGCTGAGAAGAAAACGCCAGCCGAGTTCTGCGCGAGTGTGCCTGGCATATGGAACAGCCGAATCGGTGTCCGCCCCCAGGAATTCATAGAGTTTTCTCTTTTCTCCATCACCCCCCTCGCCCATTCCCCTCCACCCCCTCCCCGTCCTCGCGGACGCCGCGTAGGGGTCCCAGAGGGGTCGCAAACTCCCCGCGGTAGGTGGTATGAGGGCCTACCATAGGCAATTAGCATTCTTACAAAAAGCGACAATAAAGAAAATGACGTTAGGCTAATGTAATCCCGTTTTCTGGGACGCCGACGGGGACTACTGGGGGTTCGAAATCTGTTTATCGCAGACCCAGGATCCACGGACTCCGCTCTCCCCCGTCGCCGCCGCCGTCTCCCTCCTCCGCGAAGTATTGATTCCTCCCCCGCTTCACCCCACTCGCCCTTTCCCTCTCTACCCCACCTCAACCTCGTCGCCGTTCTTCCTCGGCGACGCAACGCGGGCACGCGCGCCAATCCTCACCCCTCGCCATCCCCACCCGCACCCACGCCCCCGACTTTGCCATCGCTCTCGCCCCGGCCACGCCGCCGGTGTCCCCGCCGCGGCGTTCGTGTCCACCGTAAACAATTTGCGGCCGCACTGCCGGAAGCGCTGCGCTCGGCCCAGCCCCGGTATCCCGAGGGGGCTGGTGCTCCTCACTACGGAGTACTCGGAAAGGCTCTGGGTTAAGTATCCGCTGACTTTCACTGCCTTTGTCACTATGATTCTCATAAGAAACTCGATTGCTCAGAATTTTGTCTGGGAATACCTAAATCATTTTTTGGGGCTAGGTCACAGGTTTGTGCATTTATTTATATTCTGTTGTAAGCAGGGTGTATTTAGATATTTTTTCACATTCTGCTTTATTTTACTATTTTCTTACTATACTATTATTATTATATTGTAAAAACCTTTTATTATAACACGAATATGTTTTAAATGCTAAGGAGGCGATAGATTGGACATACTTTCACAACCGAAATCTCGACTCTATTATTAGGTCTCTCTGATGCGCCAAACGCATCAACGTATCCGATGTGAAAATATGAATGTGATATTATTTTTGATCGTAAAGATAGAGCAGATATTGGAACGTGCGGCAAAGAAAACCGAAGAGCTCCGATAAAACTTGCCTCTTTGTTCTCCTCACATTTCATAGAGAATGACATAGAGAATTTCATAAAGAATGAACTTGATACAGAAAGATGAAAAAATAATGTCCTAATCCCTTGTGATGGGTGTGCCCGTTTTAAAAATCAAACAACTCACGCATGTACTAAATGAATATTCCAGTGCAATGAATGTGGTTGTTTGCACAACAATCTTTTAACGTATTGGCTGCAGAATGATGGGTTTGCCAGTATTTATAATTAAAACAAACTTTTACTATAATGTCATTGTACTCTTCAGAGATGAGAGATTTCAGGAGTTGGTGAGAAATGTGCAAAGATACGGAGTTCACGTAAGTTCCGCAAGAAATTAATTCCAACATAGAAAACTCCTGTAGATGCTTGACACAGGGCAAATATTCTTTTCATAAGAATTCCGCAATTCGGTCTCTCGAACAGATTGAGAAAGTAAAGCATACACAAACGTTGCTAAATACATTTTCCTTCATAGGGACGTTTAAAAAAAATCAATTTCGTGGTAAATCAGCCCGGACGGTTTACCACGCACGCTCGACATCGCATTTCATCACCAAAAGAGAAGTTGCGTGAACTGCACCGCAATTATTTACCCAGACATCATTGCCTTATCGTTTCCATCGTCGCCAGCGCCGCGGCGGCCGTCGCTGTCGTCTTCGTCGTCGTAAACGGCGAGATTAAGCAACCGCGCGCATAGGCCCTCCGGCACTTGCCGCTCCCCTCCCACCCCCACCCCACCCCTACCCCGCGCCTCTCGCTTGACGACGTACACGTGTACTAAAAACTACCTCGCCATTAGCGCTGTGTCACTGTCTGTGGCGAAGTACCTCGCACAAATTTCCGCATTACGCGGGATTAGGCCAAGCCTCGAGGACGCACGTCGCCTCCGCCTGGCGCGCCACCGTCTCCGTGGTTGTCCTCGTCTCAAGCCACTTCGTCCTCGGCGTCGTCTCTGTGATGGACGTGTAGCGTTTTGACAACTGGGTACTGGTGTAAATCGTCAGTCACTCCTAAGTCATTCGTAATGTAATTGGAATCTGTAAAGCTCAGAGTGGTGCAAGTGACTTCTCAATAATACAGCAGGAAAGCAAACTCTATGTAGATGTGAGTTCTATGCAGATGGAACAAATAAAATTGCTAGGATCTGGCCTGGATAGTCGAGGTCGCTAAAGCTGAAGGATGCTTTGGCTTGAAGGGTCCAACCCCGCCCCGGGCATGAATGTTTGTGTATTTGCGATGCGTGTTTCGCTAACGTTACCTCAAGGTTTTAAAAACAACCTGAAATTACAGTTGTCTCTAAATGACCATAGCAGTTGAAAGTGACCTTAAATAAGTAAAAAAATTACAAGGGGTCAGTACAAAATAAAAAGGAGAAATAGGAAGACGGAATAATGCAAAATACAGGACTTTTTGCAAATTCTTTAGGTGAGACACGTACGTAGCACACATGTGTGAATATATCACATCGCAGAAATAAAAGTGAAATAAATAGATTAAGTATAAAGAACAAGTGGTATCAATGGGCCCAAAGATTGAATGAATGTGTAAAGAATCTCTGAAAGGAAAACAAGGTATAAATTACAATATATCATGTTACATAACGAATAATCTAAGTGGAACAGCTAATGAAAATCTGCAGAAAGACATTTTAAATAAAACTAATATTATACAATTTAAAATTATGAAGCTGCGACATAGCGATACCAGCGAGAGAATGACGAAGGAGAGTGAAAACATGAACGCGGAGAGTGGGGTCCGGAGAAATAGGTGATGACAACACGATGGCAGAAACGTGAATCCGAGAATACATTGAGTGGATGAGAGTGGATGGTTACCCTACGGAATACACACGGCACTGCGGAAACGAACGGCGAGCAAAGCCGTGGCGGTTCGCGAGTACGGCAGTGTAGCAAAGCAGGCCTTCACCCAACCGCGGGCGAGGGGCGGGGCGATACACGCAGGCCGCGAGGGAAGTTTTCCGCGAAGCCGCTACCGCCGCCGCAGCCTTCCAGCACTGATTGCCCGCGTCATTACGCCTGTCGGGAACTTCGTGCTGAACGCCGCCGCCGCTTCCACCGTTCCCGCCTCCCCGCCTCGCTCGCCGCCTGCCACCCGCCACCGCTTTCTTTTCTCTCTCTCTCTCCACCGCCATGCTCTCAAACGTCCGCCTCCGCGTCAAAATAATTCGTCTCCACGTTCCACCTCATCCTTCACCGCCGCCTTCTCCTCACCTCGGACTTATTTTATTCCTCTTCCCATGTCTCTGCCTGCTCTTCTTTCCTCCTTCTCCTCCTCGTCTACCACCGCCTTCTCGTCCGCCTCTATCCCCGCCCCGCCTCTTCTTTTACCAACGCCTCCGGCTCCGCCCGCGCCACTTTTGCCCGCCAGGTGGCCGCGATGCCCTCGTGCGTGGAGTCTCCTCCTCGGAAAGTTTCATGGCGGTGCGGCGCGGACGAAGAAAGGGCCCCCGAGATTAAGGCGCCTCCCCGTGCGCTTGGCCCAGGCGAATTGAAGCGGGCGGACGCTGCGTAAAGGCTCTCCACGGTAACAATGCACTAACGTTTCCCAGAGAAAGAGAAACAATGTTCTTAACAACAACAAAAAAATGTAATATTTTTGAATTTTTTAAAATATATATTATTCCTTGTTCGACAAAAATGTGCCTTTCAAGGGCATTAACAATTACAATAACTTCAATATAATTAGAAAATAAACTTGAAAGCAACCTCTAAACATGCTACTGACATGTGAAAGTATTTTTTTAAGTCATAATGATCTTAAAAATAAACAATGTTTATATATACAACATAATACAAGAAAATTGTGTACAATAAATAATAGATACAAGGAGAAAAGATAACTAACGAGTGTGTAAGAGATCTCTTGAGAATTATTGAAATGCATTATCAATGCAGAATTAGAGTAAAAGTTCGCGATGTTGATGCAACAATTTTCCACAAAATGTACAAAATAAAAGTGTTATATCTCATTATTCATATATTCGGCCCCTCGGGTAGACAGCCTACTATCTTTCAGTGGTATGATCGCGGGTTCGATTCACGATCTGCGTAGACATAGAACTGCAGCTTTCCATGTCAATCGTTTCAGTTTCTGTAGAAGTGTGACGAAAGAAAATTTCAGGCAGGCCAAGTATGCTACATACAACCAAGTTTGCTAGTCTTCCTCAACCGCAGAAGTGGATATTAAAAACAGGGTCAGAACTGGGAACATCAAGAGCTGGCAAAAGTCGGATTAATCCGACCTTAAAATGCCAAATTCATATTATTTTTCACCTTTTGAAGTTTTATTTTTAATAACATCATTTACGACTGTTCTTCCTCTCAGACATTGAATACATTACTGATAACCAAGCTACATCAGCACTTTATTACCATGCTTATGGGTTATTAAAAACGCACACGTCGTTTTAGCAACGACGAATCGTACGATGACAACATTTAAGTTGCAGAACGGAAGTATTTACTCCAGAGCATCACAGAGTCGAAACGAAAATATATTTCTAGAGATTATCTCTGAAAATAAATATCTGCCGCTAAATTATATTAATATTTAATGCACTGACTATTTTACTAATTTTTATGAGATAGGAATTTTATTATTTTCGAGATTTGCATGATTCTAGTTGGACACATCTAATAGCAAACTAAATGAACCTTTTGAACAAATGTATTTATTCTCTTTAGTTAAGTTAATGCATGGTGCGGTAAGTTGCATTAATTCCCAATTACATCCACACCACAAACGTATTAAATACATTACATAGTTTAAATAGCACATGAAAACATTTTATATCCACTTAGAATTCAAGTATTTAGTAGTGAAGATATTACTACTACATTATTACTATAGCAGTTCTGAATTAAAATATACCGGTTCTGTGGGATAAAATGTTGCCATATTCATATTACAAAAAAATTGTTAACTTCCGTGGTACGCAAAGATAAATACCTTTTTTATGAAAAAGTGAAATATTTTAAAATTGTTATATTAATTTTGAATAAAGAATGGAACTACAGTTCTTCTTTACGTAAAAGCCCTACTTGTAGATTAATATTTCCAAACCCCTCTTGATTTTTGCTCCAATGTTCCATTGTCCCATTTCTTTTATCGAAGTACCATTCACTTTGTCACGTCGATGGGACGACATGCGCATGGAATACAATCATAGCCATCAGAACTCAGATAATATTGTTACACGTATTAGCACTTCTTCTGGGTAAATGCAATTCACTTCACCTTAACAAAGTATTGGTAGTACTGGAACTGCAAACACGATTTCTCTATTATCGTTCAAAATTGGCAAAGGGCGGAATACCGAGTTTGTTATTGGAATGGAATACACCATCTGTGTACATACCAACATGTTCGTATTTACGTTGCATTAGTTATGCACATCGGCTCAATTGGGATGCAATAACATGTTTCGTGATCCAGATGCACAGTCGTAGTAGAGAGCATTAGCATAGTATTGATACATTTTAAAAATTACAAATTAATTCAGATTACCAGTGTATATGTGTGTCGAGTAATTATATAACAATGTAATAGTTATCCTGCTATTTCTCATAAAACCTCGCTATCCGAGCTCCACTCCCAATTTGGGAAACGAAACGCACGACACGCATTATAAAACCGCCGACAGACGGCAGGCATCGCGACAGAAGCGTGGCGGGCGGCGTTATGCCTGCCGTAATGCGAGGGTTCGTGAACTGTGATTAACAGCTCTTCCGTGGAAACGGCGAGAAGATTCTAAATTAATTAAACAACAGCCCCGCCCCTCCCCGCCCCGCCTCGCCCCGCGCAGCTCGCGCGAGCGCACGCTTGCCGCGCACGACGCTTGAGGGCGGCGCGGGCTAATTATCGGTTTATGTAACGTGCAGGCGCTAAACGCTGCCGCGTTAACACTTGCCGCGCGAGGCGCGAGGCGCCGGGCCCTGGCCGCCCCGCCCACCGACGCCCACTTGCCGCCGCGCGCGCGCTCGCTCTGCCACTCACCTGCCACGCGCCGCCTCTCCTCCCTCGCCCGCTCGTCCGCAACGCACTGACTTGTTTGCCACCTGCCGCCACGCAAATACGGAACGATACCTAAGTGCCTTCCACCTAATGTACGTTGCCTAATACCTACCGTCGAATGCAATCCTGGTTCTTTGTCTGATATTCGCATGCCTTGCGCTGGCTCTCTCGCCCGCTCGTCCGCGACGCACTGACTTGTTTGCCACCTGCCGCCACGCAAATACGGAACGAAACCCAAGTACCTTCCACCTAATGTACGTTGCCTAATACCTACCGTCGAATGCAATCCTGGTTCTTTGCCTGCCATTCGCATGCCTTGCGCTGGCTCTCTCGTCCGCAACGCACTGACTTGTTTGCCACCTGCCGCCACGCAAATACGGAACGATACCTAAGTACCTTCCACCTAATGTACGTTGCCTAATACCTATCTTCGAATGCAATCCTGGTTCTCTGCCTGCCATTCGCATGCCTTGCGCTGGCTCTCTCGCCCGCTCGTCCGCAACGCACTGCCTTATGTTTGCCACCTGTCGCCGTGCAAATACGGAACGATACCTAAGTACCTTCTACCTAATGCACGTTGCCTAATACCTACCGTCGAATGCAATCCTGGTTCTATGCCTGCCATTCGCAAGCCTTGCGCTGGCTCTCTCGCCCGCTCGCTTGCAACACATCGCTTTCAGATTGCCACCTACTGCCTGCTGCACCACACTTACTGAATGCCTAATTACCTGCTACGTAGTATACGCCGCGATGCCATCGAATGCATGATCTGGTCTTCTGCCTGCCACTCACTTGCCACGCACTGGCTGTCTCGCCCATTCGCCTACAACACACTGTCTTTTGTTTACCACCTTCTGCCACACAAATTCGGAACGATAGCGAAGTACATGCCACCTAATGTACGTCGCCAAATGCTTGCCCTTGAACGAAATTTTTAATTATCTGTCTGCCAAGCACATGCCTTGCACTGGCCCTCTCATTCATTTGCTTACAACCCACCACTTTTAGTTTGCCATCTACTGCCCGCTGTTCTACATTTATTGAATGCTTAAGTACCTCATATCTATTGTGCGCTACGCTGCAATCAGTGAATGTCCTGTTTCTCTGACTGTCATTCACATGCTTTTCGCTGGCTTTTTCACCCACTCGCTTACAACCCACCGCTTTCAGATTGACACCTTCTGCCTGCTGCATCACACTCGCTGAATGCCTAAGTACCTCCTAGCAAGTGTACGCAGCGCTGTCATCGAATGCATGATCGGCTTCTCTGATTACCACTCACCTGCCATGCGTTGGCTTTCTCTCCCACTCGCGTACAACCCAACCACACCCTATCACATTTTGCTTCTTGCTCCACATAAACTGAATTATGTTTAAAACCTGCCATCCATTGCACATTGCCCCACTTTTATTGATGATCCCCAATATCTTAAGCACGTTCTATAGGCTACCGGCTTCATGTCATCCATTGCTTCACTGTCTGGCTCTAGCTCTTAGACTGCCATTCGCTTGCTACTCTCTACCTATTGACTGTTGTACTGTGTACTGGCTGCTGCGTACTTCTTTCTACTCATATCCCACAACCAACTACCAGATACCTTCTACATGGTACAGGTTACACTTTACAGTTTACAGCTTACAGTTACAGTTTATAACTTAATGAACTAAAATTCCCAGTATTGAATCAGACATTTCTCATTGCTCTCTTCACCTGTCACTCATTCCTTTCAATTCCAAAACGAAAATCTCTACTGCTGTCCGTTATTCAGTCACCTCCTACACCCACATAGGGCGGGTGCCTCACCAGAGCTCTATGTCGCTCATCGCCACACATCCTGACCTGCTTGTACCGCCTTGCAGTAGCACCGTTCCACCGTTCTACATTCCTATGCATCAAAAATATGCCACTGCCATCCTGCTTAGACCTCATTGCTATTTTGAAAATGACATTTACATTTATTCATTACGACCTATTCTGTCACGCTTCTTTCCTTTTTGATAACTCTGTCTCGCGTTCTCCGTCTACACCAACTCCCCGGCGAACATTACTTGGCTTCTTACTTTCTTTGTCAGTTCTGTTCTATCCACACCAAACTAACCACTCTCTAACAACTAATTCAATCATTAGTAAAAAAACTGATTTTTTAAAATATTTAAATGTAAAATATCAATTAATTATTTTTCAAAATTCATTTTAAGCACATTTTATTAAACACTAGTTTACTATTCGAATTACTTACGTTTTAAACACATTTATAAGTAACAAGATCGATAGAGTATAAAAAAAGACAGCGATAGTTTTTACTACAAAAACTAAAATGTTTGTGAATACACATTCAAAAGCAAAGGTGTATCTATACAAAAATTTCACTCCATAACAAATATCTCAATTTTATTTTTACATAGTAAATTCATCTTTTACTTTGATAAAAACCGATCAACAGATATTTTCTCGTCAAACACGATATAACTAGAATTTTATATCACACAGAACGCTGTATAAAACACTAACCAGCAGTCGTAATTTGGAAAAAATGCGAGTCTCGGGCTAACATATTTCCTTTCGGCAGATGCGATCAGGCGGCGTGCGTCGTTCCCGCGAGCGCTTTAAAATCAAAACATCCTGCGCGGTGCAAAATCCAACAGCCAGTCGCCGTTTGCGGGGCGCATTTTTCCCGTGCACCGATCATAAACGCGGTGCGGGGCTTTGAAAATCCCCGGCTGGAGGAAAAACGTTACAGTGTGCTTTAAGCACCGGGGCGAGTGCAACGAGGGTGGCGCGGTGCGGGTGGGGCAACGGTGGCAGTGGAGGGGGCGGGCGACGAGGCGAGAGTGAAGGTAGGGGCGCAAGCGAAATGATGGGGGCAGATCTAAAGGTGGAAGCAGGGTGAAAGAGGAGAGATTTGCGACTAGGTGGGGTAGGTAGAGGCATAGGTGGGGCGGAGGTGCAAGCAGGGTGAAGGCAGAGGTGGGGTGGTGGCGGGCTGAAGGTGGAGGTGGGGGGTTGGGTCGGGCCGGAGGGGGGGCTGAAGTTGGGGCAGGATGGCGGAAATATGGTGGTAGAGGAGGCGCTCGTGGAAGTAGGTTTTCATGTTGAAGTCAGGAAAAGTGTTGGGAGCAGAGGTGAAGGAGAAAGCGCGGTAGAAGATGGCAAGGGGTGGGGTGCGGGCGATGTGATGGGGCGAGGGCAGAGTGGTTCTCGACTGATCGCAGTGGCTGAGTCGGAGCCGTAGGAGGTTGAGCTAGTACAGGGACCGTTAGAAGCAGGTTAAGCTAGGTCCCGGTAGCTACCAAGCGGAGATTATGAGGATGACGGGGAGGGTGAGAAGGGAGTCAGGAGCAAAGTGACTGACTGAGGGGAGGCAAAATTAGAAGTGGCACACATGTGGAGTGGGAAGAAAGAGGAAGATGGCTTAGGGAAAAGGGAAGAAGTATAAAGTGCGATAGAAAACGGAAGGAAATACGAGTAAATTAAGGGAGAAATAATCTATTCGTGAGGGATTGGAATAATGAATAGGACACGATAGGACGGTATATTGGGACAGCCGGGAATGTGGGGAAAGAGAAATAGAACCATTAATGTCCATTTACTAATGGTAGCTTTTCTGAGAATTAGTTTGAGGAAGGATGGAAGTGGTGGCATATGGAAATAATGGTTTAGCTTAAGCACTTTTTAGAGCCAGAGAAAGAGATGTTGTGAAAGATTACAGCGAAAGTGAGAGTGGGACACATAATGGGTAGAGAATGAGTGGAAAGAGAAATCGAGAGACTCCGGTAGTCAGACGGTCAGACGGATGGGAAAGAACGAGTAGCACGGCAAATGGCCGGGGAGGAAGTAGCAACGAGTGGTGGATGACCGGTCCACGTTGCGGGTTGCGGACGGAGAGGCGGCGAGAGTCGACGCGTTGGTGGGAACATGGCAAGGGAAGCGGTCTGCGGATAGAGTATCTTTGGAGGTGGGGGGAAGCGCAGGCGGGCAGAAGGGCAGCGAGTGGCGAGTGGCGGGCAGAAGGGCAGAGGAGCGGCGGGGGTGTAGGCAGCGGGGCGGGGCGGCAGGCAGCGGGTGGCAAGCGGTGGGCAGAAGGGGGGCATGGCGGCGGGGGTGGGGGCGGGGCGGGGCGGCACCGGTTATCGCGACGCAGAGCGTAAAACGGAGCAGCGCCGGGTAAAGCGTCTTCCGCATCGGCGTCGTTTCCAGATAGCGCGATACAGCGGCGGTGCGCGGCGCGGCGCGGCGGTCATATCGATTGACACCGAATTGGGTTACACGGGCAGCGAGGCGGCCGAAGGGACCGGCGCCCGAGGAAGGGCGTGGCTCGCGGAGGGCGCGAGGGAAAGAGAGCGAGACACGGAATCTTCTGGAGACACAAACTCAAAAATGAAAATAAAAGTAATTAAAAACAAAGTCCGTGAAGTGAAACTGAGAGTAAATCAGATTTACTGGAGAAATCTTGAATCAAAAAACCATTGTGTAATTAGTACGATTTTTTTTATTTAAACTCATTCCTCTTAATTTCCTGACTAAGCAGTACGTGATGGGAGAGTTAATGATGAGGTTAGAGCCCTCGAAAATTATGTTTTTGCAAAGTGGAAACAAACTTCAAAAGCTTTTTTATAATAACACGATAACATTATGTTTCATTAACGTAGGAACGATGGATAACTAATAGAAACAAATCAAAATTATGAGGGCCATTAAATTCAAGCGACTGTTAATTTCAATTTTCTACCCATCAGGCCCATAGAAAAAAGTAATATATTGTGAATATCAATGGAACATTTCGCTTTTGAGTGCCCAAAGGAGACGTGAGAGCATCGCTGGTTCGTTGACTGGCCACGACCGGGTGGTCGGCGCCGCTCGCCTCAAGCAGGGTTTCTCGCTGCGGCCGTGGGCCCAGGGGGGGGGGTGCGGTGCCGGGCAGGACCCAGTAGGGGAGGCTTACCGTCTCGCTCCCGCACGAGCCGCCTACTTAAGTGCTCTCCGCAAAATTACCATAAAGTAAATCATTAATTCTAAGGCCGCAGAGCGCAGGATCGCCGCTCTGGCGGGGGCCCCACGGAACTACAAACAACGCAAAAGCTACTTGCCTAAGTGTTTCTTCCCGCGCTGCGCGGCGCAGCGCGGCGCGGCGTCGTCGGCGAAGGACGCTTATGCAAATTGCGGCGCCCACATGCCCGTGCGTGGAGGCGCCGGCGCCGAGCCCTCGCCCACTCGCCCCCCTCCCGCTCGCCCGCCCGCGCCCGCCGCACTCTCCAGACCCCGCGCGCACTACACGCCCGCGATGCTGCCACCTGACATACAAACCCATTGAGCTTGCTTTAATCACAATCTGGTGCCGCCTCCGAGAAGCGAAGAGCGTGAGATGATGTGGGATGCGCGGAGACCGACGTGTGGGTAGGGGGCTGGGGTGGGGCGGGAACAGGTTGGGTGGCAGGGGTGAGGGCGAGGACAGGGGCGGCGGCATGGGCGGGGCCGAGGGCGGGGGCGAGAGCAGTGACGAGAGTGGCGGCGAGGGGAAGAGCGACGATGAATGGGAGGGCGAAGGCGGGGGAGTGGAATGTGGGGCGTTGGGGTGAGCCGTGAGGCGCGAAGCGTAATAATTTCAATTTAACATAAGAAAATAATTAGGCATGTAATATGTAGAAGATGTGAAGGTTGAGTGTGAAACATGATGAATCATATCATGTTTCCTGAAAATTTTGTTCAGAAAAGTTTACAAATAGCTAATGATTCACAGACATTAAATTGCATATTTGTTCCAAAAGTATGCACTCAGTAAAGCGATATACATCAGATCTATTGCTAATCAATTGTGAAACTTTTTTCACAGTAAATTTATTTAATGATTTATTTATTTGGTCAAAAACAGTAAAAACTGCAGGTGACGTTTGGGGAGGAGATTGTCTGGAGGACATTTCTTGAGGTCCAGAATGAAAAAAATTATTAACATACCTTCGGCCACGAAGAATCAGAAAAGAGCTGCATTATAGACATCTGGAATTATCTTCTACTGTGTTTTTCAGTAAATGTGGTAGAGTTACTTATTCATGGACGAAACATTTAAATTAATATATTTAGAGCGTTTCCCGTTAACAAACTTTACTTGCGTTAACATTTAGTATTATGCCCATCCAACCATAATATGTACGACGAAAAAATACTACTCGAATTAAATGTTACTCATATAACCTCATTTTGAAATCTGGTAAAATGCGTAGAGGCAAGCCCCCACGAATACATCTTGATGTTGAAAATTCACTCGACCCCAATTTCATGCGTTCACGTGCGTTTTTGTACTCGTTAAAAATTTCCCTTCGTTTCCGAGTTTCCCTTGGTGAACGCGCTGAGTCGATGTTTACCGAGAGTGTGTGCGCTCTGAACTTTGACGCATGTATACAGCTGCTGCCTGCTGTACGTTGGACCGACTGCTGCCTACGTACGTACTGTTCCCACTCTACAATATTTTGGTGGATTTACAATTTTTATTCGCATTTTATTCTCTAGATAATTTTACACTTTTCCTTCATCTCTCTTGATGATAGTAACGATCTCAAGTCTCTGACATTTCCACAAACTTTGTCAGTTTTCTGTATCTCGCTTTTGGATTAAAGAGAAATAATACTACATTTTTATTTTATACTACTTCATTTCTGTAAAAAACAGTTATGTAGTTCATTAAACTGTGGTTTAAAGAAAGCGAAATGTAAATACTTATAGCTTAGAATGGTGCATCCAGCAGATATTTTCATATTGAAAAAATTGTTTGTGTGTTGCACGTTCGTAATAAAAATAAATTTTAAGCATTTTACACTTGTTGGGCTAGTCCATTTCTAAACATTGGGAAAAGTATAGACACAAATGTTTGTTTATATTTTTTACAAAATATTTAATTTTAGGTAATCTAATGAATCAATTTGTAAATGCCGGAAAGAGTGTAGTAATACACTACGATTTATCATGTATACATGTACTCGTAGGTGAATTGAAATTAGCATTTCTCTACGTCGGTCATGGTGAGCGATCTAAATGAGTTTCCAGACTTCACATCATAATTTACGAAGGTTTTCTTTGTTGATAAAATAATGCGTACATTTACTGATAGCCCTCAGTTACTCGCTCTGTGGTTTATGCATTGTCTCTTTTATATTGCTTATTTAAGTAACATATTCCTACATAATCTATTAAATTTTACACTGATGAGAAAAGTACATTTGGATGTGTATTCTGATTCACATGTACGCTACACCTTGCCTTCCGTATCGGCATATCAGCAGTGTCTCATCTAGAATGGCAGTACGATATAGTACATCCTTCACTGTACCTTGACCTGCCTGCCTTCTTCCTATGTACTCGACCGCCCTCATCACACCTACTGCATTGCCCTGGTTTTTTAACCTCCCTACCTCTTTAACTAAAACCTCCCAGCCACGCCCACTCGTTTACTCGCCAGTCCTTCCGCCAGTCGCACGCGTTCTCACGTGGCAATGCGGCCGACGCCTCAGCGATATTAAGACGTTGCTCCTTAGAGAAATACTACTTCCGCCGCGAGCCCGCCATTACTGCTAAGTGTTTTCCGGTCTAGCCTGACCGCAGGCCGCGTATCGCGGGATCTCAAGGTGCGGCCTCGCCAGATTTATGAAGCAATTACCATTAGGACAATTCTGCAGGACCCAACGGGAATTACAAAGTGCGATATATTTTCTCCTGGTCGCGCGCCGCCATCTCCGCAGGGGGTATGTGCTCGACGAGTTATCCTCTTCCGAAACAAAATGCCTGCGGAGAAGACTTTCCTTTGTCGCGGTATAGTGCGCAAAGCCCTAAATGGAGTAGAGGCAATCAATTTTAAGCGGAAGACGTGCGGCGAAGCAAAGATAACGCATTATTTTAATTGGGAGCCGTGAAACTTTATAACTACAGAGGCGTGTTGCTTGCAGGAGACGGAACTTTTTCTTAAGTTTCGCTCCGTAAAATAGCTGATTGGCAAAGAAAACTTTCTTTGGTTTTTTTAAAATATCTTGTGTGTGAGACATAAAATTATGCGCCAGGAAATTGATAAACTATCAGAAAGTATTACGTACACTGTCTGAATTGCATGAATATTTTTAGCACAATTCTTGCAAACAACGCGAATATTGGACATGAAAATTGAAAATGTTTCTAGGTATATTTAAGAATGAAATTTTATTCTGAATAATTAATGTTGTCACGACGAAATATATATCGTATTGATTAAAAAGTGTGATGATTAAATACATCGCGCTTGAGATATTCAACGCAAAACAAAGCGAGTATAAAATTTCCATATTCCCGCGAGAAAATAGTACGGTCAGTTAAAGCTTCCACTGCTCGCGCGTAAAAATGTTCTAACGCCGCCTCTAGCATATTTTATCACAAACATCTTAATAAGAAACATATTCCAAACTTTTTCATCTCCGAAATTCCATACGAGACGCGAGCAGTAAGAGATTCGCAATGAAAATACTGCAAAAGCAACAGGAGCATGAAAACTCGCAGTAGCAGCCACGCGCAGGTGGCGTGTGCCCTTTCAGCATCGCACTTCCCTCAACCCCATTCCGCGGTCACCGCGTTTATCTAGCAGCCAGTCTCGAACCCAAGAGATCACCAACGCGGTTCCTCAAGGGACCGGTTCGAGCCTCGGCAACTTACTCCGCATTGTTCCTCGCGCATAATACTCCAAAATTAGATTCCGCTGCCGTCCTCCCTTCCCCCTTCCCCTCACCCTCTCTTCGACTGGCACCGCCAGGTCCCTCCTCCTCGCCATCCCGACGCCGCCACTGTTGGTTCTGGTTTAATTTAGATTAAATTAAATTTTATACAGTTTTTGTTCTGGTTCCTCGTGCATGGTCCTAGGGCTTGTGACGTAGTTTCAAGTTTTATCGTCCGCACAGATTGGAATCGCCCTGATTAAGCGTCCGTGAGAGGAGGAGAGAGGGGAGGCTGGAGATGCTATCACAGGTAGCGATGCGGCGGCGGTGGCGGTGGAGGCGGAAGCCGCGAGTCCCGGAGCATTAGCGAGCGCCTGCGGATTATGCAGCCCGCGGGACACGCCGCGCCCTCTCCCCGCGGGCGGCGATGGAGGTGGACTAGAAGGCGATGGAGGCAGAGATGGGAAATGGGGGGGGGAAGGAGAGTGGATGCGGCTATGTTGAAGATGGAGAAAGTGGAGGAGGAAAGGCCAGAACGGTATTAGTGGTGGTAGGGGTGGAGGTGGAGACAGAGGTGGCGGAATGACTTAATTTAAGATTGTGGGGAAGTCAAATGTGTGTTTAGTGATGGAGCAACTTTAACGCGGATGTCTATTCACGGTTTCCCGGAATCGGGTTAATATGAAGTCTTAATATCTGCAATAAAGATCAAGTTAGAAATTATAGTAGTGGTGCATTGTAGATATGGCTAAAAGTAAAATAAGTATTAAGCTCAATTGTCTTACATACCAGTAGTAACATGAGATAAAAATAACATGATACGTAATACGAGAATGATATACACAAATGAAAATACGTATAAAAAGTAGTGATAAGTAAAGAGCGTCGCAAGTGGGTTACCAAAGAGTTGTGATCAAATAAAATGAAAATTAAATCCAGAAGCAGGTACTGAGGTGGAGTTGTAGAAGGTGACGGGGGAACTAAGGCAATATTATGTGGCTGCTTTGTAGAAGATGGAAGAAGTGGCGGAGGTGGATATGGCGCAGGAGACGATTGAGGTGGAGGAAGGGGAATGTTTGAGTAAGTAAGGTTGAAACTGTTTACAAGTCACTATTATCCAGAATCAGGTACTCTAAAAGTCTTAACATGAATAGAGGAAGTCTTTTCATAAATGACAGAAGAGGAAGGTTGTAAGAGTTGACAAAAACGAAAATAGCTGTCGGCTCAAATATTTTTTACAAGTAAACTTAACTTGAGTAGACCTAACAAAATAAGGCCAACATGCCACTCTCTAAAAATTTAAAATTACTCTTGGTACTGCTTTCTTATGAAGTCACAAAGTTCAAGGTACCAAAGATTGAATATAAATGTAAGATTTAATTTCAAATGCGGCAATATGGACATGCACTAAACTCCCTAAGTTCTCAAATCATTTGAGAAGAAAAATATCTTAAATAATGAATTTCAATTGTCAGAACACAGAAATGTTAAAGAACTACAGATGGTTTGCGTTTTTTATGACAATCTACAAAATTTTGAGAGGGCTGTGAATAAAATAATATTTTTCATTTCCCATTAATCAGTGGTGTTAAATGCAATTGTTACATTTTACATTAAAAGGCTAGAAAATAGTATAGGTCATGATTTAAAGATGTGTATTTCTTTTAAATTTTATATAAGTTAGTTCTATTGAGGGTTTTGATTAGGCCCTTTGAGTCTTCTATTATAAACCTATTTTCAATAATAGAATTTGAGATGAAAATGATTTAAAGGACAAAACATATTTTTATGGGGAAATAGTTGTAATAATGGACGCAGCGAGTGGCAGAGATTGTCAAGTAAGATGGCAGAATCGTGGAAGCAAAATATTTGTCAAGGGAGAAGGAGATATATAGCTTCACACCAGAACATCGACCAGTATGAGAGAGGAAGCTTCATTGTTTATGTCCCTGGACTTCTCTCCTGGACAGATGATCACTACGTGGTTTACTATTGCCTTCCAGTTGACGGATAATGGTAAAGTGAAGAATGAAAGACGGATGTTGTCTGGTATCAAAATATTTATTTGAAGGCTAAAGATCTTTTCGATAGCTTGGCTATCATCCTCAGAACTATCTTAAAAATACAAAAATAATTTTTTAATCTATCTTAAAAATACATTAAAAAGAGAAAGTTGTATAAATTATTTACAAAAATAGTTTTAGTACAAAATTGTTGGTGCCAGATGGGTAAGCAAACGGGATCGTTACCTTGCAGCGTCTGGGCGGAAAACGAAGTTCTACGAATAATTTTGCGTGCCTCTCACTTAAGAGAACAGAAGGCCTGTCGGAAGCATGTAGGGCGTGGTGCGGGTGGCGCGGCCGGAGGGGCGCGGCCGGAGGGGCGCGGCAGGCTGGCGGCCGGTGGAGGCGTGAGGAGCCAATGGGTGGGCGAAGGAGGGTAGAGTAAGGGGTGTACAGATTGAGCTAATTTTAGTAGAGGTGACGAGACTTCAGGGATCTGTTGGTTGGGACAAGTCATGTTCTGTTTTTTTAGGTGGTTGTTTATATGAATGGATTCTAATTTTATTCTGTGCCAGTACCTATTTTCAATTTCTAAAATGTGAAAATTAGTGTGTTGGTCGTTTGTGTTTGTTTAGATTTAATTGATCAGCAAAGTGTGAGAATGGTAGTGTTGTTTTTTCAAGCATGCTAATGTTCTTTGCGTGGTCGATGGGGGGAAGGAGGAGGTGGGAGGAAAAGGCAAAATATTAGGTTCCCGACACTGGACCTCGAAATCCCACAGCACTCACTGTGAAGACTGTCAGAAGAAGACTCAACTCCGGTTTTGGAAGTATAGTGCGGCTAGGAATAAAAAATGTCGGTAGCTAACCGGCACACCTACCTTTACCGACAACACGCGGCGAATTTATCTCAGCTGTTTTTGGTCAATAACGACATGTATACACGTACTTGACCAATGTGTACAAGTCAGTGTAAATGGCGTTGACTTGACACATAAGCTTGATGGTTATTGGCCTAAAATGCCTTACAAGCTTTTCCTGTTGACCACGTGATGTCGCTGAAGTTCAGTGGAGATGATTAGTTGCAAACGCGCTTCATATATATATATATATATATATATATATATATATATATATATATATATATATATATACCCAGCTCCTTCAGAATTGAATCTTCTTCTTACTATGTTCATGTCATATACAATGAGCACTGTAGCTCCTGCCATATACTCTTCAAAATCAACTACCTAATCCAGGTACGGCGACAAGGCTTAGGCCATCGCATTATCATTGATTCATTGATCGATGATTCTTGACCCGTTAACAGCAAAGATCATTACTTGCGCAAGAGTAGTGTGTGTTTTTATCGCGGGGTGTGGCGGTGATCTTCCACTGGATGATGAGATCCGGCGCCGAACTAACCGTCGGCTTGTAGATTTTTTCCTCACCTTTCTGGTGGGGTATCTCCTACCAGCTGGACACCGTACCAGCCGGAACAAGCTCAAGCTCCGGACTGGCCTCCCAATACGTGTTGTGCATCGAAGTGTGAGAGTGTAAGTAACGGGTGAGGAATGGACAAGAGAGAGGAAGGAAAGATCGCTCACAGTCCATGGCCCGTTTGTTAGGGTACTCCTCCGGCATTCGCCCGGTGTTGATCGAAGAAACCACGGAAAGCTACCAATAACAGCAGCCTGCGATTCTCCCCCCGACAGCGGCTGAATTCGACTTGGGTATGCAGCTAGTGTCGAAACGCAAACCTTAACACCTGCCGGTCAGAAGCATTGCAGTGACATCAATTGATGCCCTGAGCCACCTAAGCCGGTCAACATCATCATAATAAAATAAAGCAGTGCAGAGGGACGGCCAGGGCCCCCGCCGCTCGGACGTGACACGCGTGGGCGGAGCCACGCCGCGCAGCCCTGCGATGCGTGACCATCTGTGGCGTGCGGCGATGCGCAGGAAAGCGTGATCTTTTTATTCACACGCCCCGTACGTCCCCATTTAAACGACTGGCGCACAAAACTGATCAAAGCATTATTGGAAACATGCGAGAGTGCGAACTGGGGATTAATGCGAAATTTGTTAACGTGGTTTCAACATGGTGTCGTATTAATCCTTCGCATTTGGTTATTTTGAACATACCATTGCGCAAAAAACGGTGAAATGTAATTGCGTTACAACTATAGGGGTTACAACTTAATGATATATTTGAGGAATTATTTTTTTAAAAAACGTGATCTCTGAAGTAAAACTAATCTGTAATCATACCATCCGAAAATTCACTGAATATTTTTCGCGCCCAAAATTATTTATATTTTATTCTCAAAATATTTGATTTTACATTGTGACAGATTCTTATGTTTCAAACGTGCATGTAAAAAAGATATTGTATCAGATTTTTCTTAATTATTCATATAAATAATTGCTTATTGATAACATTTATGGACCGTCATTATACGGAATTAATTTCATAAGATGAACTATCGAAAGTAGAAATGAGATTGAAAGATATGTACATTTTTTACTCATATTGCATCTCTGCTGCAAGGAGTGACAAAGAAATAGGTTTGAAAGCAAACACAGTATGTCCTCGAACTAGAAATTCAACAACCGTGTTTTAAATTATGGCTCCCAACAGCGAAAAGCTTATGAGCACCATGAGAAGTAATGATCATCACTTGAAAAGAGGCAGCGACGCCGAAGAACAGAAACCTAGAGCGACGGCCGCGACCAAACTAATAGGCCCTCTCCGTTACTTTTTTGTGGCGCGCGCTCGCGCGGGCGCTTCTAGCAAAAGTGATTTAAACCACGAATTCTGTGTGCACGAGCGCAAGAAGCGAACTTGCATTTACGGGGAAGCCGGGCTCCGCATTCAGGCTCCAGCGGGGCGGCGACGTGGTCGGCGGGGCGGGGACAGGGCGGGGGCGGGGACGGAGGCGGGGACGGAGGACGTAACTCATCGCCCGGCGGCCGCCCCGCCCCTCGTTAAGCGACCTGAAGAGCATCTGGGGCAGGGCGGGGACAGCGGGGCGGGGGTGCGCGCAGGCGGGGGCCCGCCTTGTAAAAAGGGACGCCTGCTGCCGTACGCTGCGCAGGCCGCCCGCCTGCCTGCCTGCCTAGCCCCAGGGCGGTGGCGCCAGCGTCCTTCCTTCCCGACTACGTCTCACCTCGTCTCGCCCGTGCCTCCCCTCCCTTTCCTTCCTCCCCTCCTCCTCGCTCCCGCAAGCGCTGGCGGGCGGGTCGTCGTACTTTATAATTTAACAGGCGCGAAGTGATAAAAAATGTTCATTGTCATTGTTGCAGTTAGAAGGAGCCCTGATATTACCGTCGGAGGGGGTGTGGGTGAGGCGCCGGGGAGGGTGATGTGCTTGGAGGCGGCGTGGGGGCGGGGTCCTCGTGGCGCACGCGGAAGAGGGCGATCTTTTAGCGGGTGAGCGAGTCGCGAAGACCCGCCATTACGTAATAATTAAGGTCGCGCCTGTAATGAGGTGAGGTGGGGAGGAGGTGGCCGTGCGGGGGGGGGGGGGGGCTACACCCATCTCAGCGGCCCGGATCTCTTCCTGTCTTCCGCTGACTACGCCACGCTAACCCTTTACCTGCCTCGTTTCACCCCTCTGCTTGCAGCTTCCGTGTCGCTCTCATTCTGTAGTCTTGAATAATGTTCTTCTTCGTCCTCCATTTTTAGTCTTCTGTACTATCTTTTTTAATATGCCATTCACTTCTAATTTTAACTTCACATTTGTTTCTGTCCACTAATGACATAACCATCATCTTCTGGTTAAATCTACGCTATTTAAGAACAGCTCGGCATTACCTGCAAAATTTGTCCATCCCTTTACCTCTTCAATAAATGAGATTGATGCAACCCTCGTATGGAAAAACGTAAACGGAAGGCTCTGAAAGAAAATAAAGTAATCTGTATATTCAGTGCTCCGTGCCGTGTCCACTCTTTACAATGCTCTAGGTCCTGCTCGGTGTCGCCCTACCCCCCACACTACCAGTCAACTCCAATATTCCTTTCACACTCTCACAGCACTAGTTCGATTTCCCCACTAGTCCACATATCTTCTCATCCATCCCGGAGATCTCATAAAAATTTCTGAACCACTATTTTTCTCACCTTGTTGTAATCTCCACCCTTTTCCTCTCTCACGCCGCCTTTTCACCAGCTTTCTCTGCCCGTTCATTTGCTGGGTACTGACTCTACAGCTTGTATTGGGCGACACCAATTCCAGCATCCTTTACTTCCTTCGACTACTCCCTCATCCCGCCATTCCTCGTCCTCCAATACTATTCCTCGCCTAGCTATTCTCAGTCCCCTGGTGGCACCTCTGCGCTCCACCCCGCTTTGCCAAACCCGCTACAACCACCAAATAGCTATCTTCTGTTCTATCTGCTCCGCCCCTACCCAAATCATATCACAAGCCCACGTCAGTCTCTACCCCACATCGCACCCCCACGTCAGATACTAACTTACACTACACATCTCCACGTCGTAGTCTACCACTCTCCCCTATACCCCGTAATTCAGACACTAAAACGCCCGCACGCTCTTCCACGTCACGGACCGCGCGATCTTTCCCTCCTCTTCCTTGTCATATCCTCATCCCTTACATACACACACACTTACACATATGCACTACACTACCGGGAAACCGGTACCGAGAGACCGGTCGGGGGCTTAGAGCTTATCCCGGTTGGGGCGTAGCCCCACTGCTGGGAGATTCCTGTTTGGGGAAAACTCCGCTAGCCGACGGTAGATCGGCGCCGGATCTCGCCATCCAGCAGGGGTAGATCACAGCCACATCCCGAGGAAAACATGGTCTACACATACTGAACTACTGGACTTTAGCAGTTGGCGCGCAATCTTACGGGGCTTTAGCAGTTGATGTGCCAGGAATCACTAACAATCAATCTTCCACGTCAGATACTACCCCTCACCACACCCACCTACGTCAGACACTATCCTACACCTAACACCTCCCCGAGAAACGCTACCTCCCC
This sequence comes from Acheta domesticus, assembly GCA_031308135.1. Taxonomy (NCBI): domain Eukaryota; kingdom Metazoa; phylum Arthropoda; class Insecta; order Orthoptera; family Gryllidae; genus Acheta; species Acheta domesticus. The sequence continues at coordinate 83,311,543 of JAHLJT010009436.1, read as the reverse complement.
CCTCCGCTTCGCTCCACACCCTGGCCCACCTTGCTCCCTCCCTGCCCCACCCTCACCGCTCGTACGCTCTCCTCCCTTCCCCGCGCCATGCAGTGGGCGCATTGACCCGTTTCCGCGCGCGCCGTCGCTAATAACTACTCTTTACGCAGGCGGGCGGCGCTGGAGTCCCGGCCTCGTAAAACTCGCTCCACTTCGCGCAGATTTTTGCTCGCGCACGCTCCCGCCCATGGCACCGGGCCACGCGCAGATATTAGAATCGACTCTTTAATACGGTGGCAATGAAAATTGCTATGCTTGTTTATTGAGAACAAATATATTAAAAATAATAGGTCCAGTTCCGGCTAGGCATTTGGAAAACTTAAAGAAACCATATTTATTGAAGCAGCTGTAAATAATGTTTGTAAAAAATTAATTGGATGCCTTAGAGCATCGGAAAATTATGAGATTTGAATTTAGAAATGAAAAAATGTCGCATTTTTAAATTAAACGACAGCAGTTTCACTTCTTAACCCTTCTGCTACCGAGGGGGTAACTGAGATTTTTATCATCTTACAATATTTTACAACTCTGATATCTTGTGTAGTTGTTTTTTACTTATCCACCTAAAATATCTTGTTGGCAAAACCTGTTTTTTGGGGGGGGGTATAGTCATTTCATGGCTTGTATTTATAGGTGGTGTTAGTACATTGCCCCCGTTGGTACTGGACGTTCGGGATTTAATAACGTCGTTTCAGGTTAGGTTATTAGCGGTAGATGGGAGGTGGTGTTCTGGACACGACTACGAAATATGACAATATTTGTGTGTTAATGTGGGATTACTGTTTTAAAGGATTTGAAAAGTTATTAAGTATTCACAATTGAGACGATTTGTTTGAAGTAGATCGTGAAGTGTAGATTGATTAATGAGAGTTATGAAGATAATTTACAGGTTATAAATAAAATTGATGTTATTTGTACCGAAGACAAGAAAAACACGAATGATGACGCATACATGAGTTCAGGGACTGTTCAAGAGTATCATGTGAAGGAGACAATACGAATTGTACGATGTGTCCTAAAAGTAGCATGATTTGGCGTTCGCGATCTCTTCGTCGTGGACAAAGATGTACATGTAAAATATAGTGTTAAATCGATAAATAGTTTACTAATATATCAAAATAAAGTTTGATCTGCATAACCAAAACAATATTGCGACATTTACGGTAAAATATTAAAAGTATATTGAACTTTCCCTGGCATAACTTCATTGCCCCCCATGGTATTCGATGTGAGCAAACTACGTCAGTAGTCAAAGGGTTAAGTATCAAAGAAAGGATATTTTTACGTCATACAAAAAGGCGTTTGAATCTGCAATACAGTATCACACAAATGTAGCAAATCGGAATAATTAATAAACATATTTTGTAAACTTTCATAAAACACTTCATCCTTTTTTCAATATTATTTACTATTCAATTTAATTGAACTAATTTATTAGAATAACAAACGGGGAATGTGAATATTTGTAAACATTTTCTCTAACGCACGCGGAATTAAACATTCTTGATACTTATCCAACAATCAAATACTATGTAACAGAAAATATACAGTGACAAATTGCTTTCAAATAGATTTGATGATACAGTAACTTTATATTTTCCAAACCCACAATGCCAAGGTAATTGAATCATTTCTTGTCGGCCTATAACCTGCGTACAACATTTTCGTCCAACCGACCGTAGTCGACGACACGCCCACCAACCCGCAAACGCACAAGTAGCCCAGGTATGTTCGGTCCAAACATTTGCGCAACAACCCACATTGCGATCCTACGCGGCGAACAAGCAACGCCACACGTACACGACCAAACACGCGTGGGGGCGGCGTGTAAAGCGAAGAGCTGGCCATGGGCGGCCAGCAAGCGCCCTCCAGATACGAGCGTTCCACCCCCTCCCCCTCTCCCCCCTCCCCCACGCCATTGAGCAACGCCCGGCGCGGCGCGGCGTGGCGATATCTCCGCTCCCATCTGCAAGTGTTTACGGCCTAAAACACGCTCTTGTTCCTTCTTGTTTCCACCATTCTCCCTCCCATTCTCCTTCCTCCTTCCCGCGTCTTTCTCGTTTCACTTCCCTACCAACCTTTCGCACTAACGTGTCCCATACAATGGTTTCTTTTCTGCCCCGCTCAGCTATTCTCTCACCGTTAGCCTGCCCAAGTTTTTTGCTCGAACGGAAGTCAAGGCTTACGGCGTAGCATACGCCAGCCAGCAACGCTATCAAACTTCTTTTTTCTGGTCTAGCTCTCTTTTCTTCGACCTCGCCCGCCATCTTTCCGTCGCTCGCACTCGTTCGTTTCTCCGGCGTCCGCGCGGGTGCGCGCGCGACCTCGCACAGCGTTTTCTCTGTGTTCGCTCCCAGCTCGTGCTTTTATTTCGTTTCCGTTTGAAGTCGTCGCGTAGCTCGAATGGTTCTTGCGGTTTCTCTGGGCGTCATTTAACGAACAGAGGGTGATGGCGAGGACGAGGGAGAGAGCGATAGTGAGGGAGTGTGAGTGAGGGTGCGAGGGCAAGGATGGGGATCCGTGGGCGAGTGCGAAGGCGAAGGCAAGTGCGACTGTGGGGATGGGAGAGGGTACGGGTGGGGGAGGGTGAGAGTGAGAGCTACGGTGGGCGAGGGTGGAGGTGGGCGAGAATGAGAGCGCGGACGAAAGCGACGTCGAGGGCAAGGACAAGGATGAGGGTGAAGGCGAGGGCGAGGGATGGGAGTAACGTTTCGTATATTCCTAATATGTTATGTATGTTTCGTAAAGAAGTAACGGGTGATGCGCTTAACTTGTTTCGGAATTAGAATAGCAACGGATTTATTGGTTCTGAATGGAGACAGAGAATTGAACGTACGGATGTTCCTTTAACAAAAAATTGTAATATCCTAATATTATGCAAGGTATGAAGATTGTTATAGTTCAAAGTACTCAATTACATTGTAATAAATATTTGCCAAAGAAAATCTACTAAAGATTGAAAGAAAATATAAAAATAAGAATTGAAGTATTACCACATTAGAAAATAAGTAGTCGCAGCAGATGCAACAAAAGAAAATTGGTGGCAGAAGCGAAACGTTACAGGGGGTGGGAGCTGGGCGAGGGTGGGGCAACGGCGAGGGCGCGGGTGAGGCCAAGGGCGAGGGCGAGGGCGAGGGTGAAGATGAGGGTGAAGGCGAAAGCGAGATGAGGCTTGGGTCCGTGCGGCGAAGCTGGAACGCGCCGAGTTCGTAGGGCGCTAACACTGCTGCCACCGGCGCTAGTCACGAACTGTGTAGTCCCGCATCTAGCATTGGCCGCTCCTTAAGGGCTATCTTCGTCTAGACAGTGATGCAATCATAACAGATATTGGACCTGTTAGCAAACAAGTTTGGGAACAAATGGGCATATGTGAGTGTTACGTAAGCGTACAGGCAGGGTTGCGGACATTTTCCTGAGATGCTATTTCATTTCAGATGTTGAAGATAACGTCATCATGACGAGGGAGAAAGCCCTTGACGTCCAGGCGTTTTTATGATCGATTTAGAAAGAGTTTAGTAGATTAGTACATTTATCTTCCGACGGCAGATTATCCCCCTTGAAGGATTTTCATCACAGTCGCACCATATGTCACATTTTCTATGGCTTTGATGCAATGAAAAGACCGTGGTAAGTGAATATCCAGATTCTAAACGTTAGATTATTGTAGATTGTAAATTTTGTAATGGCATAAACGAAGGTCTTTGACCTAGAAATATGGTACCAAGCATTTTTTATTTATAATAAATGGTCCAGTTGCGTTTGGCACAAGACACTACTTTCATCTTATCAGTGAACAACAAAAGTGGGCGTGTAAAAAATTGTCCTTATGGAGGAAAAGTTTTATCCCGAACGGAGTCATCTATTTCGCTGCAAAAGACACGTTGGTTTACTATACATACCGGCAGTCTTATACACTACCTTTTAGAAACTTTACTTAAATAAATATGCTATTTTCTAAAAATCTTCACTGAACTGAATATTGACAAACTTCAGATGTGTTAGTTTTCTCATGCACGTAAAATGATGTATTTGAACATTCGCAGATCTGGTGTAAACAAGCTAATTGGTATCCATCTAATCATGATCATGATCTAGAGAAGCTTCAACCATTTCCATTAACGGGTATGCTATTTGCTTACAATAGTACGTAACTACGAGATGGGCTGGATAAGCAAATCTGCAATTATAAACCTCACCCTTTCCTATAATAATATTTCTGGAGTGGCGTTTACGACCAAATGATTCTCACTTTATAGTTCTATATTGAACTAAATAGTTACTACAGTGAACGTTCAGAAAGAGTTTATAGTTCAGGGATTCGGTACAACAGATAAATAAAACAATTTCAGAACATTTGGCCTAAATTTTAATTTTTGGGGGGAATTGTTGTTAAATTGCAGGTATAGAGTTACTAACATTCTGATGATTAAAGCTTTCGTAATGTTCACAAATTAGTATAACTTCCAACATTTCGTTTCTAAATCACATTTCTGGAGAACTATTGAAAATAGAAAACGTATTCGCAATGGGAAGGCGAGTAACTGTAGAAGAATTTTTCCATGTTTTCTTTCACAGAGGAAATGGAATTTGCATGCATTCATTATAAGACATTTATAAAACGACGTAGGCAAATAAGTTTCGTAAATGTTACAATCCTACACATTTCCTTGGAAATAATGAGATTATACCAAAAGGATGCCAGCGGGTGATATGTTTTCCGGTTTTAGTTAATTCAATATTTGTAGATGCTACTTAAATGAAGTTTATGTACTATTGATGAAATGATGTGCATTGGCTTGGTTAGTAAATAAACTTCTCGTAACACTAAACTTTTTCTACTTTAAAAAATTACCACATACCATTTCAGTATTTATTACAGAATCATACAGAGTACAGCAATTTTTTATAACTTACTGATTCTAAAAAGAATATGTAATACATGCCGAAACAAAAACTCACATGATATTCTTCACAGAGCGGCCTTCTGACAGGAACGTGATACTCGTATGTTGCGCAACCCAAAACAGCGCGTAAACGCTGCATACGTAAACACTCACCTGGAAACAGAAATACGGCAATTAGCAAGGGGCGCGCATGTGCGATGCAGGAGGATTTCATGCCGGAAAGACTAGCTGTTGTTCCACGACAGTGGCAATTGCGTCACAGACTGTCTATCGACCCCCGACATTTTACGCCGCCGTTCTCCACCAACGACCCCCTCGTGTCGCCCTGAGAAGCTCTTTGACGACTTTCCGGAGTGATTGCGTCACGATTTATTACGATCCATCGCCCGTTACAGACAACGTGTGTTTTGTTGTGGTTGCAATCGAAGAACCGTTTGAGATTATGGATTTTAGTTTCGTAAGAAATATTATTTTAACCTGTATGCTGGTGGAGAAACAGCATAGAAAAGCTGTTTCTCGACAGAGAGAAACGAACTTCTTGAGCGATTTATATAAACAAGGAAAGGCAATTACGATTTTCGAATTTTTTCAACCAAAACATTTAATAGTTCTATTGAAGCAACTGGTTAATAACATGTTTAAAGTTTTATTTTTTCATTTTCAAATTGATTTTTTTCTTTTATTAAAAATTAACTTAATTTAAAAGTTTATGTTTTAGGGAAATGTCGATCTCTTGCAACAATAATAGTCTTGTTAAAGCTGTCACCTGTTCGATTACAGAATTTACTAATCATGCATTTCCGTTTTTGCAGTTATGAACCAAATTTCTGAAAATAAATTAATCAAATTATCTCAAATATTTGCAATAATGTACAATATTGTAATTATAAAAATCCGCTCTATATACTTGAATGACACAGAATAAATCTACATAAACTGAAATAAAACAAAAGAATGTTGCAAAGTCATTCGAAATGCTTTTATCACATCTAAATTATCGTGCATAATCGAGGAGTGGGTAATATTTTCAATTAATTTAACATTTTGGTATGTAGTTCACAATCCCCAGAGACTTTATTACCTTGTTCATTTAATATTGTGATGGTAGAAGAGATACAGGGGTCAAATCATATTTCCAAAATATGTAAATGGCTGCGTTCTGGTATTACTGCAGCATATTGTAATGCTTGAGAAGTTGCACGATTGTAATCAGTCGTCTGATGTTCGTGGTTGTGAAATGGGTACAAAATAAAAAATTATAACATTGTGGATCACGATGTATTTTGTAACATTTAATACATTGTTGGTCCACTTGGTGTTTAACCTTTAAAATTACATCGAAAGAGTTTTTCTAAGAAATTTATTTTATATTCCAAGAATGAAAGTAACATTTGCAAAATGTGTAAATGAACTGAAACTAATAATTAGGTCAAGGATATATCAACACCCAAAGAGGGGGAGCGCATTGCACCTGTTTACAAAATAAGTGAATTAGAGGCACAATAAATGCTTGCATAATTTAATATTACCTTGTTACTTTATATTATTAAACAAACGCCATTCTATGAGGAGCAAAATTTATTGAAAACTCGACAAAACCTTTCAAGAAGAACGCACAAAAACGTGTATGATACAGATTAAACAATCAACCCATTGCAATGTTAAACAACGTAAAGGACAAATGGACGGTGTTATGCATCAACCGGCTATGCGACATCACAAAATTTTTGAGATAATCGTGTTTAAAGGTTTTATTACATTTTCAGCTCTAAAAAATTTAATTTAATTATTTCATTCATTGAAACTCCAAACTAAACAAACATGAGTGGAATATCTGGGCGCTTACCTGCATAACGTAAAATTAAGAACGGTAGATTTGAAGATCTAGGTTTATAGCCGGATGTTGCGAAAAATAAAATCCCTGATGTGACTGATGGCGTTTACATTTTTCATTAATTATAAAGCAATTTTTACAGATTTGGCGCCAAAATTTTGCATCCGCTTAGAATATGGTCCAATGCACGTGATATCGTCCATATCTCATTTTTTTCAAAAATGGCGCTTAGCCGGTTGATGCATAACACCGTCCAAATGTTTCGAATGAATTTAATGAAACAAAGGAATGCTTTTTACTTAACAAGCGTGTCGGTTATCGATCAAAGATCCAAAGTGGATCAAATGTCGGTTATCGATCATAAGAAAATTTAGTTCTTATCCAATTTTTAGCTGTCATTCTCGTGTTAATGAAACAGCATCTGACGAAGTTGAAAAATCTATGAAGAGGACATTATTGGGAACACAAAAATATGCAATTACCTACTTCGAACATACACATCTAATTCAAATAGTGGTGCTACGACAAAACACATTTCCTCGTACTATTTCTAACTGTTGCAATTTTCGAAAATTCAGAGAGTTCAACGAAATAAAACCAACTCCATTCTTAAAAGTGTAAATTGCTTTTTTAAGAAAAAAATAACAAAACAATTAAAGCCATTTTTGAGAAATGTTTCAAAATGTCTCTGGGGCATTAAATAAACTATCCTAATACAAATAATATAATATCCATTTCAAATTGGGAGTCGCAACTCGATTTTCCGGTATCAAAGCTCCACAGAACGTGAATTATGACTATGTAACGTGTGAACGATTGACCTGTTTTGGTTTTAAGAACCAACAAGACGAATTTTTCTATCGAAAAATTGCTGTTTTTTTGCCGCATCATTACAATACTGTCCCTAACTCATGTAATTAAATTACCATGTGAGAATAAATATGATGGTTCCGGAATTATACTATATTTAGAAGCTTACTCCGCTCTACTCGAAGGAAGCATGCCATGAAAAAATGTTCCTATACTCATTTTTACCTCATGATGGCACAGTGTGCTCTTATGTGCAGGTATATTCTTATGGAAGAATTTTGTGTACTTGCCAAATCTATTGTTGCAAAAGTAAGTAAAAATGACGAGCAACACGATAGTAATCATATAAAAGCGTCATTAATTTGCTTTTGAATTAAATAATGAAAACGTTGGGTTTCTGCGGAACTGACATTTTAAACACCTTTTTTCCAGGCCATTAAAACGTATCCAAACATTAGTGGAATTATTTTGGAAAAAATGGATACAATATTGTACTGTTTTTCCTTTTTTCTATGAATGTAAAGTTTATAAAAAATAATTGGAAAAATATAGAGTTCTATAAAAAAATAGGGCTGATATTGATACAGATACACTGTACATTCTAAAATATAATAAACTTACTGGCAATGATAATAGAAACAAATCCAAAGTTCAACGAACAACAATTTATTAACAAAAAATATGAAGTAATGAATCTAAACATACTACTATTTTCTACAAACTAATATCTTCTTGCTTTCTGGGTGCGGAAATTAAATATAACAAAAATAATAAAGTTCAATATAACGATCTTCACAAAAACGATTAAATTCACTGAACAAACAAGAAGAAACGCAACACCCTAAAAACATTCATTAACATTGTTCTGTTCTGACAGTTCATGTTTTCAAAATGAACCCACTTAAGTTTATCTCTCCCAATGTTCATATAATTGTGTTCTCTTTCTCTCTCTCTCTCTCTCAGTTTACGTACTCCGATATTAGAGTTTACGGATACTTTCGTCTCCCTTTGGTGATGTTTAAAGAAAATGTATTACTCGCTCGACGGGAGACGCGACGAAAAGACAAGGCACAGATGCAGAATGTATAAGCCATAGGGCCGAAAAAAAGTGTTTGTTTATATGTCATCAGCGCAAAGGACTATCCAAATCAATGCTCGAATGATTACCAGAAGCCCTTTCGATAATTTCATATTGCTGGGTATTCTGGTCAGTCGACTTTTGCTGGTGGATGTGCAGTGGTAAAGAAAAGTAGGTATGTAATTTAGTGAATCATGTAGTGTGTCAATTTTACGAGATCAAAATAGATCATAGGGAAAACGGTGAAATAATTAAGTTGTAAAGAACATTTTCAAAATATGCCAGAACTTAAAAGGAAAACATTTTAAAACGGAGTCAATCGTATGAATGAATTTTGCAGAGCAACAGGTATGCGCAGACATTCTTTCTTTAGAATGAAACGGAAAATGAGAATGGAGAAGTACCGATCCCCAAGAAAAATAAAGTTAACTGGACTGAAGTATAAAATCAGTATGGAAATGAAGTTCGACGATTTTGTGTATAGAGTACGCCTCAATTTCCAAGCGTTTCTATTTTTAAATGTTTCTGAAACAGTCGTGTATGCAATGAAGTATGTTAAAGATGTTAATTTAATATTTTCTAATTTTTTTCGCTTATTGATACAAACGGGATTTGAATGCGAAAAGCGAGAAAAAAACATAAATGATACAATAATGTGCCGATATTTATAACTACAAAAAATGCGATAGTTTAGAAATGAGAAAAGGAACGCAATGTACTAGGATGAAATGTCACAGAAAGTGTTTCGCTTATTGCGTAAATTAATTAATCAATATTTGACGGCGCAATAAACAATTTACGATTTTTTTCATTTTATGAGAGAATACTTATAAAGCGTCCCTTTGTATTAAATATTTACGCTTATAAAAAGATTACGGCTATAATAATAATAACAATAATAAGTGTGCGAGTAAACAATTTTTTTCAGTAGATGCATGTATTGAGAAAGGTAACTGTGATTTTGACGATTCTGGAGCGAGCAGGCAAGCGAACGTGTCGCGTCGGCAACAACCCGCAGACCTGTAAGACCAATTGTGCCTTCACAACGTGAAAAGCTGTATAGGTACTTATTACCTAATTAGTACCCAAAATATTGAATTTTTCCATGATGAAACTCAAATTTACGCGAAAAATAGTCATATTTTTAAACAATTGTTTGCGCTCTTATTTGAAAAGCTAATTTTGAAGAAATTTCATAAAATAAAAAATCTGTTTCATAAATATTGTAATTTTGCAGTGTTAATTTTTGTAATATTCAAAAATACGGAAATGCTCAGAACAGCTCTCCATTAATGGGAATAGATTTCGTGGTGAATCGGCGTTCACGCCAAGGTTCCAAAAGATGTGCCTCGAAGAGTAATCTATAGGAATTGATAGAAAACTATACATCCTACTTCTCAACTAGGGAAACATTAAAAACACAACAAAAACCAAATAATTCCGAGTATGAGTGAAAATGCAAATGTTTCATTGTGTTATTCCGTCTACTGTTATACTGTAGGTACCGAATGCATTTTCATAATAAGTGCGTCAGTAATTACTAGTACATAGTTGACGCCATGCAACAGCATGTTACAAGGAGGAGGTGACCCTCCATTAAATATTTACTTTTGACGAGTTGCGTAACCGAATTGTTTTACTTGCTAACTTTTTTATATTCTTGAAATGTTAAGAACTGCTGTACTGTATAGACAATATTCTCTGTTACTGAAGTATTCGTAAAGACAGTTTTTGTTAAAATTTTTAATTTATTTCATGTTTACAAGAGATTACATTGTGGTTTTGTTCAGCAGCTTTTGTACACGTAAATACCGCTAGTAATACTAAATATGACATCATAGACCTACACGTTGACGCACACTTCACGGTCACCAACTCAACTAATTGTGTGACGACCTGCCGCTTCAAATATTTCCCTGCAAGTGAATGAGCTGGTGCCGTGTTCAGAAGCGCGCCACAAGCCAAGGGATTCCAGTGCAAGGAGATCCGGAGGAGGCAGGAGCTATCGCTGCGAAGCGGAGGGGGGGGGGGGTCCGCCGCGCCCGCCGGCGGGAATCGCGGGAGGCGCCGATTGCGCGGATCGCGGCCGTCAGCTGGCGCGCGGGGCGACGGGGAGCCGCGGGGTGTTGCGCGGGGCGGCGCGGGGTGGAGGGGGTGTCAGCCGGCGGGCGTTGCTCATCCCGCGCAACGCGCGCTCGCATCTCGTCGGGTGGCGCGGAAGAGTGAGCCAGCCGGCTGAGGCGGCGGCGGCAGCA